>BSBM01001404.1:6290000-6295000 GCA_027924585.1 Larix kaempferi | reverse complement strand
GGCCCCATAAGGTCGCTGGGCAAACAGGTTAGTATAAATAGAGATTAGGTGATCTCTATTTAGATCTCTCGGAAAACTACATCTCTCTCACTCAGAAAATGGCGCACTAATGAGGAGGAGGATCATCTGCTACTAGGAGACTATCTCAGTGTATTTTGGTTGTACTTTGGTTGAGCCATTGCTCTCTCTATCTCTGAGGAAGTTGTGGGGTTTTTCACGTTAGGTTTTTCCCCACGGAAACTTTGTGTCTCTTGTCTCTTATGCTTTTGATTCTTGTGATGCTTGTCATACTTATTGTGATTGTCATGCATTGATATACTGTATATGTTATTCTCTCAGTAAAGATCCTAGAGTATTATGAATTAATGCTCAAAATTGAACATGGTATCAGAGCTAACCTGAGAAGAAGACATTTTGTAGTGACGAAAACTTGAGTTTCTTGTTTATTGGGTTTCTCTCCACAGATTTTGGAAAAGCAGTATAGTAGATTGACTCTACTCATCAAGGCACATCTATCTGTCCAATCAGAATTCAATTCCGAGCATTTTCAGATTTGGCCCTAAAAATTACGGTTTCCACAAAAATAGGAATTTCTGAAATCTGAAGACATAGCTAGAATCTCCTTGCAAAAATCGAAGTTTAGAGCTTTGGATCGAGTTTTTTTGGCTGGGTAGATCTTCGGGAAACTCAAACCCTAATTCAGGGCTCTCCTTAGTGAACTCGGGAGGACAAAAAGACAAATCTGAAGGGTAAAGCTTTGCTGATCTCAAATTCTGAATACACTAGGCTGATCAACTCATCAAGGCGCATCTTTCTATCCTTTTAGAAATTTGAAATTCATATTTTGAATTTTTAGGGTTTTTCCGACAAACCCTAATCCAGGACTAGATCCAGTTTTCAGCATTTCAAGTGGTAAGACCTAAATCTTTTCTATTTCCATTTGAAGTACTCTTTAAGATGTCTCACCACACCAAGCTTGAGGATAAGCTTGAAGGGGCTGATAACTTCTGAGCTTGGAAGTATAGGATTGGGTTAATCCTGGAAGAGAATGAGTTGGACTCATATATAAAAGAAGGCATCCCTATCCCAGAGGATGAAGAGGCTAAAGTATTGCATAAGAAGAACTTGGTCAAGGCAAAGAGAATCATTGTTGATTCTATCAAAGACCATCTCATACCCCATGTGTCTTCTCTAAAGACACACAAAGAGATGTTTGACTCTTTGACCAAGCTATTTGAAGGGAAGAACATAAATCGAAAGATGACCCTACGGAACCAATTGAAAGGGGTAAAGTTTTAGAATGGAGAAACCATTCAATCTTATTTTTCAAGAGTCTCCTAGTCAAGGAACAACTAGAAGCAGTGGATGAAATGGTAGAGAATGGTGAAGTTGTCATGACCACTCTGAATGGCTTACTTAGGTCATGGGACTCCTTCATTCAAGGAATCTGTGCAAGAAAGAAGTTGATTTCCTTCAGTAGACTACGGGAAGAATGCTCACAAGAAGAAGCAAGGCTTGTGGCACGAGAAGAAAAGATGGGGAATGAAGATCAAGCTCTCACAGCTCACACCAAGAAAGGGAAGAGCCATCTCACTCCAAGAAATCTTCACATCACTTCAAAGAAAGAAGAATATGCTTCACCTGTAATAAGAAAGGACATATTGCCATAAATTGTCCCAAGAAAAAGAAGGACAACAACAACTCCAACAAGAAGAAGAAGGGTAGCAAATGGAGGTTTCATGCTCATGCTGCCGAGGATGATGAACCACCCAAGAAGAAGGCTAGGGCAGAAAGTGATGATGACTGATCAAGTGAAGAAGAGTATGTTCTGATCTCTACTCTCACAGGTACCATCTCCCATGGTTGTAATGATTGGTTGATTGATAGTGGGGCTTCCAAACACATGACTGGGTTTAAGGAATCTTTTGTGAATCTATCTGAACATGAATCACCCCATAAGGTGAAACTTGGGGATGATTATCAATACCCAATCAAAGGAAGTGGTGAAGCCTCCTACAACCTAGATTCTGAAAAATCTTTGAAGATGAAAGAAGTTCTTTATGTACCTGGGCTCAAGAAGAACTTACTCTCCATCTCTGCATTGGATGCAAAAGGTATGAGGGTTGCATTTGTGGATGGCCAAGTCCTAATGTGGCCAAAGGGAAAGAACATAGATGATGCAATAGTGATTGGAAAGCAAGAGGGAGGTTTGTATAAATTAAAGGGACAACCTGAACATGCCATGGTACATGAATCCATGGAGCCAAGTGAACTTTGGCATAGAAGACTTGCTCATATGCACTATAGAGCACTTCCAATTGCAAGCAAGGCTGTAGAAGGTCTTCCTGAAATCAAGACCAAACATGAAGGTGTTTGCAAAGGATGTGCAAAAGGTAATAACATTAAGAAGGCTTTCCCAAGCAGTGAAAGCAAGGCAAAAGACATCCTGGAAATCATCCACTCAAATGTATGTGGTCCTATGTCATCCAGTTCTCTAAGTGGGTATGTTTACTATGTCTCATTTATTGATGACTTCTCCAGGAAGACTTGGGTATACTTCTTGAAGAACAAGGATGAGGTGTTTGATAAGTTTAAGGAATTCAAAACCTTGATGGAGAATCAAACTGACCAAAAGATCAAAACATTCAGATCTGATAATGGTGGAGAATTCACCTCAGGTGACTTCAAGAAACTTTGTAGTGATTCAGGGATTAAGAGGGAGTTGACTGCTCCTTATAATCCTCAACAGAATGGAGTTGCAGAAAGGAAGAACAGAACTATCATGGAAGCAACAAGAACAATGCTCCATGACCAGGATCTACCTATGCATCTATGGGAAGAAGCAGCTAGAACAGCTTTATATGTGCAGAACAGAACACCACACAAGATATTGGACAACAAGACACCAAAAGATGTCTTTTCTGGTAAGAAACCTGAAGTCAGCCATCTCAGAATATTTGGTTGTCCAATATTCACTCATGTCCCAAAGGAAAAGAGGACCAAACTAGATCCTTCAGGAAAGAAGGGTATCTTTGTGGGTTACAGTGAAAGCTCGAAGGCTTACATAATATACTTTCCAGGGTTCAAGAAGATTGATGTCAGTAGGGATGTGACATTTGATGAGAACTCAGCTTTCATCAAATCAAGGAAGGCACCAATCGAAGTTTATGAAGAACATAAGGAAACTAGATTTCAAGACAGTACCATGACTGAAGCAGTTCCAGAAGTTGTTCGCGAGGTTGAAGATCCGCAAGAACCTATAGATCCACCCCGTGAGGATAACTCTCACAACAGGAAACATGCATGGGCGAGAAAGCTTATTCAAGATGCAGAAAGATTTGGCATTCCAGAAGAGGAACACAGAGCAAAGAAGAGAACCAGATCACATACCAGCTACGTTGCTTTACTCTGTGACATTATGAACAAAGAGCCTTCTAGTTATGAAGAAGCAGTGGAAAAGAATGAATGGAAGGATGCCATGGTTGAGGAATATCAATCAATAATTAAGAATGATGTTTGGGATGTTGTGCCAAGACCTAAAGAGAAGTCTGTTGTGACTTCCAAATGGATTTACAAAATCAAGCACGCTGCAGATGGCAGTGTGGAGAAATACAAGGCAAGATTCGTAGCTCGTGGCTTCTCTCAGAAAGAGGGAATAGATTATGAAGAAACTTTTGCACCTGTAGCTAGGTATACTTCCATCAGAACAGTACTTGCCCTGGCTGCAGTGATGAAATGGAAAATACA
The DNA here is from genome assembly GCA_027924585.1 of Larix kaempferi. NCBI lineage: Eukaryota > Viridiplantae > Streptophyta > Pinopsida > Pinales > Pinaceae > Larix > Larix kaempferi. The sequence continues at coordinate 6,291,253 of BSBM01001404.1, read as the reverse complement.
CCAGATGGATGTCAAGACTGCTTTTTTGAATGGTGTAGTTGAAGAGGAAGTATATGTGGAGCAGCCACTCAATTTTGAAATACATGACAGAGAGTCATATGTGTATAGATTGAAGAAAGCCTTGTATGGCTTGAAGCAAGCTCCCAGAACTTCGTATGGTAGGATGGACAGTTTCCTATCTAGTTTGGGCTTTACCAAGAGTAAAGCAGATTCCAACCTTTACTACAAGGTTGAGGAAGGGAATCATGTGATTCTACTCCTGTATGTGGATGACTTATTTGTAACAGGAGATGACAGACTGATTGCAGATACTAAGAGGAAGCTTGCTGCTGAGTTCAATATGAAATATTTGGGAATGATGCATTATTTCCTAGGTATGGAGGTGTGGCAGAGTGCAGGTGGGATCTTCCTTGGTCAAGAGAAGTACATAGTAGATATCTTGAAGAGATTCGGGATGATGGATTGCAAGGCCATGGCCACACCTATGGCATCAAATCTGAAGCTTCTATGCAATGCTTCATCTGAGCCGGTTGATGTCTCTATGTATCATCAGATGATTGGGTCCTTGATGTACCCGACAAACACGAGATCGGACATTTTCTTTGATGTGAACACATTGAACCAGTTCCTAACAGATCCGAGGAGTGTTCACCTGGTTGCTGTAAAGCATGTTCTGAGGTACCTGAAGGGTACAGTGGATTATGGGCTTAAGTATGAAGCGAATCAAAAGTTTAACCTGCAGGGTTATGTTGATTCAGATTGGGCTGGCAGTGCTGCAGATAGGAAGAGCACATCTGGGTGCTGCTTCAGTATGGGATCAAGTGTGATCTCTTGGTTTAGCAGGAAGCAGTCCTGCGTAGCACTGAGTACAGCTGAGCCAGAGTATGTTGGAGCCTGTTCAGCTAGTTGTGAGGCAGTATGGCTACGGAAGCTACTGTATGAATTATTTAATCTCCCGTTGGATGCTACTGGTATCTTCTGTGATAACCAGAGTTGTGTGAAGCTGTCCGAGAATCCAGTGTTTCATGACAGGTCGAAACACATAGAGATCAAATATCACTATATCAGGGATATGGTGCAGAGAGGAGCTATGAAGCTCCTGTATGTTGTGATGGACGAGCAGATTGCAGATGTGCTGATGAAGCCAATAGCCAGGGTGAAGTTCGAATACTTCAGGGAAAGGCTTGGTGTTCTTCAAATTGAGGACACTTCGAGGAAGAAGTGATGGACACATTTGCTTAAGCGATTCCAAG
>BSBM01001404.1:5787500-6285000 GCA_027924585.1 Larix kaempferi | reverse complement strand
CTTAATCATAGGCCAATGATACCATTAAGAGGCCATGTGTGGTTAGTGGAGGAAATCATCATAGCTCCTTTTGGATAAAATATTCCTTTAGGGCCCAAGGTTCATCTCTTTCTTTCTCTAATTATCTCTCTAAACTGGATATGGGTTATAGGTTTTAAGGGTTAGCTGTTTGATGATAGAGTTTATGGTTGATGAGAATTAGAGGTTATAAGGGTTAGGGGTTAATTTTTATTTGACTCGACACTTTAGAGGTTAGGATTACATGGTTACGGTTATAGGGTTTAAGGGATATATATCATTATGTGTTAGCTTTTAGGAGTTTTAGGGGCTATACTACTTCAAAATTATAGTGGGACAAGAGCTATGATGGTTAGTTGTACTGGGGACTAGGGATAGTAGTGGTTAGGGCATACTGGTCAAGGATTTTGGGATTGATATATGGGGGTCATGGATTTATGGTTACAAGGATAAAGATTTATATGTACATGAGGATAATGTGAGTTAGTGATTTTGTGTAATAATATATCTCCTAACCCTTGTGGTGAAGGAGAGAAGAGATGGGTGAGGGAGGGGGAGGGATTGGGTAGAGTGGAATAGAGGGGGGGGATTGGGTGGATAGGAAGAAAAGGGGGGTGGGGTCATAGAGAGGGGGGGGGTTTAGGGAGAGATAGATAAAAATTAAGGTGTAAAACACAACACATTTGCACTATAACGCATGCGCGCATCTACATGTGCGCACACAACAATGCATCCGCGCCTCTACGCGTATGCACATTTTTGCACATGCATGTCTGGATTCAAATTGTTTTTGGCTCCCTTGTAGGTTTGGTATTATCTTCGGATTGCCAAACCTTGAGGCTCGGTCTGATTTATGGCAAAACACACCAATTTATGTAACTTCATGTTTTTCATGCTTAGTTCTGCATATGCTCTACTGATGAAATTGCACACACTTGTCGAGCTTTGTGTGCAGATTCTAACTATATATTTTTTGAATAGATCTGTTATTGTTTTCTATTTTTAATTCATTTTCAACTGCACTCATGTCAAATGTGTAAAAAACATAGGTCGTTTATTTGGCCTATAACTTTTGATTGGCTTGCCTATTTTGAGAACGGAAAAGAACCCGCACAAGAGTACAAGAATACCTACAAGCTAAAAAAAAAACAAATTATTATGTTCAGACCATGATATGGTGGACTAACACTCAACCATGTCATTTTAAGGCTTCACTGACTTTCGTAATTTAAAAAATATATAAAATTAACTTAAAATGTTTTGAAAAAATATCCCTACACAAGATTCATCTGTTGCCTATGCCTCTACATACTGTTTTCCTCATAAATTGACAATTTACATAACAAACCGTTGGACCAACAAAAACATATGCATTATGTTTTAGAGAAAAAATAACATACCAATCTTAAAATAATGATATTTTGGGGTGGTTATACCACTTTTACATAAAATAAAAGTTATATATTTCGGAAGGTGATCCATTTTTCTACATTTCATATTTTTACACCTAATTCCAAAAAAAATTGTAGGTACATCTAATAATTCATTTTAATGATAATATTTTTGTTTTTCCAACATGCCATTGCAACTAGCATGTCATAAGTGGGTATCATTGCCTTGCACCAGCCCTTTAACTACTATCTTGCATGCATTTTGTGGGTGTGGGAAATGGGGAAGATAATTACAAATGATTCTCCTTGTTGACCAATATCTTATCACATTCATTCATTAAGGGGGGTTTTTAAATTGTGTAGAATAATGTCAATATGTTGTAGGGGTATGGGGCTTTTATAGGTATTGGAGGGTATAAAAGGGGGTATATATTAAAAATAGGGAATATCTCATAAAAATAGTTTTTTTAATTGGAAATATGTATTGGGAGGGGGGCTAAAAAAAGGATTTTAGTCGGTATTTGTTAATATCTAGTGAAATTAGGGGTATTCTTTAATATCCCATGAACGAAGGTGCTATGGCATAGTTTAACTGAGTGAATAGACAGTGGTTTAATGTTTAATTGAAATCAAAGTAGTAACATGCACATAATTTTAAAAATAAGTAGAAAGAATTTCGAATTGAGATGAAGGAGACATTGAATACATTTCATAATTAGGCTATCAATATCGCAATGCACTAATCACTTAATTTAACTATAAGGCGTCAAAGTCCAAAAAGTTACAATACATAAATCTAGTTGATTGCAAATCAATTGAACACTTGTACATAAGCAATGAATTGAGTGTATATTAAATTTTGTGGAGTTCATTGAAATTTAAATGTGTAAAAAAGGACTTTGAACTCAATTAAAAAGGTCTTGTTTTGTTATAGTGAAAAGGTTTTGTGACTTCAAATGACGGAAAAACTATAAAACATAACTAGTAAATATTTTGGATATTTTGTATTAAGGTTTGCAACATATAAAAAAAGATGATTGTGTTAACTAAGATATTTTTTAGAGTTAACTCAGTTATGGAAAAGGGTTACTTTTGACTAGCCAACTGATTCTTTTTGGGATCTATAATTGATTTAGTTTTGAATAAAGATAGAACATCAAGGATGTGCATGGACTATTGGCTCTTAATAAAAATAACAATCATGAACAGATACAAATTATTGCACATCAAAAACGTATTGGATCTTAACAAAATGGATGATCCAAAAATTATATTTGAAAAATGCTACCAAATTTGCATAAAGGTGATTCTACAACCCGTGTTTACTATGTCTTCTATTGGGATCCTTCAAATGCTACCTATGATGCTCATGAACTCATACTTTCATGGATTTATATGTTTGTATTGATGATTTGTGTAATATAAATTATTTACATAAAATATTTCCATTTAACTACCATCTTGCAGGCATTTTGTAGGTATGTGTAATAACCCTAAGAATACACGTAATTTTTTTTAATGTACTTATCTTTATCTATCATAACGACAAATGATTCTTTAAATTAACTTCAGTATCGAGAAATGAGTTGGTGATTTCTTACTGTTCTGCGATCTGCCTATCATAATTGTTTCTCTTGTTTGGGAATAATCTGATCATTTGTATTTATTTTCCTATTGTAGTGACAAATTATGAACCTATTTCTGCTTTAAAGGGGGTTGGTAAATTTATGACTAGTCTTTTATTTATTTTTGATGTGTTGAAATTGCATATGTATTTTTTACGGTGAGAGCCTTTCTCTACGGTTGAAAATGTGATATTTGATGAGCCTGGGCTTACTTAGCTATAAAAAGCTAATGCCATGTACGTTCTTTTCTTCCAGGTGATTGTTTACTTTGACTTTACACTCATAGTGGCTCAAAGCGCAGGTCCTAAGCATTTGAGCAAAAGGTATAGCAAGAGGGCTAAGTTCTTAACAATGGGATGCTTTGTAAACATATACTACGAAATTCCTATGGGTTTAAACGTTGTAGACCTTGAATCTTCTAAGGTGTGAAACTATGCTACACTTACCCTAAGTGAAGGCTTGATAAAAATATTAATTGGTGACGCTGGATTGGAAGCTTTGCATTCCACGTAAATGTAGTTTGAGCATTTATGGTAGCCCATGTGACGAACATATGGGCACGAAGGACAGGTCTCCACACGACCCTTGGAATTAACGTTCCAGAGTGGTAGGTTTTTACTCTTCAGTTACTCCTTGTGGAGTTATTTCCAGGCGTAGTGTTTGGCTAGGGGAGAGGGAAGCCAAGGGATTCCTCTCTATGATTTATCTGTAACTCGTTGCGCAGAGGTAGAGCCGGGCTGAGCTTCTTGCATTTCTGGAGGTCGTTTTTGTCCGCTACTGGTGTCGGCAACGCTTAGCTTATGTTTCGTGAGAGCTTACTCTATAAAATTTACATTTATTTTACCTATTAGTTTCGTTGTTTTCTTATGGTTTACGAGTACTCGTGGTTGTGTGTGTAGGTACAGAGGGCTGTGGATTTGGAGTTGTCCTACTACGTGTTCATGCATAGCTTTGTTTGAGTGGGTAAGCTCGTGCTCTCTAAGGTTTTCATTTTCTCCTATGGAGGGACATCTTTGTAGTGCCTTGATCTGTTGTATGGAATGTCTGGGGTTTTCGTTTTTGCCTCTGGTGGAGAGACAAGGGTTTGGGAATAACGTTGGTTTCCTTACAGGGTCTTCCCTGCATTCTGGTTTAAATGGAGGGACTCTTCTTGCTCAAAAGTCCTTGAGTTTGAAAATGATGTAATAAAAATCGTAGGGTTTTGGAATCTTTATCTTACAACCATGTGGAAAATTTTAAGCTTGTTAAGGAGAAATATGTGACTATGTTTTACTGTGAACGACCGTGTATAAATTAAAGGAGCATAACCACTATTTCATTGCAATCTGCATTTTCTTCAATGCCTTGTCTCTGTTTTTATAATGTAGATTTTGCACTTGCAGTTTTCTGATGGACCGTGGCTCTCTGTGTGCATATGAATCTATTGTTACTTTGTTTAAATGTATGCATCCTCTATTTTATCTATGGGCACGTGGGAATCTACTATCACTCTGTATGCTTTCTCTTATTTTAAATGCAACACAATACTCTGTTCTTTAAGTGTGAGCATGATGTTTGGATGGAAAATCTATGGTTTGGGGTTTGATCCCTTTTAGGAGGTTTCAACTGAATTCTTCTTTCCCTATTGTTTTTGCTTGTCAGAGTGTAGTTGGGATAGGGTACAACAAAAATTCCTACTAGTCGTGAATCCTTCACCGGATTTGATCCTCGATCATGTGACATGTAAACTTTGGGAATTTTTGTTTGGAGTGGATGTTTTCTCTTTTCAAGAAAGTACTTAATCAACATACTATGACTTCCGTGGATTTGTTTTGTTTGTTAAAATGCGATGGGTTTGGTTTTGGGGAAATCAAACCTTCGGCCTGAAACAATGTTTAACCTTTTAATTCTAAATCTTAGTTTTAACTCCAGTTTGGTGGTCCAATCATAAAAATCGTGAATCATGCTTCTCCTAGATGGTATTTATGGCTGGGCAATTTTGAGTTTGAAAAGAATTCTAGATGTGGGTTTTGTTGAAAGGGAAGTGTTTAAATCCTAGTTTGACTTAATATATTTTGATGGTATAAAGGAATTCTCTTACGGTATTTTTGATGTTCCTTTTACTGTGTATAAATGTATAAAATTTTATTATTTTTAAATATATAATTTATATATTAAATGGACTAGTTTAAGCTTGAAGGGAGGCCTCTCCCTATGAGTATTTACAACAACCCTAGATTTAGTCCAGGCTGGAGTTTTATTTATAAAATCCCATATGTCATGACTAATGATTCTGTCGATGATCATATTCATAATAAAAATATTTAATGCGTCTTAATAAAACAAATCTACATAACAAAGTGTTGTATGAGATTTTTCCATTAAAAAAATCTATCCTAGATTCTTCAAGCAGATTTTCCATGAATAGTAAAACAAAACGTTGCCTACAGATTTTCTATGAGACCAAAATATAAACAAGATCGAAATCAGATCACAAAACAAGTTTATCATTTAATAAACATAATAAAAAAATACTTATCGGTCCTTCCTCTGATTTTCGACTAACTTGGGAACTGCCACGTTCCTCCAAACTATAGATCTCAAACTGTTCCTGGTCAGTTTGGCAAATCACCCCCAAGCCGAATCGAGCATGCCAAGAGACTAAAATGCGCAAGGAAAAAATTATTATCTTTATTACTAAGGACTCAATCCGTACTCAAGGATGTACGACTTGGATCCTCCCAATCATCTTTTAGACACCATCGTCCTTTGTACCGTCCTCCTATTTATAAGTTTTTCAATGAGGAGAAGGATCATAAGGCTTTGAATTTTAGATCACTTAGTTGAGTTACTAGATAGTCTTGTCAGTCTTTTTTCTTTATCTTATTTTACCTATTTGTTTTATTCAAAAACTCCCATTTTTTATTTTATCTTTCAAAATCTATTTTTAAACTCTCACTGTTTAATTTATCCTTTGATAAAATATATTCTTAAACTCTCAATGTTTTTACTTTATCTTTTAATAATGGAATATATTTTTAAACTCTTAGTGTTTTATTTTATCTTTTAATAATGAAATCTCTTTTTAAACTCTCAGTGTTTAACAAAGGATTTCTTTTACTTACCCTATCATCTAGTTGATTTAGTTTATCAACTACTCGGTCATTCTAATCCCTTGCCTGCTTGATTCCTCTTTGAGTGGCAGTACCAGTCAGTCTTAGAAATAAAATAAGGAAATTCATTTAAATAACTAAAATATGATTACTAATGATCCATATTTTTAGCTCAACATCAGTAATATAATGATTTTTATTGCTTCCAGAGCTTTATGCTCAACACTTTAAGTAAAGTAACTCTAATTCTATTCTAGAGCTTATTCTCAACACTTTTAAGTAGATTCACTCTAGTGTTATTCCATAGCTTATGCTCAACACTAGGCTAGGTGTCATAAAAGCCACACCTAGAGACAATGATCAAAGTCTAGGTGATCTAGAGCTTATGCTCAACACCTAATATAATAGTCCATGTGATCTAGGGCTTATGCCCAACACATATAACCGAAATCCATGTGCTCTAGAGATTACATTCAACACATAATAAATTATTCCATGTGATCCAGGGCTTATTCCCAACACATATAAAAGTAATCCATGTGCTTCAGAGCTTATGCTCAACACATAATAAAGTAGTCCATGTGATCAAGGGCTTATTCCCAATAGATATAAAAGTAACCCACGTGCTCCAGATCCTACGCTCAACACATAATAAATTAGTCCCTGTTCTCTAGGGATTGTTCCCAACACATATAAAAGTAATCCATGTGATCCAGAGCTTACACTCAACACATAATAAAGTAGTCCATGTGCTCCATGTCTTATGCCCAACACATATAAAAGTAATCCATGTGCTCCAGAGCTTACAGTCAATACATAATAAAGTATTCCATGTGCTCCAGGGCTTATTCCCAACACATATAAAAGTAATCCATGTGCTCCAGAGCTTACGCTCAACACATAATAAAGTAGTCCATGTCTCAGGATATTACAGTATGGGGAAATGTGGAAGAGAATTATTTGTTTAATTTCTCTCAAGAACATTTGGGTGTAATGGTTAAGAACATGTGTCCCCTCCTAGGAGGTCACAGTTTCAAATCTAGAAGGGGGTAAGGTGTGTACACCTTTGTAGTCTCTAACAGTCAAATCCTTGCATGGAAGGGGGCATTTGTCCCACCAAAAAGGGGCTCTCATACACCAAATTGGTGTCTGGGTAGGTTGTGACCTTAAAAGTAGATTATTATTAATATAAACATAACTCTCTCAAAACAAAATATAATGTACACATGTTAGGTGCATGTATTAGGTGTACTGTGGATATGTACATTAGGTTAGGTAGTTAGGTGTGTGGTTTATGTAGCTTGGGTTAGTTCCTTAGGTGGATTACATGGATTAGGTTAGTATCATCGGTGACTTAGGTGTGTATATTAGGATTGACACTTTGAAACTATGTGTATGTTATTAGTGTCATGAGGGTAAAATCATGGATACTTCAACTCATTATCTAATGTGAACTATGCAAGAAATTTATCTAATGTCAATTATCCATCAAAGTCACATAACAAGAGAGAATCAATTCACCATCAAGATCTGAATCAAGGAGCTCAAATAAAAAAGAGAAATCATGATAGTACTTAATTTGAATCACTAATCACTTGAATCACATGTTAGGTCTGTGTCCTAGGTGTGTGCATATGTACATTAGGTTAGGTGGTTAGGTGTGTAGCTTAGGTGGCTTAGGTTAGTTTCTTAGGTGGATTACATGGATTGGATTAGTATCTTAGGTGAATTACGTGTGTAGATTAGGATTGAAACTTTTAAATTATGTCTATCTTATTAGTGTCATGAGGCTAAAAATATGGATACTTTAACTCATTATCTAATATGAACTATCCAGTAAATTTATCTAATGTCAACTATCCATTGAAGTCACGTAACATGTGAGAATCAATTCACCATCAATATCTCAATCAAGGAGCTCAAATGAAAAAGATAAATCATGATAGCAATCAAGTTGGATGACTTGATCAATTTATTAAATAACATCTATAACATAACCAGATAATTTTGATCTTGAAAATCATCTAATTCAATATTAGAATTTTTATCAAACCCTTTATAATCTTTGTAAGGATTGTTAAAAAAAAAACATATGGTATGCATAACACTAAGTCATCATCAATATAATCGCCATCATCAATATGAAGCATAGGATGTGATGAAAATATTGTCTAGTCAATTTGATTCCGCTCTTTTCCCAAGTACAATTCTTCCTCCTCCCTTGCTTCTTCTTCTTCTTCTTCTTCTTCACGAATATATAAAGCTCATATTTATAGAATCTGGTGGTGGATATGGATCTGTGCTAGCATATGATGAAAATAATTTCAAAATATAATTCTAGTGTATAGCAAAATCACGTCTCTTTTTTGTTGTCGATTTTCTTATACTTATTTGTTCAATCTCTTTTTTAAATTTAGATATTATAATTAGTTTATTTTTATCATGTATCATTTTAGAATAGTTTCTAAGAGTCCTTTTGAGGTTTGAGATGAAATATTTATAAATGCTTAGTTGTTTTCACATTGTTTTCAGGGATTGCAGAATTTTGGCTTAGGCTGGTGTTGATGTGTGAACACCTACATCTACTAGTGCTAAAAGACAAGGGTTAGAATTAGTACTAAAAAAGAATTTTCATGGGCCTCCACAAGTATAGTTGAATGACGAAGGATCTTCATCGTTCTATTAATTAGAGTGGAGAAGGAATAATAACGAACTTGGCATTGATCTAGGCTATAAAGAACAGAATGTGGCATATCATGACTTTGATTGAAGAAATCTTCCTACACATAGAAAGCATATTAGAGTTTGTAACATCCCCCTCACCCAATCCAACCATCGAGAGGGGACGTTAGTCGAATATGGGCTTTCAAATTTCACCCCAAGTTCATAATACATTTTTCAACAATGCAATGTGTGCATAAATGTAAATAAACATGCACAACAGAATTCAAATCTATCCACACACACATCTAATATGCAATTACAAACATAAACATTACAGGCATCAAATAAAACATTTCCATACTTAAATACATAAAAATACTTATCTTTATCCAATGCAGATCCAAGAAACTGGCTGTGTAAGAGCATTTTTCCACCCAACCATAGGCACTTTTTCCAGCATATACTATTCCTGCTGCTGAGAGGCCACCCCCAAGCTGGGCTATGAGGCCACCAAGGCGAAGGAAACAACTACAATATTCTTTCTCTCATCCGACAACCCATTCTGCTCTCTGTGCTTAGCCAAATTCTCATACAGAGCTCTACAAGGGCCTCACTTAGCATCAATTTATGGCTTCTCAAGCACCTATGAGCAACATAACTCAAGGGGTAAGGGTTCCTAGCTTGCCCAAACTCTTTTCTCACCTACAACCGACAAAACCCACTTCCCAATCTGCAACATGGTCTCCAAATTCAAATTTCTAGGCTCAAAACAACATGGTAACTTCATGGATAACAATGGGGAGCTTTGCAACCTCTAAACCTGCATGAAAGAATGAGACAAAATAAGGGTTGACTCTAAGGGATATGGGAAAATGGTGAAAAGACAACTAACATGACTTCTGGCAGCTGCAGACTGACTTCTGTCATGACAGAACTATCACAAAAGTGCAGCCAGCCCCATGCTTCATTAACTACATGATGTGACTTTTCCCACCAACCACACGCATGCATTAATGATTGGAAAATAGTAAAGAAAAAGGAGATAATTGGCTTATTCAAGGCACATGAAATTTTTTGGGGTGAGTTCTAAGGTGGACACTTGGAAACATAGGATTTGGTTTCCCATAGGCCCCCTTCCTCTTCCCCTCTGGTGGAATCATAGCCCCTTTGGTGCTCCTTACACAGCGATTATTGGACCATTTGATTATGTATGCACATAATATTTACATATACTCTAAGTCGACATAAAAGCCAACCAAACAATCCAAATAAATTATAACATCATACGTGCCTATCCATTCACTAGTCAGGCCTTGGCCTTGAGCTCCGCATTAGGAATTCACACTAGCATATTTACATCATTTTCATTTTTAATGCAATGAGGTCAAAATCGGGATATTACAGAGTCAGTCTACCTATAGACATTATTTGTTTCCATTAATTCAAAAGTCCGCAAAATTTTTATTGCTATTTAGTATTTCCTAATTATTATTTTTAATTTTTAATTTCGAAGGCATGGACTTTGCAGCTTACAACCCTTGTTTTATTTGGTTCGAGAGAAACCCACTTATAATTAAAAATGCGAATCAAGTGATTCTTCCCAAAGATAATAAGAATGGTAAATATGACCAAAGAAATTTGACTGCTTACAACTAGTTTAATTTTCATACAGGATATCAATGACTCCGTCGATGTTTACTCGAGCAAAACTTCGTGCGTTAACATGAATAAGGAGGCTAGCAACTTCATTTCAATTTGTTTTTTCAAGCATTTCTTTAGTTTTTAACATATCGATTTATTTCTTAAAAAATGAGTTCATACACATATAGAAGGTTATCATAAAGTATGAAAGATTTCTAAAATTGCTTACTTAATGTATAGGTTTTTTATTAAAATTATTTGAAAATATAGATATTTGGTATAAGAAATTAAACTCAAGGTGTATATTGTATTATTATGAGATAGATTTGAAAAAAAAATTGTAAGAAATTAGGTAATGATCATGTCTTTATATAATTTATTCTAAAAAGGTTTTCTTATCTATATTCACTAACTACAAATTAAATAATTAAACTAATATTGATATAACTTAAGACAAAACTTAAATTACATATATAAAAGTTATTAAAAATGTAACTTAAAACAAAACTTAATTTTCATGTATAAAAGTTACTCTCTAATAATTGATTTCCTTCTTAAGATCACATCAGAATAACTTTCAAATAGATATTTTGACTCGATATATATTAAATATTTAAAAACAATCACATTAAAATGACTTCAACCGAGTTGGATAAAAAGGAATGTTTTGTTATTTTTTTTATTTACATTGAGGAATCAAATATATTGAAATGTGGTTCGTTAATAATTTAATTTTAGAAAGAGAGAATATATTTTAAATTTAAAAATTCTCGTTTAGTCGAATAAGTGTGGGTTTTCTCATCAAGGCAACCTAAATTCAATTTCTTTTAAAGAGTGACTTAGTTGGGAGGTATTCCAAGTCCACTTAGAACACACAAAAAATATATATATTCTTAAACTTATAATTTATTTTTGAAGATAAATATTTTATATTTTTTAATAATTTATTTTTTAAATAAATTTAAATTTGGAGAAAAAGTTTGAAATCAATTGAACAAATTTGATTGGCATGGTTTAAATCAATAGACTAAAATTAACATTGCCTTAAAATAAGAAAAACATTTTATGAGAGGCATTCCAAGTCCACTTAGAACACACAAAAAATATATATATTCTTAAACTTATAATTTATTTTGAAAGATAAATATTTTATATTTTTTAATAATTTATTTTTTAAATAAATTTAAATTTCGAGAAAATGTTTGAAATCAATTGAACAAATTTGATTGACATGGTTTAAATCAATTGACTAAAATTAACATTGCCTTAAAATAAGAAAAACATTTTATGAGAATATATTTTAAATTTAAAAATTCTAATTCCTTTAAAGGGCGATTTAGTTGGGAGGCATTCCAAACCCACTTAGAACACACATATATATATTTTTAAAGTTATAATTCATTTTTAAAGATAAATATTTTATATTTTTTAATAATTTATTTTTTAAATAAATTTAAATTTGGAGAAAATGTTTAAAGTCAATCGAATAAATTTGATTAGCGTAATTTAAATCAATAGACAAAAATTAACATTGCCTTAAAATAAGAAAAACATTTTATGAACAACTTTTTATAAGGTTTTTACAATACAAACATTCTTAAATTTTTAACTCATTACAATTATCATAATTTAAAAATATTTTGTTTAAGACTTTGTAAATAAAAATTAACCTTTAAACCATAGCAAATACTGCCTTGCCTTTTTAAAGTCCCATAAATTAAAATTATTTCTCTCACACACTTTTATCACATGTTATATAAATATCATTATTTTTAATTATTAATTACGAATGATTTGTTAATTTACTTTGATATTATTATATAAAAATATAAAAATTCTTAAATATTTTATATTATATATAAACTATTTAATTTATTATTAATTCTACATAATTCAATATAATTATAACTCTTTCTCTTTATATATATACCAATATAGATTCATCTTAAACCTGTATTTATCAAGCATCAAGAGGGATCCAATTTCTTGAGGTGTAATTCCTTTTTTAAATTTAAATTCAAGAAATTTGATCTCTCTTGATTGATAGATCTGGGTTTAAGTTTTAAGTTTTTCATTTTATAAACGAACATCTATTTTTTAATTACTTTTCATAATATTTTATTTTATGAACCAATATGGACTTTTTTTTAAATACTTTCCATAATTTTTTATTTTATGAACCGACATAAAATTTTGTAAATGTTACAACATCTCCTGTAACATCTCCCCCATACTGAACTGTAGAACACCTCGTTTTACTCAATGCAATAATTATTTTATGGTAATGTGCCACATTTCATTACATAATATGGTAATAGCTGAAATGATGGAATTATTGGTAATGCATAATTATGAGATCTTTTCATGAACTATTGTGAATGGAGTGAAAGAAATGGAGGAAAAAATAGTAATTTTGGATAGACTATGAGAATGATCTATCAGAAAAACAAAGTTTTATTAAAAAATAAAAGGGATGTCTTGGATATGGCAGTAAAAGTGAACCATAATGAAGAAATGGAATATTGTTCACACATCCTAGAGCTATGTAATATGGGTGGAATTCGTTCTATTATCATGGATTTAATTGTTGTTATAATGATTCTCAATAATGGTTGATAGATAGAAGTGTGATTTCAAATACATATTGTTGATGCTCAATATGACATGGGAAGGAACATTGTAAGATGCCCTTGGAGGGTTGGTCAAGGGGAAGATGGGGATGGAAACCCATCTGATTCTTAAAACCATCGATGGATCAAATTTTCAAATGTACAAGTGGAAAAACTATTAAGTCGATGCAATTAAATGCATTAACAATGAATGAATTGAAAGTGTCAATCATAAAACTATGCACAAAACTTTCTAAGCAAAATTTGAAATAATTTTATAAATCAAATGATTGCTTAATGTGAAAGTTAACATGTTAGTTGTGAAATATGTACATAAATGAAATCATTAACTAATTTGGTACAATTGTCTACTAATAAATTAGAATGAAGGTGTTAGCAGATGAAAGCAAACTTATTAGAACATTTTTTTATGTATGCTTTAGATTGTTTAGTTGCTTCATGTATCCAGAAATAGTACATTAGTTAATCCGAAAATCAGATTTCCAGAATGTAAATAATTTCATAAATGGTGTACATAATTTTTTTTTATCTTGTGACATGTCAATTATTTAGTGTGATGAATATTTTTATTAGAAAATTCACGTTATGTTGAAGAGCATGGAAAATAAAAGTTAGCAGCGAGTTTACTTTTTTAAAATGAGATTAAATAGATAAACACCTACAATATGAAATTCCATCTATAATATGTAAAAGTAAAATGAAATAATGTTTATAGTCCTAAATATTTATAATTTGTACAAAATCCAATAACAAAAAAATGTTGGAATCTTATTAATATTGAGAGGGGGGGTGAATTAGTATTAGCGTAGTTATGAATAATTTTTACTCCTTATCAATTAGAACTAGAACTTTAAATTATGCATTCTCCATAAATAGAAACATTCAACATCACATGCACAATACACAGAACACCCATATTTTTACGTGCAAACCCAAACGAGAGAAAATCATGGAATGCTCTCTTATATTGAAAAGATTACATTCAAGGAAGCACCAACTTCTGAATTTTTTCAACACTAACTGGAAGGAGGAACTGACCCCTAGTTTTACAGGCTACGACCTGAAGGAAGCACCAAAACCCTGATTTACCAACTTCAATTGGAAGGATCCACCAACCCGTTGTTCATTTCCCCCTCCTACCACCCATATATGACTATAGAAGATATTTCATTGTTGTTCAATGGATTCGCACACTCTTTAGATTATATGTTGTTCATTTTGTTGTGCACACCTTTTGTATATTGAGATCTTGCAATTGTTGTACTATATCACATACTTCATTTGACTACAACAACATTACACAAATGACTTCATACTTCATGACATTATGCAATCTATGCTCTAGTTCAATATGTCGTTTTGTTTCTGCACATCTACAAACTTAATTGATATTGCGCATCCTCTATTGGGATGTTGTTATGACTTCGCGCGTCTATATCAGATCAACTACTTCACTTCATGCATCATTAGCTATGCTTCAAGTCTGTCTCCACACATCTGTCTTAGATCATCTGTTACTTTCTATGTACTATCTGCGAAATTGTCATCGTGTTCTCATGCACTTCTCATCATCTATAGCCCTGCATTTGTATCTTCACGCAACTATCATAGAGATCTTGTGCACCATCACCGATCCTATTGTTCTGTTCGTGTGCACTTGGCTCTCTACTAGATCATGTTTTTCTAGTTCCATGAGCCATTGATACCCCAAAATAAGAAGCTTGCCAAATCAAAGTACTACCACTTTCGCGTCTTCCAGCTTAAAGCTTACTTCAACTCTTCAACTTGGCTTCTTATTTATACTTGTCCTATGCAAATGGTATGTCCACAAGTTGGTCATAGCATCCCTTCTTCCTTGCTTCACGGTTCCCCTGACTTTAAGCTTCCACCACTTGTCATGTTCTGCGCTACTAAGGTATCACTCCTTGTGGGTCTTGTGCATACTTGGTCCTTTTCCTAGTGGGAATTGTGCACTTTGTATGTGGTCTTGTGCCCTTGAAGTATCATCGCTTGTGGGTCTTGTGCACTTTACTTGTTCAACCACCACTTCCTTTCACGACTCTTGCATGCTTCAACAACTTGTTTACTTCTTCCAACTGGTGGGTCTTGCACACTTCCAGGACTTGTATACTTTTTCAACCACTTCTTGTTCCCAAGCCTCTTGCGCACTTCCAAAACTTGTTCATACATCTCTTTGGCATATACGTTGGAAATGGCATAACTAGGTGGAATTAGGACTTGCGCAGGTACCTTATGTACCTCTTCATCCTGGATGTACTTCTTATGTACTTATTCAAGTTGGATGATCTTCTTATGTACTTCTTCAAGATGGATGATATTCTTATGTACTTCTTCAAGCTATATCAACCTCTTATGTACTTCTTCAAGCTGGATTTCATATACTTCTTCATTATTCAAACTAGCTTTCATATATTTCTTCAAACTGGCACAAGGATATTGAATCCTCTTTGACATCAGTTGACATCAATGACAACCAAATTTCAATAAAAATTTATAAAACAAAGTTGAATGATAAAAGAGTGGAACAAGGACACAGGCATGCCCAAATGTTTTATTATTAATGAGATGAAATTTGACAGTTATTAGTACAAATGACCACGGCCATATTTAGACCCATGAGAATAGGAGGTCTCTAAGACATTATGTTTCTCTCAATATTCTAGGTTCAACCAAGTGAAACCCAGACATCTTGAGTACTCCATGCTCAGATTGTCATGAAGCTAACCTGCATGTATGAAGACATTACTCTTAAAAATATACAAGAAAAGCATGAAAAATGTGAAGAACAACATAACATACCTCAGGTGGAGGGAAACTCTGCCTTCACCTTAATGGATAGACTTGGAAGTAACCTTACCTTCCATTACCACATTGTTAGGTTCTTGGACAATTGTGTTTGAAGAGAAAAATATTACAAGGAATCTAGCAGTACCTGCTCCTTACCTTTGATGTGATTCCCCCTGTTTTTTTGTCTTTGTTTCTTTTGAAAGGAGATCTACAAGTTAGATGAGGTGTTGCGTATTTCTCCTTGATGCTTGAGCATTTTTTGTGAGCTTTGATGTTTAACAACATAAGAGACACTAAAGAGGTGAAATGTAGTCTTGAGGATCTTGAAAATCATATTGTTTCATTTTTTCCTTGCGAGGACTATCATGGCGTCTAATGTTTGTGGTTCATTTTTTCAATTTGTGTTTAGTTTATTTGGTGCATAAATTTCTCTTTTTATAACTTATAGTTGACCCCGAACTCCAAAAGGGTATATTTACAAGTATGTAATAATGTCAGGATGAAAAAATGTATCAAAATACAAAGCGAGCTATGTAATATCTCGAATTTTGGACTAACTATTTCTGTTGTTATATTGGGCCACGGCCCCATCACATATGTTTTGTTTTGAGCTTTGGGCATGAGCCCTAGCACCTATGATTTATTCTTTTATATATTGACATACTGGGCATGGACCCTGACTGACTTCTTTATTTTAGTGTATACTGGGTGAGGAGGCCCTAATGTGTTGATGATGTGCTTAAGCTTTGATATGGGTACAAACCCTAATATATTGAGATGATATTTTGTTGTAGAGCTATGATTTTACATGATTGACTTATAAGTGTGTTGAGCGTGGACTCAGAAACACGGATATAACCTATGTACTGGGTATAAGCCCCGATGTACCTAGAAGAATGTTTATGTACTAGTAGTAATCCCTGAGGTACATTGAGTGTTGGGCATAAGCCCTGGAGCACTCCAAGCTTGATAAATGAATACCAGATCCGAGGCCACTTGAATATTCTAGATGTGCCTCACAACCACATTTTGGCACTGTTGTTGAGCAGGAAGCACTGGAATTGCACCAGAGTAATGCCCATGTGAAAGTGTTGAGTTAAAAGGCTCTGAAGAGCACTCGGGGTTACTAAATATCAAAGTGTTGAGTTGGAAAGACTCTGAATAGCAATTCTACTTTCATCACATTTATTTAATTTGATTAAATGATTCATCTTTTATCTATCATCAAATACTGCGGGAACTACCATGTTAAACGAGGGAATCCGATATGCAAGAGAGGGACTAGAGGTGCCTATCCAAGCTTACCAAAAGACCATCCAAAGAATTGGACCATATGCTTAGTGTTTAAAAGAAGTATCATGTGAAGATACAAAATTAAATAAAAGATAAATGCCATAACCTAAAGTATGGATCGACTAAGAATAGTCTTATGAGAACAAGATGCTTAAAGGCCTCAAGGCTAAATATTATTATTAAGAGCTTTAATAATAATATTGTTATTATCTATTTATAAAATATACGTTCTTTTATATATATATGTATGCATAAGTGGGCTGCCACATTATTAGATATTATTAATAATGTCTTAATACTTAGGTTGAATTATAATTATTGTATTATTATTATTATGAAAAGATTAAAGATTAAAATCACTTATAGTTAAAACAAAGTGAGAAGTCCTAGTTCAAGAGGACAAAATATTTTAGTAAATAATATCTTTTAAATATTATTTTATTTAATTTAAAGAAACTAATTATTCCAACAGTCAGAATTCAAGACTCCCATACATAAAGAGGGCAGATCCCAAGTTGGAGATCATCATTCTTTTTCATTATCATTCTCTTATAGTAATCAGAGAGAAGTTTTATGCTCCAAGAAGTTGAAGCAGTCTCACCTAATAATTCAAGATATGAACCAGCAGTGAACCCAGGGCCTCTATCTCTTATTGCATGTTGGAACCAAGCTCAGGGGGATCCATTTAAAACCAGGAATGGTATAAGGGTCATGGTTGGGAGGAACATGGTAGCCCCAAAGTTATCCAGCTAAGGAATCACTCTAATTATTGTTCCTTAGATGGATAATAATTAGAAGATTTAGAAGATTTCTACATTAATTATTGTTTGAGTGTGTAGGCCTCTACAGGAGAAGGTCAAATTTGAAGATAACCAGGTATGACTTATTAACTCACCATTTCAAGTTATATGGACAGTAAGGTATTTAATTTAGGATTTTTAATGGTTCAACATTGTTTTAATTCTTAACCCAAATATTATCAACTTAGAGGTTTTGCCCAGAAACTAGTGGAGGGTCTAGCAGGCCTAGCCCAGCTAGCCTGTGCTAGACAACACCCCATAAAAAAACTTAGGAACTCTATTATGGATTTTCGGAGGACTTGTAACATTGTGCATTTTTTCCATTGTTTTCCCATATTATCTTCTAGGATAGGGTTATTATTTTTTTAAATAATTATGTTTTCTGTTTGAATCGTTTTATCATTTCGTAGTGCAGGGATTATTTATCCCTTTAATTCTTTTATTATTATTCTTTCTATGCTTGAAATTTCACCAAATAGAAATAATAGAAGCATCAAGCCAGACATCGAAACTCTTAGCCACACTACACATCAAATCCTAGGTTAAACAATAACCGTAAATATTATTTTCTGCTCTCTCAAACCAAGGTATCCTACATTCCACATTATCAACATCTCTATGATTTCAACCAACAATCAAACATTACAACTAAATGCAATAGGTACTTCAAAGAGATTTCAATTTCAAACCATGCACTCAGACATAGCTTATTTATATCTTGCATTATAATATTGTTTCTGATCCAAAAACCCTCACGGGCTTGTCTACTATTTCATGGATCGAATCCCACTATCAAAAAATGCATTTCATATCATTAAACTACATTACGTTTAGCTCATCGAAATAAAAGTCAAGAAATCAAATCTCACTAACATTTTCGGGAAGACCCTGCTATCTTATAAGTAGCCAAACAGTGTAGTAGTAATACACAGAAGCAAATCCACATCCAACCAATCGTTTTCGCTACCATTTAGCAAATCCTTACAGCCATTCATTAAACATAAATGCAAGGTAAGGGATCGAATGCCTCTATTTCCTACATCAAGCCTTTTGCTTTTATTTAAGGCAACTACCAAAAAACACAGAGACTAGTTATCTTCACCTTTCTTTATTACAGTTTCAAAGTCTAATAGAAAACACCGAGGCCAACACTTTTCCTATTCTTCATCCAGACTTTAGATCGAGTCAACCCCAGCTCATAATAAATGCATGTCATGACAAAACCACGTTTTTCCATTATAAAATACTCAACTGAAGACCTTCAGAACAAAAGCAACGATAGCAAACACAGAAAGCAAACCAACACTATTGCTCTTACCCATAAGAAAACGCAAAGACTAGACAACGTGCAAATAATTTATAGAATTATGAAGAAGGCCAATTCCTCTATTCACAGGCCCAGGGTTCTTTCAAAACAAAATACGAACACATGTGCCTCGAATGCAAACCCCAGTTTTATATTGGGCATTATATTACAAGTAGCTTTTAAAAGTTCAACATAAAGCCGAATGGCCAAACCTTACACTAAAACCGTCCAGGGCGATGTCATTCCCATTAAAACTAGTAGATACATTTAACAATGGTCCAGCCAATAGCAACCTCTGGGAACCCAAAACAAGTTGCAATGAACCCAAACTGGGCTCACGAAGTTCCCCATAGCAAATACAAAAAGTACCACTCCACAGAGGTGAGAGGAAGAGATAAGGGATGGTGAACTCTGAACTTACCATTTGCAACACCATCAAAGTCAAGAGTACTGGCCAAAAACTAGTAGCCACGTAGAAGAGGAATGCCAACTATTACCTGCCAAGCAAATGAACAATACAAAGTCAAACCCTAAGATCATTATCAAACTCTATTTAAAATGTAGCAGGAAACATAGCACAACCAAGGATAAATAGTACCTGCTTATTCAGTCCCCATCCCTGCATATCGATCCCCATATGGTGCGCTGACCATGAGCAAAGCTCAGGTCAGGGCACGAAACCCTCAAATGCATCCAACAACAAGCAAGGGCAAATGAACCATGAAAATGATAATAGCTGATGTAAAGACCCTTTTGCATAGCTGGCATCAAAAGCCATGTGAGGAATCGTATGCTACTTTTAATGATACCACCAACCCCACTAACATTTCAATATTCAACCCAATTCTCTATAGTGAGAAATCGTTGCTTGCATTTAGTAATAACCAACAAGGGTTTCAAAGTGCCAACTCTTAAACCTTTACATCCTTTAGGCTTAAGTGTTCTTAGGACTAGGAAGTAGATACCCTAGGAAGGTGTCTTCATAAACATACCTGCAAAGTAGAAATTACAAAGAAAATGCATTAGCGAAACACGCTAATTAAGTCCAAAGTCCCATTTCTTACACCCTACCTCTCGATAGCTCTGCTGGGGTACTTTTCCATTGAAATACCAAGCTTCTCATCATCGGCCTCAACCGTCACCAACATGAGTCCATCTCACCTGAATTATCAGTCAAACATTCATAAATATGCACACAAATTCTTAAAACAGTAAGACGGGGAATTTTATTATCATACTCTAACATTTGTACACTTGCGACAAAATTACATTTCTACCCATTACATCGCTTCTGCAAAGCTGTAAGAAGAGCAACCAGTAAGACCATGATACTTAGGAAACTGAGACTCTTGAAATGTCATAAATAAATACCGGTGTAGTATGTTCTTATCAGTGCTGAAGTTAATTTACAAAGCATCACCTCTTAAATAGTTTATTGCAGTAATGGAAAATTTTAAATTTTTACTATTTTTAGGGACATTACAAGTGGTATCAGAGCCCAGCTACAAAACTAAGGGACCTATTGGGCTCATTACAAACAGAAAATTCGCTGCACATACTCAGTAAACAGAAACATACATTTATGAATTTGTTATTTTTATGCGAAAAAATAAACTAACAGATTTTCTGTTCTCAACACTTATATAACATTGCAAGTACAATCATTGTTTGAAAATGAATGCAGAAGGGGGCAGCAACATACATGGAAATATGAAATCTCCACCACGAGAGCAAGAAACTGTGGTGGAACTCAACTCGTATTTAATGAAATCCATGCAAAACCTACAGGAAGAATTCCAAAGTTTCAGAGATGACAACATGCAAGAAAGATGAGAACAACAAGCTATAAATGAAGCTCTGCTTCAAACTTTAAGAGGGTCAAAACCCCACGGACAACCCACACTCTCAGTCAACACCTTTAAAAAGGAAAACGGTCACACAAAGAGGACTTCCAGCCCTAAGGGAGAAGATAAGGGAGAACACATACCTGAATCAATGGAAGAGGACTGTAAGAGCTTTTCCAACGATGATGGTTCACCACCTCCTTGCAAGAAAAGGAGGAAAAGTGATGACAGTTTACAAGGAGAATTCAGAAAGATAAAAGCCCCAACTTATGATGGAGAGATTAACTCTGGGGTGAAGGATGAGGAGTGGCTGCTAGGAATGAATAAGTACTTCAAATTTCATAATTACTCCAGTGAAATGCAAGCCCGACTAGCCATATACAACCTGAATGGTAAAGCAACCAGATGGTTGCGGGACTTGAAACACACCAAAGGACAAGAACTGAGAGACATAACATGGGACACTTTTAGCAGAATATTCCAGGACAAATATATGTCTGAAATATTCTTTGACAAGAAAATTAAAGAATTTCATGAGTTGAAAATGGGCTCCCTAACCATGGAGGCATTCATAAACATATTCTTAGACTTGCTGCACTATGTTCCATACATCAAATACGAAAAGTTCAAGATACAACAGTTCTTGGGAGGTCTGCCACCAAGCTTTAGAGAAGAGATAGAGTTTGACATGCCCAAGACCTTAGATGTGAATTTACATAAAGCTAGACTATGTTATGAACATGGACAACCAAGGAATGATAACATCAATAGAAACAGAGATAGGTTTAGAACCTTCATGGACAACCACAGACTAGGTTTTAGACCTCCACCTTACCAGAAACATAACAACAATTTTCCACCCAATAGAGGCTTCAACCGACCTCAAGCACGACCAAGTGCACCCCCACCACCTATCAACATGCCAGCTTTCAACAAAGGGACAAAATCTTCCCCACCAACCGTTTCTTGTTGGAAATGCCAAGGGCCCCACTACTACAAAGACTACCCCAGCAAAACAGATGGAGTTTTACACAACATCCAAGCAGAACCTACCGTAGGAGACATGGCAAAAACACCCAAGATTTATGTTGCTCTTGATGGCCGACAGGCAGATCACTAGGCCACCATGGTTGAAATTGAGGGTAAGATCTCCAACACAACCATTTCAGTTTTAATAGATCACGGCGCATGCTGAAGTTATATCTTCCCTAAGATAGTGGACACTTGTAAGTTGAACTGAGAGCATCGTGAGAAACCGTGGCTGGTACAACTAGTCACCGGTACCAAACGAATGGTCTCTGAGTTAGTTAAAACTTGTGAGATAGACTTAAACGATTTTCCAACTAGGTTAGAATTAAACATTCTACCCCTAGGGTCGTACGATGTACTTATCGGCATGGATTGGTTAGAAGAACACCATGTCGTACTTGAATGTTTAAACAAATCCTTACTCTGCAGGGATGACCAAGGGAATCAGAAGATGATTCAGGGTATCCTTAGGAAAGTGTCGGTACGATACATCTCCACCTTACAAGCAAAGAAATGTATCAGAAAAGGTTGTAAACTCTTTGTCGTCAATATCCAAAACATAGAAACTGATAGGGAACAGAAGATTGAAGACTTCCCAGTCCTCATAGAGTTCAAAGATGTATTTCTCGAGGAAATACCGGGATTACCACCCAAATGAGACTTAGACTTTTCCATTGAATTAACACCTGGGTCAGTACCAGCTTCCAAAGCCCCTTACCGCATGAGCACACCAGAATTGGTGGAGCTCAAGCTTCAGTTACAAGAGTTAATAAACAAAGGATACATTTGACCGAGTGTGTCCCCTTGGGGAGCACTAATACTCTTCGTCAAGAAGAAGGACAGAACGATGCGAATGTGCATTGATTACCGCCAACTCAACAAGATGACCATTAAGAGCCGCTACCCACTCCCTAGAATCGATGACTTATTTGACCAAGTCGGAGGAGCGAAGATCTTCTCAAAGACCAACTTACAATCCGAATACCATCAGGTGAGAATCCGTGATGAGGATATCAACAAAACCGCATTTCGGACCCATTACGGCCACTATGAGTTTGTAATGATGCCCTTTGGGTTGACGAATGCACCGGTCAAATTTATGTTTATGATGAACAACATCTTTAGTAAATACCTCAATAAGTTTGTTCTAGTCTTTATTGAAGACATTTTGATCTACTCCAAGAACGAAGTATAACATGAGGAACATCTCCGAACTGTTTTACGTATACTACGGGAACACCAACTCTACGCCAAGTTTAGTAAGTGCGATTTCTACAAACCCCAGATTCAATACTTAGGACATATCATTTTCGAGAAGGGAATAGCCATCGACCCTAAAAAGGTCAAATCTATCGAAGAATGGCCCACACCTACGTGCATATTCGATATAAGATCGTTTTTAGGTTTAGCCAGCGACTACCAAAAGTTTTAGGTTGAGCTAGACATCGAAACTCTTAGCCACACTACACATCAAATCCTAGGTTAAACAATAACCGTAATTATTATTTTATGCTCTTTCAAACCAAGGTATCCTACATTCCACATTATCAACATCTCTACAATTTCAACCAACAGTCAAACACTACAACTAAACGCAATAGGTACTTCAAAGAGATTTCAATTTCAAATCATAGACTCAGACATAGCTTATTTATATCTTGCAAATTATAATATTATTTCTGATCCAAAAACCCTCACGGGCATGTCTACTATTTCATGGATCGAATCCCACTATCAAACAATGCATTTCATATCATTAAACTACATTACATTTAGCTCATCGAAATAAAAGTCAAGAAATCGAATCTCACTAACATTTCCAGGAAGACCCTGCTATCTTATAAGTAGCCAAACAGCGTAGTAGTAATACACAGAAGCAAATCTACATCCAACCAATCGTTTTTGTTACCATTTAGCAAACTCTTATAGCCATTCATTAAACATAAACGCAAGGTAAGGGATCAAATCCCTCTATTTACTACATCAAGCCTTTTGATTTTATTTAAAGCAACTACCAGAAAATGTAGAGACTAGTTATATTCACCTTTCTTAATTACAGGTTCAAAGTCTAATAGAAAACGCAGAGGCCAACACTTTCCCTATTCTTCATCCAGACTTTAGACCGAGTCAACCCCAACTCATAATAAATGCAGGTCATGACAAAACCACGTTTGTCCATTATAAAATACTCAACCGAAGACCTTCAAAACAAAAGCAACGATAGCAAACATAGAAAGCAAACCAACATTACTGCTCTTACCCATAAGAAAACACAAAGACTAGACAACGTGCAAATCATTTATAGAATTATGCAGAAGGTCAATTCCTCTATTCACAGGCCCAAGGTTCTTTCAAAACAAAATACGCAAACATGTGCCTCGAATGCAAACCCCAGTTTTAGATTGGGCATTATATTACAAACAACTTCTAAAAGTTCAACATAGAGCCGAATGACCAAACCTTACACTAAAACCATCCAGGGCCATGTAGTTCCCATTAAAACTAGTAGATACATTTAACAATGGTCTAGCCAACGGTGACCTCCAGGAACCCAAAACTTGTTGCAATGAACCCAAACCGGGCTCATGAATTTCCCCATAGAAAATACAAACCGTACCACTCCACAGAGGTGAGAGGAAGGGATAAGGGATGGTGAAATCTAAACTTACCATATGAAACACCATCAAAGTCGAGAGTAATGGCCACCAACTAGTAGCCACATAGAAGAGGAATGCCAACAATTACCTGCCAAGCAAATGAACAATACAAAGTCAAACCTTGAGATCATTATGAAACTCGATTTAAAATGTAGCGGGAAACATAGCACAACCAGGGATAAATATTACTCGCTTATTCAGTCCCCATCCCTACGTATAGATCCCCATATGGTGCGCTGACCATGAGCAAAGCTCAAGTCATGGCACGAAACCCTCAAACACATCCAATAGCAAGCAAGGGAAAATGAACCATGGAAACGATAATAGCTTATGTAAAGACCCTTTGCATAGCTGGCATCAAAATCCATGTGAAGAATCGTATGCTTCCTTTAATGATACCACCAACCCCACTAACATTTCAATATTCGACCCAATTCTCTATAGTGAGAAATCGTTGCTTGCATTTAGTAATAACCAACAAGGGTTTCAAAGTGCCAACTCTTAAACCTTTACATCCTTTAGGCTTAAGTGTTCTTAGGACTAGGAAGTAGATACCCTAGGAAGGTGTCTTCATAAACATACCTGCAAAGTAGGAATTACAAATAAAATGCATTAGCGAAACATGCTAAGTAAGTCCAAAGTCCCATTTCTTACACCCTACCTCTCAGCAGCTCTGTCGGGGTACTTTTCCCTTGAAATACCAAGCGTCTCATCATGGGCCTCAACCGTCACCAATAGGGGTCCATCTCACCTGAATTATTAGTTAAACATTCATAAATATGCACACAAATTCTTAAAACAGTAAGACGGGGAATTTTATTATGATACTCTAACATTTGTAAACTTGCAACAAAATTACATTTCTACCCATTACATCACTTCCGCAAAGCTGTAAGAATAGCAACCGGTAAGACCATGATAATTAGGAAATTGAGACTCTTCAAATGTCACAAATAAATACCGGTGTAGTATGTTCTTATCAGTGATGAAGTTAATTTACAAAGCATCACCTCTTAAATAGTTTATTGCAGTAATGGAAAATTTTTAAATTTTTACTATTTTTAGGGACATTGGAAACTAAGACTTGTTTCATTTCATATGCATAAAATAAAATCCTAAGCTGAAGGTTTCTCCTTTAAATATTATACCTTGGTTTTGGTATTGAAGTTGAGGCATTGCTAATATCAAATATGAAACTTTGGTAATGCCATAAAATAACATTCTAGGATTGCTAGATTTAATTTTTTATTCATTACATTGTGCAAGGTGCAACATTTGTAATACGACCAACAACTAGATCAATACCTCTTTGGCCATTAGAAGTGATACATCACCCGCCACTGATAGTCGTCTTTTATAATTTCCCTCTTCCAAATATAGATCATAAATTACAAAGGGCGTTAGGAGATATCAAAACTTCTAAGACGAATGTATTCTAAAGATATAACCAAGTGGCAATGCATTTGGATGATAGAGAAAAACTGCATTTACTACACTTTAGGGTACTTTCTTGTATGATAAATGTTGGGTTAATATTGACTAAATCATAGAGCAAGTTAATTGAATTTGGTCATTGTTATAATAGACCCATCGTATTGGGAGGTCTTCCCATGGTATTAATTTGATTGAAGCCGATAAGAGGCTGGTTGAAATCCATTGTCAGATGAGTGAGCATATATCCAAAACTCCCACTGATGGTCAAGGGTATCAAGGACGGTAGAGCCACAGTGGACCATGTCTTGGATGGATTTGGACAAGGGTCATAATAAATATATCTTTTGATAGTTTTCCCTCTGATTTAGGGGTTTCCAAGATAAATCATGGTGTCTATCATGTGTATGTTGTAATTGTTTGCTTTACTTCTATATGGTTATGCTACATTAATAATGTTGTTGCATCCATCAAATATCAACAATAAAATTCCCTTTCAACTGATTCATGGAGGTGCCACTTTTCAAAGAGATATGGTCATTTCATTCATATGAGAAAAATATAATTTTATACTCATCTATGTAGATGATATGACTATCAGATGAGGAGCATTTTAAACACCTCAAACATGCTTTTAACAAGTGTAGTAAATTAGGTATGTCTCTGAACCCCCCAAAATATCATTTTATATGAGAGAGGGTAAATTAATGGGCCATATTGTTTCTAAAGAATGGGTCAATATTGATCCTGAAAGGGTAGAAGCAATAAAACTGTTTGAATTGCCAAGAAACAAAAAATAAATACAATCATTCTTAAGCAAGATCAATTTTTCTAAGAAGATTCATACCAATTTTGTATAAATTGTTAAGAATATTATATGTTGAAGAAGGATACTAAGATTAAATGGATAGCTAAAGCAAGAGAACAATTTCAACAAATTAAATTGGCTTGGGGACAATCCTCAGTCTTGGTCAGTCCCGACTATAACAAAGAATTTTCAATCTTTTATTTTCCCTTTGAGACTACTATTTCAATTATCCTATTACAAAATAATCATGAATGCCATGAACAACTGATTGCATTTTTCAATAAGGCATTTAGGGATGAAAAATTAAAGTATACCATAATCGAAAAATAGGCATATGCTCTAGTGAAATCCATCCAAGGTTATTTCATATGTACTTGGCATCATAGTGAAGGATATTCTTAGCCAACCTAACAGTGAAGGGAAAAGAGGTAAATGGATAGCCCATATATAGGAGTATGATTCGGAAATAATGCCAACCAAATTGGTTAAAGGGAAAGGACTAGCGAAGCTTCTAGCTAAGTCAAACTGTCAAGTCTTAGATGTCAATATGATTTCACATATGCCAATAGAAACAAGTTCTAAGGAAAATAACTCAGAAGGGTTCTCCTTGGAAATTAATCCTAAATTTTCCAATTCATAATGGTACAAGGACATATTCTTTTATTTGCAAATTCTTCAATGCCCTCAATACATTGATAAGGCTAATAATAGATCTCTAAAAATCAAGGAAATCAAATATTGTATCTTAGATGAATATTTGTATTAGAAATATCCCATATGTATCTTGTTGAATTGTGTCATTGAGGAAGAGACAGAAGGGATGGTAATAGAATTTCACAAAGTTGTATGTGGTGGAAATTATACATGGATATATACAACATATGAAGTGCTAAGGGCATGCTATTATTGGCCTACATTATTTTCAGACGCCAAAAAGATGGTTAGAGCATGTTTGGAATGTCAATTGTTCATAGGAAAGAAAAAATTACTTCCTTTACCACTCAGTCCCATCAAAGTTGAGGCATCGTTTTTGCAGTGGTGGTTAGATTTCATTGGTGAAATCCATCCTTATTCTAGTGTCCAACATAGGTGGATTTTGACACCTACATATTAGTTCACCAAGTGGGTAGGGACCATTCCTCCCATGAAATCCAATTCTTAGAGGGAAATATTCTATCCATATTTGGGTTCCCTAGAAAGATCATAATTGAGAATACTCGGGATTTTTAATCTGCCAAGATTGTGAAATTTTTTCAGGAATAGAAGATTGAACTAGGACACTCAACAAATTACTACCCACAAGCAAATGGCCTAGCAAAATATTCAAACAAAATCTTGATAAGAATTATCAAGAAGATGTTATCTCAAAATAAAAATTGCTAGGGATGTCCATATTAAATATGCTTTGTGGGTAGACGTGATCAATACTAAAAGGTCAATAGGTACTTCACCATTCTAGTTGGTATATGGAAAAGAATCCATTTTCCCTATTCAAGTAGGATTATCGATCATGAAATTGCTACAGAATGTAAAAGACGAACCTAATGGCATGCAAAGAAGGATCCATCATCTAATAGAGGTCCAACAAAAAAGCAAATAGTTGGAGGTACAACTTGGATTCACCAAGAAAGAATGAATTTATTTTTTACAGAAAGGCCATGAGAAGAAATTTCCAACCAAGGGATCTTGTGTTCAAGTAGGATGCTAGAAGAGAGGATAAAGCAAAACATGGAAAATTTGATAATCTATGGATGGGTCCCTTTTAGATTTTGACAATCCAAGGTAACAACACATTCACTATTGCTCAAATGGATGAGGAAAGCTTGGTCTTCTTTAAATGGGATATTTCTCAATCATTTTCTATAGTAATACATTTTTCAAGATGCTAAAATCCTATACAATAGTAGTTAGGTTCAATTTCCAAGTACCTTCCTTACTCTTATTCCTTAAATTTTTAGTTTAATGTTTTTTTGTTTTTGTTTTAAGTCTTAAATGAGTGTAATACCACCAGAAATTAAATCAAGACAAAATGATGACAAACTCCATAGCGTAATGGAAATTATGGAACTAGTCTACAGTTCTCAACCTACCTCAAACAAAAGAATATCCATGTTGGATCTAATGTTAGTACTAATATAAATTTTCAATATTTGGTTCAGGCTATGGAGTATCTCAGGGGAAAAATAGAAGAGCATGGAGGTATAATGCTATAATAATATTTTATCTCTAAGAATTTTATTTAAATCACAGTTGAAAGACCATTATATGCCCGAATGGTGAAAAAATTCACCATGTGATTAGGCATCATGACTAGTGGCTAACGCTAAAGGGTGTTGAGGTTACCAACTAGCATGATAAAAAAGGGAAGTATCATATCAATGGTTGAGAGAAAATCAGGCTCTCGAAGCTGATCAAGTGTTAAAATAAAATGCACAAGCCTAAAATGTCATACCATTTTGTTGATGTGGCATATCCACACTCATTTAGGCCCCCAAAATTAGTATTATGACACCACTCAACCCACCAGCATGGCACTGCATACTACATAGGTGGGTCCCACATTCATTTCCAAGTTGAGATGGTACATGTTACTGATATGACCAGGGATATACATGACCCATGCCTTGCATTAATGGTCTCCAACTAATAATGCACATGATCAAAATCAGAAGCATGAGATAGATGGTTGTCAGGATTTTAGGCCTACCAACATGTGCAGCCATTAAAATAAAGTGCACGAACCTAAAATTATTTACCATGGTTTTGACATCGAAGTTATACATTCATTTAGTCTTGCATTCGTAGGAAGGAAAAAATGCCTCCCACACAATCATGAAAGCACCTAGGCATCTAGTTGTATTTGGATGTGATAGCCCACCATTTAAGCAATGCAGGGACAAATCAAAGATCGCCACGTGGATAGGATCAATGGAAAATAACTAAATAAAGTCCCCATCACACATCATCAACAAATCAAATGATTCTATGTATACTCTTATTTAATGCACCAAATTTCAAATTTATTCAAATTAAGCCTTCTACAATTCAAATCTTGCATTTCCAAAGAGAGCTACAAAGAGGAGAAGGAGAAGAAATATGTGCATCCTGAACATCCAAGATTGGTATCTAGAAATGGGTAATTCTACATCTACCTCTATTAATTGTTCAATTTCTCGTCTTGAATATACCAAATAGCTTATGTAGAGACTTTTGTAGCCCGTAATTATGCCAAGAAAACCAATCCAAAGGATGAACATT
Organism: Larix kaempferi; assembly: GCA_027924585.1. Lineage (NCBI taxonomy): Eukaryota > Viridiplantae > Streptophyta > Pinopsida > Pinales > Pinaceae > Larix > Larix kaempferi. The sequence goes on along the minus strand of BSBM01001404.1, from coordinate 6,254,705 downwards.
TAATGGACATGTATGCTGACCTATTCGACCCTATTCTCTCATTCCCTAACATGAATCAAGACATAAATGAAGATTGATCTAGATATGACAATTCCCATGACATCTGGCACCCGCGGGAGTCAAACCTGCCCAAGGCCATTGTACCCAAGACACACCATTTTCCAGAGCTTGTCACCTCGTATGTAGGTTCTACTTGTCAAAGAAGAGAGTTGTAATAGCTAGATATTGGTCCATTATCATCTTCTCAATCACAAAGGATCTAGTATATGAGATGTTGGACCTACAAACAGATGATAACCTGCATAAATTGGATGAAGAATCCCTGCTAGCCAATTTTGAAGGTATAAATTAGGAAGAAAAAGACCGATTTATGAAGATGTTTCTTCCTCCTAGCCAAGAATTACCCAAGGGGTCACCCCCTTTCAAGATTGAATAATTTCCAAAAGTTGCTCAGAAGGCAATGGAAATGGTTTTCCATATTTTGGGATTTAACCATGCCCGGGTGGATGATGACACAACATTGGGTTTCCTAGTTTCATTTTTTCCTCCCTCATGTGGGACAGTAGTAAAATATCACTTTGCATCATTTATAGCTGATATGATTCATGACCAGTCGAACAATTACCTAGGCATGAAGTTCTTTAGTTATTAGTCTTATATGTTGGATATGATTATGTACCACCATGTTGATTTTTTATCTTGCAGATTTACAAATTGTAAAGGCCTGGACAAACAATGAAGGTTTTGTTGAGTTTGTTAATAATTTCATGTCTATAGTGTATACCCTACTACATAGATTTCCAAGCCCTAGAGTGTTCTCGGAATGTAAAAAGTTGCTTCAATTGAGTCCATAAGCACTAGTAGGGGATTAGTTTTTCTATAAGAACCAAACTAAGATAAGAGTCTATGGATTTGAATTGCATCCCTATCAGTTAATTACCTTTCTAACACCCATAATTTGTTCTCTTGAGTACATTAGATAAAGGTTTGACTCTGATTACATTAACTTTTTCAAGAATAAGAGTGTCATCACATTCAGACTACCCAAATAAGTTGGGCCTTTTTATTATCAAGTCGAGGACTGCTCAAACAATGGTTGAAGATAGGTTGAACAGTCTAAAATTCTCATTGGGAATCAAATGGATATATAACCCCCATTGACTCATATAATATAAAAGAAAGAAAGAAAACCTATCTGAATATGTTGACCATCCCAATGACTACATAGATAAGATTGCAAATATTGATAACTAGGAGGATGTACAAAATATTTTGCAAACTAACAGTAAGCAAAAGTAGCAAGTAAGTCCCACTTCCCAAAAGAAAGAAGCTAGAGTAAAGAGACCGGTGATTGAATTATAGTCTAATGCAGAAATTAAAGACTCCATTCAGGAGCATCTATGCAGCAAAAAGGCCAAAATTGACCCTCAAGGGGCCAAAATTGAGCCTTAAGGGGCCATAATTGAACATCAAGGTCAAGAAAATTCTTCTAACAGACTTGTGTTATCAATTAAAAAATTTCCTATAGCACATTGGCCTCAATTGAAGGCGTCCTCTTCATCACAATAAGAGTCCTCTTCTGCACTACCAAGTCCAAAGACTAAGGTCAGGATTTTTTCTCACTATACACAAATAAGTAATCAAAATTTCTATGGAAGAAACGATTTGTATCCCAAATCAAAATCCTCAACAAGGGAACAATCAATACTATTGTCTTCCATAGATTTGAAGCAGGGAACCTTTAAGATGGATGTCCTTGTGCCTACAATTACAGGGGTGTCCAAGACAACAACACACTACAAAGCTACTCAATTTACTATGGACATGGATGCATTAAGGACAATTGATAAAATGGATTGGCATAGGTAGACTAGGGAGGTTATTTTCAGAGACATACTGAAGTCTACAATGATTGTAAATAAATTGCATGGTTTAGTCACCAAGGTGGAGAGACAATTGAAACAAGAAAAATTAGTCAATAAGGATAAACAATTGAGAATAAATGAATTGGAATATAAAGTGGTGGAGTTAGGAATAGAACTTGCCAAGCCTACTCCTATATAGACCCAAGTTAAAGACAAAGATAATGAGATCCAAATACTCAAGAAGAAATTGAAATTATTGTATAGAACATGTTCAAACTATTGATTTGTTGGTTGTTCGGTAGGGAAAATATGAGATGTATCAACAAGTTCAAGAGTACAAGGAATATATAGAAAGGACAGAGAAGGAGAATATTTGAAGCTTGAAGTCTTCAAAATGATATCTTCTAAAGGATTTTCCTTACTTTCATCAACAACTAATCCCACTAACAAGCTATCTGAGGTACCGGCATACATGAGAATAAAGGAAGTGGAGTTGAATACTATAAAGGAAAACTTGAGTAAAAATGAAGAATAAGTTCAGATACTAAACAATTTATCCGAGCAGAGAGAATCAATTCTCACAAAATTGTAGGAAGCCAAAATAAAGTTGCAGAAATAGGTTAATCAACTATTTAAAAGAGTGATAGGTAAAGCCCATGTTTGTTGTAAATATTGTTTTCATTGATTTCAAGGAAAGGAAATATTATTTTCATCGATGTCAAATATTTGTTAATACTACATATGCCCAAGATGAAGATGAAATATGACCCTAACAGGAAGCCCCAATAAAGATATTGATGTGCCCCCGTAGGTAATGATGATGCCAAAATGAATATATTGATGTGACCCAACTTCAAAGACAACTAACGATGATTCAAAAGTGAAGATATTGATGTACACCTCACTTTCCTATTTTTGGAGAGAAGAAAACCAAAGGAATATGAAGATTGTTGGAAATAGTGTGTCATTGATGCCCAATTTGAATAAAGGAATGTTTACTCTAGATATCTATCTCAAATTGGAGTATGGGTTACATGGTTGGAAATATTATCCCAATACCTTTCCAATGGTATATAGAACTCTCTATAACTCCATAAGAGTGAAGATATATGAAAGGATTTGTAAAGTCAAGGCAACTAGAATTTTGGTTGTCCCTGCCAGGATATTGAACAATGTGATGTCAACACAAAAAGTAATTTTAAAAGAGTATAAATAAGAGGAGAACTTCCTCATTTGTTCACTCACTCACCCAAAACATGGATATATTATGGGAGAGGTGCACTAGTGAAAAGGGTTGCAACATTTGAAGAAAAGGACGAGTACAGATTGAACATCATTCCAAAGGAGGAGATTTTTCAAGTCATCTTGGAATTTTCACTATAACGTTCTTTTTTAGATGTTTCAAACCATTCCACTTGGAGGACATTTAGGAAATTTTGATGCACTTTTGGTTCAAGTTTCATATGTTGGTTCACTATATTTTAGTAGATATGACCTAGGGAAGTTAGGGTTTATGAATGATATTGAAATGAGCTTTCAATAGGTTAGTTGGGAACTTTCGCTATAACGTTTTTTCTAAGAGGATTTAGAAAATTATTCTTGGAGGAGATGAAGTAGAGATCATGAAAAACACATGATACAAGTTTCATATGTGGTTTGGCTATATTTTCAATGATGTGACCTTGGGAAGTTAGGGTTTTTGAATGATAATGAAATCATCTTTAAACAACTTTGTTTGCAATTTTTGTTATAATTGTTGTTCTAAGACATTTCAAAGAGCAAACCTTGGTGGGGATGAGGTAAAGATATTGAAGTAACTATGGTATGAATTTTAGATGTTGATTTTATATAGTTTTAGATATATTATCTTTGGATGTAATGGTTTCTTTATAGTATGAAGTAGATTAGAGACATATTATGAAGGATATCGAAGGCAGATTATGAAGCAGATCAAAGCAAGATTATGAAGCAAATCAATGGAATATTTTGAAGCATATCAGAGGTATATTATGAAAGATATCAGGGGCCTATTATGAATAAAATCAAAGGATTATTATGAAGTAGATCCGAGGCAGATTATGAACCATATCAAAGGTGGATTATGAAGCAAATGAAAGGCATATTATGAAGCAGATTATGGAGATGATCTGAGGTCAATTGTGTAGCAAATTGAAGTTGATTATAAAGTTATATTTGAGGTGATTATGTCAGTAGTATTGTACCTAATTCTTTAGTAGTTTGGTGCCTACATATTACTAAGTTGGTACTCAGTTGAGCAGATTGGTGTCTCGAGTAGGTTGGTGGCTACATATTACTAAGTTGGTTCTTAGTTGAAGAGGTTGGTGTCTCCTGTAGGTTGGTGCCTACATATGGTTAAGTTGGTACTCATTTGAGGGGATTGATGTCTCTAGAAGGTCAGTTCCTACAAACATTATAGCAGTAGGTTGGTTCCTACATGAATGTGAAAATCCTCACAACAGATCTAAGAGCTGATGTATACCTCACAATGAAAGAATTTAGGAATAAGATTAAGAGTGGTCAATGCAATAAAATGAGCAACATAATAATAATACAATAGAACTCGGATAGAATCAAAATAGCTTCACACACACTAATTCATTAATCACAAATGGACAAATAAACAATATAATGCATGAGGAATTCGAATGCCAAAGGTGGAAATTCGAATTAGCCTTCATGGAGTGATCAAAAGATCACTGGAGTGTCATCAGAACACAACTAGAAGTCTATCTCATCATCGGTGGAGTCATCAATGCTCAAGTAACGGTCAACCATCAGTCAAATTGAGTCTAATTGAGTGTGGTAGGTGTAACTGAGTCTAACTGGCACATGGAGACACTAACTGAATGAAGGAGGCTCAGTGGAGGGTGCATGAGGAGCTAACCGAATTCAGAATGAGCAGTCTAGTCACACTGGAGGTCTGTCAGAGTGGTAAGGTCAGTTAAGAGTGAGTCAAGCCCAAAATCAAGGAGAGAACTCAGTTAACTGAAGACAACTGGACTGGTAGGTGAAGAAGGGCACCTTTGTCAAGTGGATGGTGAGATGTGAGCGCATCACTGGCTAGGAGGGCTCAATCTGAGTGGAAATAATCTCATGAGTGCTGGAAGACTAGGGACTAGGTGCTGGACGTATCAACCTGATGATTGGGCAGCATGCGAATGCATGCTGCATGCAAGACTGAAAATGCAAAGGATGAAAATGCTGGTAGGACTAGGATGGAGTATAGGAATATCCTAACACCCCCCCTTAATCCATCTCGGGCTCTGGTACCTAAGACCAAAGGTCACCCAATACAATGAATAATAACAGTCAATAAACCGAGGAAATGGGGAAAACCTCATGGGAAAAATACCCCCCCTCAAAATAGACTGTAAGGCACACACAAAAATAAATGCTCCAAACTCAAGCAGGTGTGATGCTTGGTCATATGTCTGGAGGTATATTCTTCTTGGGAAGAAGTGGATCATACTCAAAAAGCATGTGCTTGTACTTGCTCTTCAGATCGAATGTGATGAGAACAAATCCAAAAGTATGAGGATGATCCTTGAGCCTGTGATCTGAATCAGTTGAGGTAGGATCAAATCTATGAATGTGCAGATAGTATTTTTTCTTCTCCTTCGAATCATCATGGGTGAGATTATGCCAAAAAGAACCATCACATGATTGCTTGAAATCCAAATCAGATTTAAGACTTGAAGAATAGTTTCTTGAGATCTCCTTTGAACTACCAGGGGTGAGATCAAAACTATCATATGCATGAGAAATTATCCCAAGTAGCAATTGCTTGGAATCCAAATCAAATCCAAGACTTGAATTATGGTTTCTTGAGATCTCCTTTGAACCATTAGAGGTGAGATCAAAACCATAAATGCATGAGAAATTATCCCAAGCGAATGGAAATGGTTTCTTGAGATCTCCTTTGAACCAGTAGAGGTGATATCAAAACCATGATATGCATGAGAAATTATCCCAAGCAAATGGCAATGGCCATAGTCTTCAATAACCTTCCGAAAGCATGAAACAATGATCATATAATAGTAAATAAGAGGTGATTGATCATGGAGAGCGAATGCATTACCTCCAATGGATGATTTTAGCTTTGAAACATTCATGTGATCATGATGCAAACCAACAGACTCTGGTGTAAGAGAGGATTTAGGAACCTCTGCAATTTCTAGAGTGTGAGTTGGCACAGAATTCGAAATAGAAGGAATTTGGAGCCTGAGTGTAGAATTTGCAAGTTCTTCTTCTTTGTGGACAACTTCAATATGAGATATGTTTGATACTGATTCATGGTCTGAGAGACCATCAAGGGGAGAGAATGCATCACTAGGCTTGCTCTCGAAAGGGTTTGGACCAATCCCTTCATTCTGTCTACCAAATATTTCATCCAGGTGGGCCCATAGGTCTTTTGGAGATTTAACATATTCAACATCAAGGGAAATAAATATCATGGATCGAGACATAGCATACATCATAGCTGCAATAGCTCTTCCACCTTCATCTAAGCAGTCATTCTCTTCTTCAGAGGATTCGAACTCTCTCTCAAAACAATAATCAAAGAGATCATGTCTCTTCAAACATGCTATCATTTTGGGTTTCCATTCAACATAGTTGAATAGATAAAGAGGAGGATCTTCTAAAAACATGGAAGCTGTAGAAGACTTGCAAAAACAATAGAAAACATCTGCAACTGCTACTTCTGTAAAACTGCAGAAACTGCTGCACTCAAAATCTTGATAATAACCTACAAAAAACTCTCAGAAATGGAGATAAACAAAACTCTCAACATGCTCTAATACCATGTGAAAACCCTCACAGCGAATCTAAGAGCTGATGTATACCTCACAATGAAAGAATTTAGGAATAAGATTAAGAGTGGTCAATGCAGTAAAATGAGCAACATAATAATAATACAGTAGAACTCGGATAGAAGTAAAATAACTTCACACAAACTAATTCATTAATCACAAATGGATAAATAAATAATACAATGCATGAGGAATTTGAATGCCAAAAGGTGGCAATTCGAATTAGCCTTCATGGAGTGATCAAAAGATCACTGGAGTGTCATCGGAGCACAACTAGAAGTCTATCTCATCATCGGTGGAGTCATCAATGCACAAGTAATGGTCAACCATCAGTCAAACTGAGTCTAACTGAGTGTGGTAGGTGTAACTAAGTGTAACTGGCACATGGAGACACTAACTGAATAAAGGAGGCTCAGTGGAGGGCACATGAGGAGCTAACTGAAGTCAGAATGAGCAGTCTAGTCACACTGGAGGTCCATTGGAGTGGTAAGGTCAGTTAAGAGAGAATCAAGCCTAAAATCAAGGAGAGAACTTAGTTAACTGAAGACAACTGGACTGGTAGGTGAAGAAGGGCGCCTTTGTCAAGTGGATGGTGAGATGTGGGCGCATCACTAACTAGGAGGGCTCAATATGAGTGGAAATAAGCTCCCGAGTGCTGGAAGACTAGGGACTAGGTGTTGGAGGTATCAACCTGATGACTGGGCAGCATGCAGATGCATGATGCATGCAATACTAAAAATGCAAAGGATGAAAATGCTGGTAGGACTAGGATGGAGTATAGGAATATCCTAAAAATGAATTTATGAATATGAACTTTTGTGGTTTTCTCTCGAAAAGGTTTCCACATTAAATTTTGGGCATTGTGAAGTTTATGTGTATTTATTGTTTTGAATTTATGGAATAAGTGATGAATGTTTAAAGTGAGAAAAAATTATATTCTACTGATTCATCCCCCCCCTCCACCGCTCTTAGTATAAGCATAATTTCAACACTCTTAAGGGTTACAAACACTGTGTTTGGGATATGATAGCAATTACAATCACCAAGTATTGGAATTAATTTGAAATTGCACAGAATAGACTGATGCTAGAGGTTAACTCCACACAAGATGTGAATAGGACATTCAATGAATTAGAGAGAAAAACTCACATTACTCATGTTGTAATTAATATTTTGAACTCCAAAGAAAATGAAGAATTAGATTCAATGGGTGTTGATATATAACTAAGATCATAATGGATGCCAACAAGGTTATTACTAAGAATATTTTGTCCCAAAAGGATCTGAATAAAGCAATAAAACTATCCAAGGATGTGGCTTCCTTCAAGTTCATTTTTACATATGTGCTTCAATAGGACTACCTTCTCCGTAGGATGGCAATGAGGAAATCTACTTCAAGAACCATTATGATGAGCTAATTGCATGGAGCAGAAATAATGATGTCAATTTTGAGGACATGGATGGGCCCCTCAAGGGTCAAGTGATCATAAACAAGGTTCAAGAAGACTTGGATATTCTATCTCATTTACATTTCATATTTCAGAACACGCCCCCTCCCACTTGTGCCCATTATACTGAATTGGATATAGTTGTTAGGGAAATGAGGAGCTATCAATATCCTATGGGATCAAAGAACTGGAAATACATTGTAAAGTACATAGTTATATCCCAATATCAAGAGGTAGTTCTGGCATGGAAAATAGTAACGCTGAAAATTAACTAGCTTTCGCCACAGCACTAATTGTTGTTGTAGGTTCATTGCTTGTTGATGGATCACAACACCTTGAGATCCAACAACAAGAAATGATCATGTAGCAACAATCATTATTATACAACATGTTATTTAATGGTCGCCGATAGTGACATGGGAACCTAGAGCATCATCTTGACATCAAGGTCAACAGCTGTAATGACAATCTAGATCATCAACTTCGGCAATTAATTAAAAAGAAAGCAACATCTAGTGAAAGGGTCATTCCTTCAATATCAAGAAATAATCACTAGATTAGCGAACTCCTTAGTAGCATAAAGAGGATAGAACTACAACAAAAAATTATTAGCATTTTTTTAGAATAGTATAACTCCTCCTTGAATGAATTGATCAATAGAGCACACTAGGGCTAGAGTCAAACCTATCTTGTATATCAGTGTTTTAGGCTAATTAGTGTTTTAGGCTAATTAGTTTCAAACCTATCTTGTATATCAGTCTGTAATCTTCTTCTATTTTGTAATCCTCTCTTGTACCTTCCACCATCTTCATATTCTATGTAATTGTCATCTAAAAGATAATAAAATCCTTATGAGGAAACCTTTTTGTATATATCATGTGTCATGTTATATGGTGAATTTTTTTATGCTTATGAATGTATGATGAAGTATTCATTATATGTGCATGGTGTAAAATATGTTGTCATTATGGTAACATAATTTTCATTCAAATACATTATATGTTAGCTATTGAATTCTTTATTGCTCGGTACAATGTTCCTCTACATGAGAAATGAGATTTATTTGTAGAAATAACTTGTTTATCCAATTTGTTCATTTCAACATTCCATCACCTAAGAAACGCTTTATGTCTTATATGCAAGGAGTATTGTTTGTTTAGTGTGTCATTATCATATATTTTCATTCTTGATGCGTTGTACTTGGTAATTTGAAAAAAAAATAAAAGAGATACTATACGTTTCTATTCCTTAAACATCAAATCTAAAAAAACAAGCAAGAACAAACTTATTGATGCCTCGGCATAGTTCCTATAAATACAGGAACATCTTGAGGGACAACATAAAAGATGTAATCGACCCGATATAGTCTAGGACATATATTGTAATTAGACAAATGAATCATTTTGGTGTATCTTATATTATGTCTTGTGTGTGATTATACTTCTGTTTATTTCCTCTTTCCACAATATAATTTGTGTGGTGTGTCTATTGGATGCGTTGTGCTTTGTATAACTTTGCGGGCTCATTCCTAAACAAATTTATCATATGATGTGGCTCATGGTTAACACCTTTAGCTTAATAATTGACCTGATTTTTTCCACAACAGAATGTGGAGATCATGCAAAGCAATAATCTGGAAGAGCAAGCTGCGACTTAGGTTCACTTACCTCTCAACGGGTGCATGTCAGAGTTCACTTACCTCTAGGATGGTACATTTTGGAGAGTGTTTCTTCATTGGTATCATTACACTGATAATGGTATTGTATTGATATTGTATTGTATTGTGGATGACGTTATGTTATATGGTAATTCCTCCCCGACCGATTGGCAGGCTTTAAAACTAATTCTTGATCTTTTTTGCAAGGCGATCAGAATGGTCATAAACTCATCCAAATCAATACTTTTGAAATATAATGTCGATGAGTCTATTATGGCGGAGATATGATTATTCTTTCCTTTCACTGTGAGGGACTTTGAGGAAGGGACTTTCTTCCTAGGCTACAGGATCAAACCCAACAATTATAGACCAGTGGACTGGTATTGGCTACTGCAACAGTTTGATCGAAGGATTCACCCCTATAGCTAGAAGTGGCTCTCTATCGGGGGCAGGGTCACCCTTGCTAAATCATTCTTACAAAACCCGACAGTATATTGGATCTCTCTCTGCAAAATACCAAAGTCTATTCTTTCGGCAATTAGAAGGAAAATCACTAACTTCATATGGTCGGGCATTGATAAAAGAAAAATCCACCTTTGCAATTGGCAGAAAATATCCTCCCCAAAGGATTTGGGGGGTTGGTCATTGAAATTTTTTTATTTTCGCACTAGCCCTTTGTGCAAAATCTTTGTGGTGGGTACTTTCGGTGGACTGTCTATGGCAGTCTATAATTAGGGATAAGTATTTCAAGGGAAAGTCCACCATCCAATGACTTTGATCCTCCAATGGTTCCTGCAAGGGTGCATCATGCATTTGGTCTAGTCTGCTTGCGGCACTTCCAGTGAATAAAAAATGGATCGCATGGAAACCTGGGAATGGCCGCTCGATATATCTTGGGGAAGACCCCATCATTGGAGGCCCGATCTCTTACAAATTATCTCCTTTCTTGTTATATTTTCTGCACTCGCAGGGTTTTTACAGGTTATCCCATGTGGCCGCATCCAATCCTTCTCCCTTTGCTCCATCGATGTGGCTCAGTGCTGAGCAATTGGGATTAATTGGTTTCCTGGCCGTGGAATGGAAGGCATTTATCATTGGACTGAACCATGGTCTCTTCAGGATTAAGGAGCTGGATGATGTTCTCTATTGGTCATGGAACACACAATCTGGTGTGGTTACTGCTACTTTGGCATATGAATCTATCTTCGCTGACTCCCGGGGGGACCCATTCTGGTGGCACTCTCGTTTATGGAAGTGGCCAATTCCACCCAAACTGCATTTTTTATGTGGATTGTGTTGGAAAACATATTACTGACGTGGGATAACCTGCTGCATCGTGGCTTCACTAGGTCGAGCATATGTCCTCTCTATTGGAATGCGGCTGAAACTTGTGCTCACCTGTTCATATCTTGCCCATTCTCTCATCAATTATGCTCTGTTGTATATCTCCTCCTCTCGGCTTTGAGCTCGTGGTCTGGTGATTCCATTCTGTCTTGTTTCCAGAATTGGGTTTGAGATAATCCTACACACATTACCATTGTGTCCTCCATTAAATGGGAGATCTGCCTTGCTAGAAATTCTAGCATTTCCAACGACAAGGTCCCCTCCTTGGTTTGGCTTGCTACAAAAGTTTATGCTTTCTACCTGGATTCAAAGGATGCTTCCCCGAGTGCACCTACAGTTCATTTTTTGAAACGACCCTCCCCTCCAATAGAGGATTTCATGGCTTTTTTTTATGGGGCTTCTAACTAGGGGGGGGGTTTCCTCCTACGATGCTGGTGTGATTATCTTTATTGATCATGTGCAAATCTTTAAAGCTTGGATGAATGGGGGGATTGGTTCCAATACATGTGGTGGAATTTGGTGTTGTGGGTGGCCCTGATTTTTGCAAAAAGGAAAGGCATTATGCTCCGATCTTTGTATGGTGACTCCTGATCGGTTATCGATTTGGTTTCTGGTCGGGGAGCCCTCCTCTCTCTGGCCCTTTCGCCTTGAATGGATATGGTTTGCTTGTTGCTTCAAGACTTCCCTCATCTCATCATCGAGCATATCTCTTGGGAGCATAATGAACAAGCTGATTTTCTGTCCAAGTTGGCTCTTTCGGCGGTGGATGGTTGTATCCATTTTGAATTTTGGTCTCACTCCATGCTCCAATCCAACGGCAACCTGCTTCTTCCAGCATCCTCATGCTGGTGAAGGGGTGATGGATCTTTGGGGCTTCGTATTCTTTTTTGTTTTTTTTGCGGCGGTATCTCTTTTTATTATAAATTCTCTTCCACTTCTGTGGACTTTCTTTTTTCTTTATTCTGCCCCGCCCTTTTGGACTAGAACTTTGGTTCATTTCGTGGTATGATTATTGGCGTCTTTGGTATATTTGGTACTGATGATGGGTCTCATGTTGTCACCTAGTTTTTCTTGGGGAAGTTGTGTTTCCTTGGTTTGGCTCCTCCTGGTTGTATTGGCTTTCTTTCCTCATTGGAAGATTATGTATTGACACTCTCTTATATATTTCTAATGAATATATAGCTATTTTTCGTTTTGAAAAAAAAATGGTATTGTATTGTGTTGAGGGGAATGCTTGATATTGCGAGATTTAGACCATTTTTTTAAGCCTTATCATTATCATTGTACTCTTTGATTTAAGAAAATGATTTTTTTTAACTTCAATATATTTATAATTTATATTAACATAAAATTACTAGTTTATATTAAGATATAATTATATTAATAAATATTGAATTAATAAACATATTTGAATTTAATTGTAATATATATATTTTTAAATGTTATATAATATATATTATTAAAAAAAAATTTAAAAAATTATATATTTTGAATATTTAGTGTAGTGAAATGGAAGGCAACATAGTGTGTATTCTATTTTAGTACACTCAAGCCTGTTTTTTAAAATGAAAATGTGCATATATTATTAAAAAGTGAGAGTAACACTATAATAATATTTATTATATATAAATATTTATATGATATTATGTATAAATATAAAAATATATGTTTATTATATATAAGCATTTATATGATATTATGTATAACTATAAAAATATATATGATAATGTGATAAAAAATAAAAATGGCACTTCATCTCGTTAAATAAATTAATAATAATAATGCTACTTATTTAATTATGGATTTCACATTAGAGAAATTGTAGGTCGTTTTCCAAAGTAACATTGATTCTAAGGTTATAGATGGAGACCAAATGAGTTTTCTACATGTCACTGTGGTGTTGTTGAGTTTTTTTTAATGTTAATGGTTTTTGTTAAACCGACAACCTAATATGATTTTTATTTTTCAATCCTCTTGGCGTTCTTAGAGGATTGAAAAAAAAGGGGCAACATTTCTGCTTGTCAAAACACATTTTAAAATAAAACCGGTAGCATTTATGCAGTGAAATTCTACCGGTTGACATAAACAAAAATATTAATAATTAAAAAAAATAAAAACAACATAAATTTAAAACCCTAAACATATTTTAAATGGTTTTTGGTTTTTGTTTTGGAATGGTTTTTTGTTTTGTTTTTTTTTTCAAATAGAATTTGGTTTCAATGGTTTTTGGTTTCGATGGTGGTTTTTCGTTTTCAATGGTTACATTCACACAAATTGATAAAAACTAAATAAAATTTACATGTTGTAAAAAACACACACAATTTTATACAAAATAAATAATATTTAGTTTTTTTTTTTTAAACAAATAGCAAAACAAATAGCAAAACAAATAAAATTTAAAATTTAAGTTTTTTTTTTAAATAAATGACAGGTTGAATTCCACTTACCTAGTGGATTAGAAGCCATGGGTGCGAGGTGGATTTGGGCATGGGCCGTGGCTTGGTGAGGTAGTTGCAGATGCTCGGTCAAGGGCATTCTTCCCATCCTTCTCGTTGTCGCTGCACTGCCATTTTCGAATAAGGACGGCTAGCCAACTGGGCCCTATTTTTTTTGTTTGTTTGTTGTCTCAAGCTCTCAATCGAGCAATAGCTCGATCAAGGTATTTAAACACCCTCGATCAAGGTCTTTTCAAGCCCTCGATCATGGTCTTTTAAAACCCTCGATCGAGCTTTAAAAACCTCAATAGAGGGCTTGAAAAGACCTCGATCGAGCTTTAAAAACCTCAATAGAGGGCTTGAAAAGACCTCGATCAAGGGTTCAAAAAACAAGTTTTTTGGCTCCCATGCGCCAAAAATGGTGAACCACCTTCATGGAATCACCCTGTATCACGATGAATGTGATTGTCATTGTATTTTCTGTTCGTATATCCACATCATCTTTTTCAGGATCTTGCATGCAATTAGGGTTTGCATGCAAATTCTAGGGTTTGCATGCACTTTGCATGCATCCTAGTCACCAGGTTGATGCCTCCAGCACCTTAGCCACCTTATTTTAGCACACAGGAGCTTCTTACATCCGTTCATTAGCCCTCCTAGTCGGGAAGGTGCCCACTTCTCACCTACTGCCAGAGAAGGGCATACTTCTTCACCTACCACTGCAGTTCCACTTCAGTTACACTCAGTTAGCTCTGATTCTCCCGAATTTGAGGCTAGTTTCACTCCCGACTGACTGTTTCACTCTGTTGGACCTCCAGATTGACTAGATGACTTGTTCTGACTTCAATTAGCCTCCCATGTGCCCTCCAATGAGCCCACTTCCCTATATCAGTGCTACACACTTCAGTTACACATGTTACACTCAGTTGGACTCAGATTGACACCTGGATGACTGGTTCTTGTGCATTGATGACCACCACTGATTGATGATGAGGACTCCTAGTTGGAGTCAAGCTACTCCATTCAAGGATTCGAGTGACCTCCTTAGGCAATTCGAATTGCTCAATCATTGTTACTAGATTGTATTGTAATTATTCACCCTTATTGGGATATTGAGCACTGATGCATGTTTTGCACAGTTTTACTCCATATTTTCTATGTTCATCTGTTGTGATTGATTTACTTGTTCATTAGATCTGCTATGACTAATTTTACATTTTCTTTGCTCTTAAACTTCTTGATACTTGTCCTAATTGTGGAGAGAAAATATTTTTTAACTTGAATTGATTTGTATAGCAGATATTGAATTGAGTGTAATTTGCATATTTTTTCAAATTATGACAAAAATTACCACTAATGAGGAAGCACTATATTGTAAACTAGTTGCAAAGACTTAGACTTGCACTTTCTATGACATATATTGTAATTGTAGATTAGAGGTTATCATTATCATAATTCTCTATAGTATATTGTAGTACTTGTTTAGTTCATATTATAAATCCTTTGAAGATGCATTCTTAGAGACAACGTGGAAGAAAGAGGTTCAAAGGCATGGGGGTAGAGAAAATCACAATGATCTTCATTGTGTCCATTGCGGTAGAGATGGGAATGAGGTAAAGACATGTAAAATTCCATGGGAGAAGATTGTTAGGATATTCCTATACTCCATCCTAGTCCTATCAGCATCTTCATTATTTGCATTTTTAGTCATGCATGCAATTGCATGCATCCCAATCACAGTCCCGGCACCTAGCCCTCAGCTAGATAGCCTCGGGAGCTTCTCACAGATCAGTTTTAGTCCTCCTAGAGCTTAATGCGCCCTTCTTCCTTGATTTAAGGAATCCACTCGTTCTCTCTCACCTACCACTCAGTTGCACTTCAATTAGTTGAGTTATCTTTAGTTCTCTCCTTGATTTAAGGATAGACTGACTCTCAACTGACTGTATCACTACGATGGACCTCTGATGAGACTAGACTTCCCATTTTGACTCCAATTAGCTCCTCATGCGCCCTCCATTGAGCCTCCTTCATTCAATTAGTGCCTCCATGTGCCAGTTACACTCAGTTACACCTACCACACTCAGTTAGACTCAGTTTGACTAATGGTTGACAGTTACTTGTGCATTGATGACTCCACCGATGATGAGATAGACTTCTAGTTGTGCTTTGATGACAATCCAGTGATCTTTTGATCACTCCATGAAGGCTAATTCGAATTGCCACCTTGGCATTCAAATCCTCATGCATTGTACTACTTATTTGTCCATATTGTGATTAATGAATTATCGTGTGTGAAGTTATTTTTCTTCTATTCGAGTTATACTGTATTATTATTCTGTTGCCCATTTTACGGCATTGACCACTCTTAATCTTATTCCTAAATTCTTTCATTGTGAGGTATACATCAGCTCTTAGATATGCTGTGAGGATTTTCACATGGTATTATAGCATGTTGAGAGTTTTGTCTATCTCCATTCCTGAGAGTTTTTTGCAGGTTATTATCAATATTTCGAGTGCAGCAATTGCAGCAGTTTCTGCATCTTTTGTAGCAGTAGTAGTTGCAGACTTTTCTATTGCTTTTGTAGGTCTTCTGAAACAGCTTCCATGTATTATGCAGGAATTACTCCTCTTTCTCCATTCAACTATGATGAATGGAAACCACAGATAATAGCACATTTGAAGAGAAATGGTCTCTTTGATTATTGTTTTGAAAGAGAGTTCGAATCCTCTAAAGAAGAGAATGATTGGTTAGATGAAGGTGAAAGAGCCATTGCAGCCATGATGTTTGCTATGTCTCGATGCATGGTACACCACTCCCTTGATGTTGACTCTCCAAAAGAGCTATGGGCCCACTTGGATGAAATATTTGGCAGACAAAATGAAGGAATTGGTCCAAACCCTTTCGAGAGAAAGCAAAGTGTTGCATTTGCCCTCCTTGATGATGTCATTGATCATGAATCAGTATCAAACATATATCATATTGAAGTTGTCCACAAAGAAGAAGAACTTGCAGATTCTACACTCATGCTCCAAATTTCTTCTATTTCGAATTATGTGCTAGCTCACACTCTAGAAATTGCTGAGGTTCCTAAATCCTCTCTTGCACTAGAGTCGGTTGGTTTGCATCATGATCTACTGAATGTTTAGGAGGTAAAATCAGCCATTGGAGGTAATGCATTCGCTCTCCTTGATCACTCACCTCTTATGCACTACTATATGATCATTATTTCATGCTTTCAGAAGGTTATTGAAGATGATGGCCTATTACATTCGCTTGGGATAATTTCTCATGCATTTACTGGTTTAGATCTCACCTCAAATGGTTCAAAGGAGATCTTAAGCAACCATGATTCAAGTCTTGGATCTGATTTGGATTCCAAGCAATCACTGATATTTGATGGTTCTTTTGGGCATAATCTCATCCATGATGGCTATTTCCATTCGCTTGGGATAATTTCTCATGCATTCAATGGTTTAGATCTCACCTCAAATGGTTCAAAGGAGATCTTAAGAAACCATTCTTCAAGTCTTGGATCTGATTTGGATTCAAAGCATTTACTATCATGTGATGTTTCTTTTGGGCATAATATCACCTATGATGGTTCGAAGGAGAGGACAAAAGACTATCTGCACATTCATAGATTTGATCATACCTCAGTTGATTCGAATCACAGGTTCAAGGATCATCCTCATACTTTTGGATTTTTTCTCATCACATTCGATCTGAAGAGCAAGTACAAGCACATGCTTTCTGAGCATGATCCACTTCTTCCCAAGAAGAAGATACCTCCATACATATGACCAAGCATCACACCGGCTTGAGTTTGGAGCATTTATTTTTGTGTGTGCCTTCCAGTCTATTTTGAGGGGGGGTATTTTTCCCATGAGGTTTTCCCCATTTACTCGGTTTATTGATTGTTATTATTCATTGTATTGGGTGACCTTTGGTCTCAGTTACCAAGGCCCAAGATGGATTAAGGGGGGGTGTTAGGATATTCCTATACTCCATCCTAGTCCTACCAGCATCTTCATTATTTTCATTTTTAGTCATGCATGCATTTCTACATGCAACATGCATTCTGCATCCATGCATGCAATTGCATGCATCCTAGTCATCAGTCCCAGCACCTAGCCCTCACCTAGCTAGCCGCGGTAGCTTCTCACGGATAAGTTTTATCCCTCCTAGAGCTTAATGCGCCCTTCTTCCTTGATTTAAGGAAGCCACTCATCCTCTCTCACCTACCACTCAATTGCACTTCAGTTAGTTGAGTTATCTTTAGTTCTCTCCTTGATTTAAGGATAGACTGAATCTCAACTAACTATATCACTCCGATGGACCTCCGATGAGACTAGACTGCCCATTCTGACTCCAGTTAGCTCCTCATGTGCCCTCCACTGAGCCTCCTTCATTCAGTTAGTGCCTCCATGTGCCAGTTACACCTACCACACTCAGTTAGAGTCAGTTTGACTGATGGTTGACAATTACTTGTGCATTGATGACTCCATCGATGATGAGATAGACTTCTAGTTGTGCTTTGATGACACTCCAGTGATCTTTTGATCACTCCATGAAGGCTAATTCGAATTGCCACCTTGGCATTCGAATCCTCATGCATTGTACTACTTATTTGTCCATATTGTAATTAATGAATTAGCATGTGTGAAGTTATTTTGCTTCTATTCGAGTTCCACTGTATTATTATTCTATTTCTCATTTTACTGCATTGGCCACTCTTAATCTTAGTCCTAAATTCTTTCATTGTGAGGTATACATTAACTCTTAGATATGCTGTGAGGATTTTCACAAAGATCATAGAGAAAAAGAAGCAGAAAGAAGCAAAATATAAAATTTTGAAATAGATAGAGCCTCTAAATCTGCTCATTCTATTGTTGCACACTATAATTTTGGTATAAATGAATTTTTATTCAACACTTGATCTGCATTTTGGAGACATACTTGATTTCTTGACATTGGTGCAATCTTCCACATGATAGTTAGAAAAGATTTTTTTGAATAATTGAATGGCAATGTAGATGGTGTAGTATATTTTACAGATAAGTGTAGCCTCAAACCGAAGGGAATTAGATCCATTAGGCTGCAACTACCTAGATTCCATGATTTTTTGTTGCATAATGTTCTCTATCATCCATAATTGCAGGGAAAATTGATGTCCCTATTGCACATTCATTAGAGGAAATTTCAATTAAAATGGGCCTTCCAAAAATAATACAAATTCCATGTCATCATGTATTAGCCAATCAAAATGCTTTAAACTTTAAAAAGGGAGCACCTAAAAAAATTGGAGGGAAAAAATAAAAACTACTTTTTTGGATCGTATTTTCAGCTTATTTGCTTGTAGGTTTACTCAAATTTGACGCAAGAAGACTCATTGGATGCATAATTAAATTATGCATCCAACGAGTACCCATGTTGGATACTTTTAACAACATCCACACCATGAAAAAATTAAAATACATTAAAAAACGTGTTTCTAGTACGAGAAAACACGTTTTTTAATGTATTTTTGATTTTTCACAGTGTGGATGTTGTTAAAAGTATGCAACATGGATACTCATTGGATGCATAATTTAATTATGCATCCAACGAGTCCTCTCACGTCAAATTTGAGTAAACCTACAAGGAGATAAGTTAAAAATACGATCCAAAAGAGTAGTTTTTTACTCTCTCACTACTATTATTTTATTGTTTTTTTATTATTTTCCTTAGGAGGCAAATTATGCATCCAACAAGTCCTCTCGCGTCAAATTTGAGTAAACCTACAAGGAGATAATTTAAAAATACAATCCAAAAAAGTAGTTTTTTACTCTCTCACTACTATTATTTTATTGATTTTTTATTATTTTCCTTAGGAGGCCCATTTTTTACCCAAATTTCTTCTAATGCTACAACAAGGCCATTCTATCGACATGTTTGATGGGATAGTAGAGATAAGGACGTCCTCTGACAACTTGGTCATTGTGACCAGACGTGAAGATGGGAAGATATTGAAGTTGAAAGGAACATCTGCAAGAGCTCATAATTTTTACTTCCTCTCTCAACATGAAGAAGTTACATTATATTCCAATCTTTTAGTGTATTCTAGATATGGACACATCAATTAATAGTCTCTGATTGTTGAAAAGGAATGGTGTTTCTAGTTTTCCCACCATTCCAAAGAATCTGAAATAATGCGATGCTTTTATTCTTGGAAAGCATAGTAAGCAACCTTTTCATGATTCACATTTCATAGCATGTAGAAATTAGAGTCGGTACACTCTAAATTATGTGGCCCTATGCCTATTGTTTTTTAAAATGGGAACAAATATATCATGACCTTTATTAATTATTACAGCAGGATGTGTTGGGTGTATTTTTTTAAAGATAAATCTCAATACTTTGAAACATTTAGAAAATTTCATGTATGGATTAGAAATGAAGCACAATTCCATATTGGTTCCCTTCATACCGATAATGGATGAGAATACACATCAAATGAACTTGAAGCCTATATTATGAAATATGTGATTAGGCATAAAATATCTATTCCATACAATCCTTAATAGAATGATGTGGAAGCAAGAATGAACATGAAACTTTTGAATATGGTTCATTCCATGATGTTTTTCATGAATGTAAAATTGATGTTTTGGGTTGATGCATTTTTGTGTGTAGTTTACTTAAGAAGCAAAATTCCATCTCATGCTCTTTCCAATAAGAACCCATACAAAAGGTGGTATGGTAACATTCCTTTGATGAGGCATGTTAAGGTGTTTGATTCCCCTTGCTATGCTTTTATCCCAAAGGAACAAAGAAATAAGGTTGGTGCATAGAGTCGGAAGTGCATTTTCTTGGGGAACTAAAATGCCACCAAGGAATATCACCTTTACGATGAGGTAAACAAAAAGTTTATTCTTTCCAGAGATGTCATTTTGAATAAAAATGAAGAGTCTACTAAGAGTTAGCTTGATTGTCTAGACAAGTTCACCCATGTAAAGTCATTTCATGAATTTAACAATGAGATTCCATATCATGTAGGGGGGGGTCCCTATCTTGGATCAATCTCTAGAATTTTATTTTGCAAAACCATCTCCCCCTCGTGAAGAAATTCCTCAAATTCACTAGAATAGGAGGTTCAATTAGATGATATGATTGAGAGGATTAGAAGACTAAATCTTGAAGACAATGGAGCACCACAAAATGAGCAACTTGAACCTTCATGAAAAGTTTTGAAATGGGCCATAAAGAAACTTGAAAGTGTCCATATTTGTGAATTTGGAAATACAAGAACCAGAATTTTGCCAAGACAAGATAATGGAGAAGATGTAGATAATTCAAATTCAAGTGATGTAGAAGATATTGATGTCTCATATTATTATGAATTAAATTTATCACCTAATATTGAACTAACTTCCTTTAAAGAAGCTATTACTTGTGATAAGTGGAAAGAAGCCATAAACAATGAGTATGATGCTCTCATTAAGAACAAGACCTAGAAGTTGGTTGATACTCCATTTAGAATCAAACCAATTGGATGCAAGTGTGTCTACAAAACCACGTATAAATCAAATGGATCACTTGACAAGCATAAGGCAAGGCTTGTGGTGAAAGTTTTTGCATAGAAAGAAGGAATTGACTATAAAGAAACTTTCCTCCCCAAACAAAAATGGGCTACCATATGCACTCTATTGTCTTTGGATGCACAGAATGGGTGGAAAATTCATCAAATGGATGTGAAGATGGATTTCTTGAATGGAGACTTGAAAGATAATTTCTTCATGTCTCAACAAGAAGGATTTGTTGTGAAGGGGCAAGAAAAAAAGGTATGAAAACTCATCAAGTCATTGTATGGCCTGAAATAAGCACCTCGCACATGGTATAAAAAGTTAACCAAGCATATTATAAAGTTAAATTTCAAACATTTAAATCTTGATTATGCAATATTGTTTGTAAAGACAGTTGGAAATTTTGTTGTATATCTTGTGGTGTATGTAGATGATATTTTGATGATAGGGAACAATGAAAGCTAAATTCAATCCAAAAAGAGAAAATTGAAGAAGGGATTTGGGATGATATATTCGGGACACCTTCACTACTAATTGGGAATTGAAGTGACTCAAAACACCAAGTACATATTTATCTCCCATAAGAAGTACATTGGAACCTAATTGCTGATAGGTTGGACATGACATAATGTAATCCTCTCTCCACTCCAATGGAACATAACTTGAAGCTCACATCAAAAGAAGGGAATGAATTTGAAAATGTAACCAAGTACATACAACTTGAAGGGAGTCTTATCTACCTTACCACCACCATACCAGATATATCATTCATTGTTGGGGTCCTTTCCAAGTTCATGCAAAAACCTTGTGAAGAAAATTGGTTTACTACCAAAAGAGTTCTAAAATATTTGAAGGGGACTCAAGATTTTGGACTCAAGTATTCTAAGGTGGATGACTTCAAACTGATTGGTTGTTATGATTCATACTTTGATGGTGTCAAATAAAATGGAGTATCTACTTCAGGCTACCTCATGAGTCTTTGATCATCAACTATCTCTCGTAGATCATGCAAATAGTTAGTTCCAATAGATTCGATAACAAAGGTAGGATATGTGGTTGATGTAGAAGAAACAAGGGAGATTATGTGGCTTAGGAAAATACATGAATATTTGTAGGAGAAACATGTGAATTCCACTCCTCCATTGATTGACACTTGACTTCTGCAATCAATTTGGCCAATAATCCCAGATTCCATGATCGACCCAAACACATCAACACAAGGTACCATCTGATTCAATATCATGTAAAGGAAAAGAAAAATCATTTAAGACATTCTTCCACAAATGAGCAAATTGCAGACATCTTCACCAAAACATTTGGAAGAGAAAAGCTTTAAAAGTTCAAAAGTATGCTTGGACTCACAAACACCCATTCAGATTAAGGGGGGAATCTTGGAAACATAATACGCTTGGATTTTGGTTCCTTGTAAATAATCACTTCAGTTACAAAGACGAGGAGGCATGTACCTTCTAAATCTGAAGCCCAAAGATCACCCCTCTCTTAGTTGTATAAATAAAGCTTTTACACTCAATAAAATTCATAAGTCGTACAAATAAGCAAACCTTTCATAAGCTTTGGACTCTAAAATATTTATTCTTGATATGCATGCCATAGTCATATAAGGATTAACTTGTAACTATTTAAGAAATTTGATATATATTTATATAAATATGTTTTATAGTGTAGCCATTTTGCACTTGGGGTTGAAATGTGCTATGTTTTACAAGTTTTTATATATTTATTTTTTAGGAACTAGTCACCATTAAAAATTTCACTAAAATATTGAACTTAATAGATATATATATATAGAGAGAGATATATTCCAGATGTCCATTACTTGTGGGAATAGCCTGTGGTCTAAGAAATCACAACCCACAGGAATCTAAGTTGTCAAAATCAACTAGAGATCGCACCCGGATTGGGCCACAGCAACCCTTAGCATGGTTGGATTTTTAGTGTCTCCTCCCACCATAGCTAAGTTTCAGACTTGGGATACCTAACAAATGGAACCCCTCAAAATGCCAGTAATACTTCACAGATGCACGCACACATGTTCTCATGCACACACATAAACCTAAGTAACTATAAACTAAAATTGTATTAATCATGAATTCCTTCATATGAATGTATTCCAATTAAATAATAGCCAACCCTTTTCATAGAATTAAGTCTTTTTATCCCTAAAAAGTACTTACAAAAAATAAAATAAAAATAAACTTTAACAATATGATCACATTTCCGGCTCGAGTGTTATCTGAAACTAGGGTTTGCAGTAGAAATTAGAGTTTTCTCCAATCTGGTTCAAGGTTGAGAGGTCTTGATGGCCAAACCACTGGGGGATGGAGGCCCCTCCTACCATAACATTGTTTGCAATCGTGCTATGGCAGCAGATTGCACATAAGGAAATGCCAATCACAATCTAGATGCAAACCCTATGCAAAACTCCAAGGAGATCTCGGAGCAACAAATGGGGAGTTCGACCAATAAGGGAAGCAGTGGCAGAAAAGTACCCCCAACAAACACTCAGGTGACGCCACGAGGTAAATTTTTCCTAGAAACCAGTGAAATTCCCACTTTGGAAGTAACTTCAAACAAAGTAGTTGAATAGAAGAAATATATGCGAGATCATGCCCTGATCTGCAAGTTTTTGGGTTTCTGGCCAACGGAAAGAGCCCACCAGGGTTGGATTAATCATAAGTGGAAACCCCAAAGAGGGTTTGATGTGAAGTTGGGATCAAAAGGTTTTTTCAATGTGGTATTCTCATAACCCGGAGATTGGGAAAGGATAGTGGAACAAGGCCCCCACTTCTTTAATGGTGTTGGTTTCTTTATGCGCTATTGGAAAGAAAGATACAACCCATATATGGAAGACTTCACAGAAGTCCCATTTTGGATCAGAATGCATTCACTACCACAAGAATATTGGGAGGAATAAATCCTAGCAGGCATTGGCAATAGCATAGGAACCTACATGAGAAGCTCTGAGATCACCAAAAGAGATAGGTACACATCCTTTTCTCGAATATGTGTCCATATGAATGTATCCAAACTATTGCAGGAAGCCATACTCCTAAAATTCCAAGACGAAGAATGGATCCAAACACTAGACTATGAACACATTCCCTTTCGATGTCGTAAGTACCATGAATATGGGCATCTGTATAGAGACTTCCCAGAAGTTCAAATACATTCACCCCAACCCCCACCTCCTCCTACCTCCCAGCTTGATCGGTCAAACTTCATCCTGGTAACTCACATATCCAAGGGAAAGGCCCCTGGGAAAACCCAGCTCCCACCTAAGGGTTTAAACAACACCAATCAATTTGGTATTCTAGAGACAAAAGAAATGGAGCTTGAAGAATAAGCAAAAGAAAAAACCCAAGAGGACACAACAAATCAAGAAAGAAACCATCCAGATCAACCTAAATGTAGAAAGATAGATCCCAACAAAGATAAAATCATGGAAGAAGCGGAGGACCAAAACAATGGGGATGAAGATAATGAAATGGACATAACAGATCATGAGATCCAAAAAAAAATTCAAGTATGACCTCTCAATCATCCCTATGCCACATATAAGTCTCATTCAAAGAGTTATTCAAGCTGCAATAGGTAAAGCAACCCCATCTCAGGATCCATAAAGTTGAATCCCATTGGTATTTATCACTCTCAAAAGGGAAATATCAATCTGAGGGGAGGTAAGAAAGGAAGAAACACAAATCAATAGATATTAGTAGGTTTAGGTGAATAGATTATCGCATCAAGGAATTACAGGACACTATCTGAGTGGATGCAATCCAATCCCACTTCCCATTAGTTTCCCCAATGAAAGTTATATCCTAGAATATTCATGTTCTAGGAGCAAAAAGCAAGAGAAGAACCCTCTGATCCAAGATATATCAAGAAAATCCAGTGATCGTAATGCTCCAAGAAACAAAATGCTCAATGGAAACAATGCAAAAATGGGCATCCTTCTGCTGGAAAGGATGTAAGCTAATGGCCCTCAATGCGGTAGGAGTAGCGGGAGGCATTGCAATACTCCGAGATCCCACTGTCATACATTTTCCTAACTTATTTTCAACAAATTTTACCTTATCAACATTCTATGAGATCAAAGGAAGCAGGACATCAGGCACTTTAAATTGCGTTTATGGACTGGCTAACCCAACAATGAAACAAGGTTTTCTAGACTCACTCAACCAGATCAAACCCATGGAGGGGAATTGGATCCTTGGGGGTGATTTCAACATGATATCCACCCCTCTGGAAAAAAAGGGGGCATCAGTTGCCTTGATTCAGCCAGTAGAGTTTTTGGGAAAATGATCAACACCTTGGATATGGTCGATATTGTGCCAAAGATTAACACCTATACTTGGAACAATAGGAGGGGGGGAGAAAACTAAGTGGCCTCAAGACCTGACCCAATTCTTCTTTCAATAGATTTCGTCTGATCTAGATCCATCATTGACTCTTTTATCTTACCAAGTGTTGGCTCTAACCACTAGGCTATTAGCCTCGAAATTGACCAAAATACAAGGCCATGCAATCAACCCTTAATATTTTAGAAGTTTTGTTTGGATCATCTTGAATTCATGGAGAGCCTCTCCCAGTGGTGGTCAAATTATCCAAGAAAAGAAGCATCCAAAATGCACAATCTCTAATGGAAGCTAAAATGGGTGAAAGGAAAACTAAAAATATGGAACAAGGAAGTTTTGGCAGCATTTTTGAAGCCAAAAGAAAATTAGAGGAAGAAATGGTGGAGCTGCAACAAACTGCAATAGTATAAGGCTACAATGAGCAACTGCTTGAAGAAGAATCATGCATACAAGCTAATATTTCCAACATCAAAGAGACCATAGCAATAACCCAATGGGAACCAGTGAATGGAAACCACCAAGCCCAAGATCAACGAATTCTCCAAGCATGGGACATCGACATGCCCAACAACCAGCAAAGGACTTCCAAAAATAGAATCAGTAACAATATCTCCACCAACTGGATGCCACCTGATGGGGGATTTATAAAACTTAACTTCGATGGGGCTAGCCGAGGAAATCCTGGACCAGCAAGATACAGAGGAGTCTTCCACGACGACCAAGGAAATATCCTAAAAATATTTACAGGCTACCTTGGGACACAGAGCAACAATACAACAGAGTTGTTTACAATGCTAAACGGCATACAAATTGCAGAACAAGTGGGATACCACAAGTTGATAGTGAAAGGTTATTCAATGCTTATGATTCAAAATTTACAACGCCTTTTAAATGGATCCAGTGTCAGCAAAATCAATCCTAGCTGGAGGCTAGAAACAAATTTGGAATCTTTAACAACCCAAATTAATTCATCTCAAGTCCTCCTACCACATCATGTACGAAGAAACGCTGACAAGCTCACAGACAAACTGGAAAACTAGGGAATTGATAACCCAGATCATGAACTCGAGCATATTTGGATGCTAACATGCCCTCACCACTTAGGGAAGACTGTGCCTACGTGGCCTACTAGGATGACCTTCCCCACGACGGGTGCAATACAATGGGCCACCCATCTATCCTAGGAGTGGGCTCGGAGCAATTTGAGATTGGACATGAGTTTAGGCTAGGTGTCCATGCTGAAAGTTCAAACTCCAACCACACATAAACCTCCGATGATCGGGCTTAAATAGTGCATGCATAATACAAGGGGCTCGCTGGCCCAACCCAGTTTATCTAATTAATAAGTAGATCCATCCCGCACCATGCATATCCAGTGGTACCTACAACCATTAAGCTCACTGCGAACGAGGGGACGACGGCCTTTTCTCGAACTTGCTCTTTCCACCATGAATCAGGATGACGATTACTTCCATTATGGGCATGTACGGTGGCACATGCGATGCCTAATTGACATTAGTAAGGATCGAGGGCAGCCCCAAGCTTCATTCCAAATGCTCCTCGACTTCCTCTACACCTATCTTCTCTCAGCTATTGCACATAATTGCGCTCTCCCCTCATGCTCTTCTTCTGATCGCAGCCCTACTCTTGGCACCTTGCACACAATGGTCCACACCAAAACCACTAGATGCTGGACTGTGAATGGCCGTCGTAAGCATGCCCCAAAGCGTAGGCTCTACAACAAATCTTTGAAGGCATAATCAAGGACTCCAGTGCACCTCGTTGTTAGAAAAACAGGATCGTAGAGCCATAACAATAAAAAAGATGCAAATACAAATTACACAAACACATTACAAGAGAGACACCAGTATATCGTGGTTCACCCAAGATGGGCTACGTCCACACTGAAATTGCAAGTCATTATTATTATACCATCCAGTAAATGAAGGGATACAACCTGCAACACATCCGTTGCACTTCCTCTTCACTGTCTCATAATCTCTCTTTCACAATCTTAGAGATCTTTACAATGCATAATACCTAATACATCAACCCTAGATGTATTACAATGTCTTTCTTATAAAGGGGAAATACCATGGGAAAATACCACGGGTTACCCAAAACCATGGGCTTGTAATCTGTTGGCGAAAAACAAACCCATAACAAAAACCAACTCCCTCGGACCCCCTGTTGCACGTGTCAAGATCATAACCAAACCTGGGGTACAAACACGGTTGAATCATCATCTATGAGACTGGAAGATCAAGCTCCACAACCAACACCTGCACCAGAGAAACCAGACACACCCGCACCCTCAGCCTCTTCTGGTCAATGAAGTCTCTGATGTCTCTGGCATTTGAGGATTGTTTGGCTGGTTACATTCCTATGGAGGGTTGTCCCCTAACGGTTGTTAACGTTTGGAGAGCCTGGAAGAAAAAACCCATCGGCTTGGGCACAACCAAATGGCTATTCATGAGATTGTGAATAAGATGAATGATCGTGTAGAGGCTCTAGCGAAGGCGTTTCTGGGGAGAAAATTCGTCGGAAAGCAATTGGTCTTCCGCCATGACCCAGAGGTGTTGGTTCGGGCTCCAACAAAGGATACAACTCCAGGATCGACTGGTTGCAGTGGCAAGATCATGGAAATCTCATAGCAATCCATGTTCTTTAGTTTGTTTAATGTATCACAACTTTGGTTTTCTGATTTTGCTTAATTTTGCCACCTATGTTATCAAGGCCATAACCCTTGGCCTATGGGAGATTAGTCGAACTTTGTTAAGCTTAGAATTTTATCTAGCAAACTTAAAACCATTGATATGGATGTTTGGCTCAAGATCCACAAGTAGGGCAAACTCATTTTGATATCCTATGTACTTTTTTTCAGGTGTTAATATAATTGGAACTTACCAAAAAAAAATATGATCACATTTAAATCATTTGAATCTTGTTTAAATACTTTAATTTCGAATATTCTCCTTAATATTAGGGAATTTGGAAGAAAACAAAAAGTATGGAACATGGAAAATTAAGTTAAAAAAAATAAAAATAAAAAATTCACCACTAATTACTCATCTACGCTACTTTGATCAAACATATATCAACCGTTCTCTCTTTCTTAAAAGTTGTCTCTTAGAGAATGAGACTCCAACCAATCACATCAAACGTCAACGTAAGACATTCACTTTAAAACAGCTCTCCGGCAACTTGAATTTCCATTCACGTTCAAAAAAGGACACCCACATTTTTCGTCTAAATAAGGGAGAAAACCTAAAATCCCCAGCCATATGAACTACATATCCATTTATTGGTCACGGACTTCCATATTTAAAAAATTCATAATATCCAACATTTTGGAAAAATATAATATAATTTTCACATTTTCACACTTTTCATTGTGGTGGTGACGGTTAGAACTTTAATTATCACGAAAATTACCACTAATTATGACAAGATAAAGAGATTGGCCGAAGCCAAAGCATAATGACAACCGACTAATCTCTTTGGCATACCCTAATGTAAAAACTTGGCATGAGTGATGGTGCTTGCAATAGAGTTTGTGCCACTTAAATGTGAATAGTTTTAAAAAAAAAAAAATAGCATAAGTCGCAAAAGTTTAATATTGAAATTGTATGTTCGTGGAAGTGATAAATTTTAATACTGGATTGGTATTTTATAAATACATCAATTTTTTTCATGTATCTTGATGTGGTTGGTGATGTTGATTGTTGATTTTTTTTATCATAACTTTAATTAAAATTTATAGGATAAACAATTGATATGTTAATATATTGAGATTCATATTTTCAATTCAATGCATCACTCAATGTCTTCCAAGATATGTGAATATTTTGAGTTTCATTTGCAACTTTATTTTTTAATTAAATTAAATTAAATTGATATGTTAATATTATTATAATTATAAAATTAAAAATTATATAGATGTTTAGTTTATTAAAAATCATTATTTAAATTATATAATAAAAGAATAGTTAAATGTAAAAAAACAAAATTCTTTTCATATATAACTCTAATCCATAGATACATGTTAATTTATAGAGACTTTTTAAAATTGTTTTAAAATCAAATTAAAATTTTGATCTATTCGGGTGGGACAGTTTGATGGGGTGGTTCAACATACTTATAGGGTTGAGTTCCATATTTCTATCAACGGTGGCACGTATTATGAAGGTTATTTTGGATGTGGAAAAGGTAACAAATCTAGAGCTGAATTATTATCATTATGGGGATTACTCTACTTTGCTAACACTCTTGGTTTGCATGAATTATTAGTATTTGGAGACTCTTCAGTTATAAATGATTGGATCAATGGTATACAACAGCTCCCAGCAACCGGTTGCCTCTTTATATTATTGGAAAGGTAAGATAAAACAATTGCGGGAGAACTTCACTTCTCTTACTTTTGGACACGTTGCAAGGTTTTATAACTAGCAGGGAGATATACTATCAAAGAAGGGATGAGGATGTATTGAAGGGGAATTCAACTTCTCCTATTTTGTGGATTTTGGATTTTGTCCTACAACAGACTGGATCATATCGGATTTATTAGTAATAGTTTTATATATTTTATTTGCATTTTGAATGAGTTCATGGAATATGAAGGCTCATAGAAGATATGGCTTGTAATGAATGTTGTTAGGAGGAATATTAGACAGAAGGTGTTTTTATTTAGTTGTAGAATAAAGCAATAGAAATATATGTAAGGATTGATTTACTGAAAACTATTCAAGAGGATAGAAACTATGTAGTTTCTTTGATTCATATTTTGAATAGTAAAAAACTTTTTCTTTGATTGAAAAAAAAAATAGAACACATCTTTTAATAAAAAATCATAAAAGTTAACATTTATATACCATGATCAAAAAATATTGAGTTTATTTTAATCACCGTATTTTTCTAAATAAAAAATCAAAGTTTGAATCTATCAACACCAAGAGCACGTCATGAAGGTAAATAACATAACTGCTCTCCAGACTGGACAAGTGTTCCTCAAGCTCATCGACGCTGAGACGCATTTGAGATGACATATGCGGCCTCAATTACGTTGTGATCACTTCAAATGAAAATGATTAGGGATGGCATTAGTGGTGGCATGGTCATGGCACTGACTTTCTGTGGCAATGGCAGTGATATCTTGGGTATCTTGATTTTTATTTAGGTATTATGATTTATTTAATCATTGTGTTGAAGAGGCGCATTCTATAACCTAGTAGGGGGATGTGTAATTTCTTCTGTGCTTATCCTGGAGCTGATATATGTCATTTTTAAAAAATCATAAAATATTATAAAAAATAACATGCCGGCTCAAATTAGATTTAAAACATTTACAAATGCATATATATAAAATAAGTTAAATTAAGAAGCATCTTCAACATTTACACTCTAAAAAATAGTTTGCACTTTAAGAGATTTTATCTCTGTAAGTGTTTGGTAGATTCCCTTTTAAAATAGATCGATAGTAGTTTAATATTTGAACATCTTGATTTAATTAACATGATTTATTTAATCATTTAAGCATATGTTCATAATTTTAAATTTTATTTTTTATGAAGTAAAATTATAATTATAATTGATTTAATGTAATATTCATTCTTTGATTTATTTAACAACTATAAACAACTTAATATGATTATAATTGGAGAATGCATTTGATTATATCATTATAAAAAAGTTAATTAAAGTAATTATCTTTGACTATCTATCTATCAAATCCAATTATTTTTATTTATCAATTATATTTAGCATGAATTGTTATACATTTGTTTTGAATGTCTTCATTGATAATAAACCAATTTTAAAAAATACATTCTTTTATTTTTAAAATCAAATTATTTATAAAATATAAAAATAAAAAATAAACTTCATACGTATGATTGTTAGGATATTCTTATATTCCATCTTAGTCTTACCGGCCTTTCAGTTATTTTCATTATCAGTCTTGCATGCATTCTGCATGCATGCATCCTCATGCTGCCCAGTCATCAAGTTCACACCTCCAGCACCTAGTCCCCAATCTTCCAACACTCGGGAGCTTATTTCCACTCAGATTGAGCCCTCCTAGCCAGTGATGCGCCCACTTCTCACCCACCACTTGAGGGGGTCACCTTTTCTCACCTACCACTCCTATTGTACTTCAGTTAGTTAAGCTATCATCAGTTCTTTCCTTGATTTAAGGCTAGACTGACTCTCTACTGATTGTATCACTCCGATGGACCTCCGATGAGACTTGACTGTCCATTCTGACTCCAGATAGCTCCTCATGCGCCCTCCACTGAGCCTCCTTCGTTCAGTTAGTGCCTCCATGTGCCAGTTACACCTACCACACTCAGGTAAACTCAGTTTGAGTGATGGTTGACAGTTACTTGTGAATTGATGACTCCACCGATGATGAGATAGACTTCTAGTTGTACTTGGTGACACTCCACTGATTTTGGATCTATCCATGCAAGATAATTCGAATCACACCTAGTATATTCGAAATTGTAAAAACTTTTGGATATTATGTGAAGATCGTCATTTTTTATTGGTGAAATTTTTTCCAAATTCCTACTTTCGATACCTATACACAGTACCATCCAAACAACCACACATCACAGATAAAGACAGTTGCAAAGATTTCCTCTCCATCCAAACTTCGATGCGAAAATCAACCCACTCAACCAAAGTTTTACCTTGCCAATTGAACAAATTGATTTTTTTAAAATTTCCTGTAACTAACTAATATGTGGATTTTGAATCCATTATGCAACGAACATGACATAATAATGTGCTGCGATTGCTTATCTGTTGAAAAAAAACTCGATTTTCCCTTCACGATCCCAAAAAAAGGACACCCACGTTGCGTTGAAAAAAAAAACTCGAATTTCACTTCATGTCTCAAAAAAGTAAACCCACGTTTTCCTCACGTTCTTCTTTTAATTAAAAGAGAAGATCTTAAATAGCCAGCTATATTTTTTTTAATCAAAAGAGAATATCTTAAATGAAAGGGGGGGCAGAGTACCCAGGAAACAGAGTAAAACAGAAGGTTATACAGTGCTACAGCACTTGCAGCAGAACCACAAACAAAAAAAATATGAACTCTGTCGCATGCCCTGGATTTCATTAATATCAAACAGTAATACAAAAATGAATGCCCACGGGGCAAACGGATCACATTCCCCAACGGATATTACGTGTCCAGTTTCATAATTAAACATCAAATTACATTGAATAACAAGGACCGCTACATATGGCGGTAGCTAGTTGCAATTAATGCCAACAAACTCCCCCTTAATTGCAACTTTCAGCAAAAAAACAAAATTTGATATTTCATTGACAGAATTATAACATAACAAGCTATATCTACAGTCATACATATATTGCAATAACAACGCCAAGATTCTTTCTATGAAACTCAAAAAGATCTTTCGCCAAAGGCTTAGTAAATATATCAGCCAGCTGTTCCTTTGACCTGCAAAATTCCAAGTTGATTTCTTTGTTGTTAACCAGTTCTCTGATGAAATGATATCGGGTATCTATGTGCTTGCTTCTTTTGTGGAATACTTGATTTTTCGACAACGCAATTGCTGAATTATTGTCACAAAAGATCACTGTTGGGTCCTCCTGTTCATACAACAATTCAGACAAACCTCTCCGCATCCACACTGCTTGACAAGCTGCTGACGTGGCTGCTACATACTCCGCTTCAGCTGATGAAATGGTCACTATAGGTTGTTTTTTTGATGCCCACGAAACTGCACCTGAACCAAAATTAAACACATAACCTGTTGTGCTCTTCCTGTCATCAATACTACTTGCAAAGTCACTATCTATATAACCTGTTAGCTTGAAATCTGAACCTGCTGAATACAAAATTCCATAACGCACTGTTCCTGAAACATATCTTAAGATTCTTTTTGCTACTTGCCAATGAGAATTTCTTGGAGATTCCATAAACCTGGAAATTAAGCTTACTGCGAACATAATATCTGGCCTAGTTGCTGTTAGATACATTAAACTCCCAACTAATTTCTTAAATTGTGTTGAATCCACAAAAGGTTCATTATCATCTTTACTTAGTTTAGTTCCTGTTGCTATTGGTGTTGAGACTGGTTTACAATTCAACATTCGGAATTTTTTTAACACATCTTCAGCATACTTAGATTGACATATGAAAATCCCTTTTTCAGATTGTTCAACTTGAATTCCGAGAAGCTTCATCATTCCCAAATCTGTCATTTCAAATTCTGTTTTCATTGCTGTTTTAAAAGCTTCTATAGACAGATTTCCTGTGAAGATTAAGTCATCAACATATACGCATACAATCATGATTTTACCTTGCTGATTTAATTTTGTGTACAATGTAGGCTCACTAGCACATCTACTGAATCCATTACTCAGCAAGTATGAGTCTAATCTATTGTACCATACTCTAGATGCTTGCTTCAACCCATATAAAGCCTTTTTCAGCCTATAAACTTTATTTTCACAACCTGTTATTTCATATCCAGTTGGCTGTTTTACATAAACCTCCTCCTCTAAACGTCCATTTAAAAATGCAGATTTTACATCCATCTGATACACATTCCAATCATTCTGTGCTGCTATGGCTAAGACAAGTCTAACTGTGTCTAGTCTCGCCACCGGTGCAAAGGTCTCATTATAATCTATGCCGGGTTGTTGACTAAAACCTTGTGCTATAAGCCTAGCCTTATGTTTTTCAACCTTTCCATCAGCATTGAGTTTTGTTTTATAAATCCATTTTACACCTATGCAGTCTTTTCCATCAGGTAAATCTACTAACTCCCAAGTTTCATTTTTCTCTATAGCATCTATTTCATCATCCATAGCTTTTATCCATGCAACATCTTTAATTGCTTCTTCAAAACTAACTGGTTGATAAGCTAATAATACAAAATTTGAGTTCAAATCTAGTTCTCCATCATGTTGTTCATAGATTTCTCTTAGACTTCTAGATTTTTGTCCTCTAATCCTAGATCTCAATTCTGCTAGAGTAGGATCAGATTCATCACTTACTTGTGAGCTTGATGTATGCTTCCCTCCAAGTCTTGATTGGTCTTCTTGCATAGAATTTCTTGGTGTTCTTGTTTGAGGTGAATCAAGATCTATTCTGTTCCTTCTTGGTGTGCTAGATCCTGGTACATGTGCAGGTACATATGAATGTGGAATTTGTTGTCCATCTTGCACATTTTCTTCATCATCTTCAACATGAGGTAAATCTGCTCCATGTGTAACTACTTCGTCAACGCTTCCATCCCATGATTCCTCTTCCTTAAATTCTACATCCCTGCTTACAATCAGCTTTTTCGTAATAGGATTATAAAGTTTATATGCTTTAGAATGCTCACTATACCCAATGAAAATACATTTTTCACTTCGATCATCCAACTTCCTTCTAATTTCTTTAGGTACATGGGAGTAAGCCACACACCCAAATATCCTAAGATGTGATACATTGCAGCACTTGCCACTCCAAGCCTCTTCAGGTACTTTATTCCTCACACTTTTTGTAGGACTTCTGTTCAAGATGTAGACTGAGCATGCAACTGCTTCTACCCAATACTCATTTGACAAATGCTTGGCCTTCAACATGCTTCTTGCCATATTCATAATTGTCCTATTTTTTCTTTCTGCCACACCATTCTATTGTGGTGTATACCGAGCTGTAAACTGCCTCTTAATTCCATAATTTCTGCAAAATTCCATGAATTCGTTCAATTTATATTCGCCTCCTCTATCAGACCTCAACACTTTGATCAACTTTCCACTCTGTTTTTCAACCAAGGTTTTGAGATTCTTGAACACTTCAAAATTTTCTGATTTTTGTTTAACAAAATATACCCATGTTTTCCGGCTGTAATCATCAATAAAGGTCAGAAAGTATAAGTTTCCAGCCAATGATGGATCCTGCATTGGTCCACACAAATCTTTATGAACTATCTCTAGGGGTTCTTTTGCTCGATATGAAGTGCCTACATGGAAAGATTCTCTATGATGTTTTACTAAAATACAACTCTCACATGAGCTTGCTGGTTGTTCGATGGGTGGCAGCCCTCTAACCATCTGATTTTTCTGCAATAAGTTTAATCCCCCAAAATACAAGTGCCCATACCTCAAATGCCAAAGCCAAGACTGATCCAAACTTTGAACTTTATAGACATTCACACAATTCTGAATTTCACCCTTTAATGTAAGTGGAAACATTCTATTTTTGGTCATTTTAACCTTTGCAATTAACCCTTTTCTAGGATTCTTGTCAAGAATTGTGCAAGTGTCATGATTGAAAATTACCTTATAACCTTTCTCCATTAACTGTCCAATGCTAATTAAATTGCATTTTAGACCAGGTACAAAATACACATCATTAATATGTCTTTTATCTCCATTTTTTGCAAATACATTAACAGTACCTCTACCATTAACTGAAACTTTATTATCATCTCCAAACTTCACTTCAGACTGTACCAAACTATCTATTTCAGTGAACATTTCCTTGTTGCCAGACATGTGATTACTACACCCACTGTCTAGAAACCATACATCATTTGGATTCTCTTGTGCAACATTGCAGGTAATAAGAACTGAATCAACTTTATTTTCTGATTTTTCAACTAAATTTGCAGACTGTTTTCTAGCATCTGCTTCCTTCTTTCTACATTCCCTAGCATAATGCCCAAATTTCTTACAATAAAAACACTGAATTTTGGATTTATCAGTTCTTTGATTCTGCTGTTGATGAAGGTTATTACTTGCGGTTCTGAAATTTCCTGAATGTGTGTTTTGGACATACCTACCAGTCCTATTTATGTTTGGTTCTTTTTCCCTTTGAGATTGAAATCTACCCCTGCCTCTATAGAATGACCTTCCTCTTCCTCTACCAACTGTTAGCTGCGTTTTGAAGGCAGTATCAAGAGAGAAATTTGAGTTTCTGTTTACCCTAGACTCATGGGATAGCAGGGATCCCATCAACTCATCAATTGAGAGCTGAGTCAAATCCTTTGACTCCTCAATTGCCACAACAACAACGTCAAATTTGCTGGGCAGATGTCACATACCCCAATTTTATTAAAATAATGTAATTATTTTATTTATATTCCTGAGACATTATGTTAAATTTAATGCTAAGTAGGAATGGATGACTCAGCAGAGTCTCCAGAAATGGAATGTAAATTCTGAATAATTATTATTAATAAATAAATTATGGAGACAACAGCATGGGAGAGCTGTTAAAAGAGGTTACTGGTCTAACTGGTGGATGGAATTAGGTGGAAGGACAAAAGACAAGTGGCAGCATCCTCAAACACTTCCTGAGTTGCAGGTGGCAACTTCCCTATATTTTGGGGTCATGATTCCCCAAGAAAGTGGAATCTGAGCAGCTGGCTCATTAATGACAGTTAACCCAACTAAGACCTAGGCAATCTTTTAAATACTACTCAATGAACTGAGCTGGGGGTTCAGCATTTGTTCTAGAGGGAGAATACATTCAGGTGAATGTTATTCAGGAGTCCCATTGAGGAAGTGGGAAAACAATAAGGAAGTGTTTTGAGTCAGGAAGTTGGAGTAACTTGGTTCCAGTATAGCTGCTTTGGCTGAGGGAATTGTTGGCTGTACCTAGTTCCAGCCAGTTAGACCAGAGCAAGCTCGGGGGTCCTGAGAAGTGTTGTCTGGGCACTCTCCAGGAATTGGTAGGGAGGAACAGCCTCCCATTGCTGTTATTGTCTACCATAGCTACAGGTTCTGCCACTCTTCCTGCTGTTTGTATAATTAATTTAAATGTAGAATGGACTATTTCAACTGTGTTTTGAACTGTATTTATTTTCAGTAGATCAGTCTTTCTGTATTGTCTTTGGTAGAAATTTGCAGAACTCATATGTCTTGTAATTTTTCCTATCATCACTTAAATAGAGTAATTATTCTATGCAGAATATATTGTTACTGTTACAAGTAATCAAATA
The DNA here is from genome assembly GCA_027924585.1 of Larix kaempferi. NCBI lineage: Eukaryota > Viridiplantae > Streptophyta > Pinopsida > Pinales > Pinaceae > Larix > Larix kaempferi. Next base: position 6,217,213 of record BSBM01001404.1, on the reverse strand, counting down.
TTAGGGTGATTTAGTCTAGAATTTCTAATAATAGTTAAATAATAGACATAGAATATTAAACAGTAGTTATTTCAGAAAATACACTTATTAAAACAATCGTAAGAACAGACACCTAGATAAATCTTAGAATTACTGTGAAATAATTTCCAATAGAGAAATGTACAGGAATAATTTCTATTAGAGAAATTATACCAGTTTATATCTGCTTCCTATTTCTGTCAACTATAGATACAGGTTATTCTCTGTATCGAGCTGAAGGAGAACAAAATTTATATCATTATATTTATCTATACTCAGAACATATTTGACTGTTATCAATTATCCAAAATATGTGTTTGCAATAACGTTTCATTGTTTAAAAACTTTCCATACAATCTTATTCAATAAAAATCGTAGTCAAATACAAACACATAAACACTAAATTGTTTTCGTCTTTTAAACCTAATATTATAATATTATAGCCATGTTGTCACAATAGAGTTGACAGAGTTGTTTTAAAAACAAGACAAACTTATTGACTGGCTCGAATCCAAGTCTTACCACTTAGAGACTTCATTGTTTCTATAACCAAATCATAAGCATAGATTAATGTTCATTATCGAGCTTGTATTACATGTAATACACAGCACAGACGTAGGTTATCTTATCAATAGTCAAACATCTTAACACGCAGAGAAGCTATCAACGAGCTTAGCCATTGTTGGCTGTTATAAACCCTCGTAGTTATTTACTGTAATAATATTTATTTCATTATAAATATTTCTCCTTGAGAGTAGAGTACAAACCTAACACGGCCGTAGCCAGACTACGTTAAATTCGACAGACTGAAAACAAAAGAAAGGAAATGCTTTTATAACAGTTTGAACCTACAGGAAATCTCATACATAGTCCAGGTATACATTGTATCCACAGTTACAATTAATATTTAAACCAAAAACCAAAATTTCACAACACGTTTCCAGTCACCACCGAACTCAACCACTTTCATATGTATTTATTAATCAGAAAGAGAATTCCCAGTTCGCTAGGGTTAACAATACTTTTTCATCTATTACTGTAAGGAATAGCAAACCCCATTATTATCATTAATACCCAAAAACCACATAAAACGCAGATAAACTCATATATTAATATCCCTGCAATCGAGTTTTCATCCTCTGCAAGTATCGGAGAAAATTCAAAGCAATCCTTATATGTTAAACACTTTACTCATTTAACAAAACACAGAATGATACACGGCCACATGACAGGCTCAACAAAGTTACGATATCTATTAGCTTATACAGCGTGGATAAAACCTTGCCTATTGAAAATACAATAACAATAACAACTCGGGGGTCTCATAACAAACTGAGCCGTAGTTTGTTCTTTGTAGACATGCCGAGGTAACAACCCTATCAACCATAAGCAAACAGTTTCATATATGCGACAGTATCCATAACACCCAAAACGATAACAACCCCATTACACAGGAGGTCCCTTCCAGACATAACCCTAGCACAACAAAACCAACAAGGGAGAGACAGCCGTGGATAACCAGGCTTACCCAGAGGAGCCAGCGCTGGAGATGAAGCCCTGTGCACCTTCAGGAACAGCATTACCTGCACATTATCGAGTGCCGAGAGTTCTTAATACTAATATAAATCTAAACAATCATTTGCAAAACTGAAAACTGTGAAACATTGATATTATCTTACCTGAGCCAATGGAGGAAGCAAACCGTGGACAACCTGGTAGCCACAAGCTGAGCTGGTAGTGAAACCCCATTACATTCGTCAGTTGGATGAGCAAGGGAAACTTTCAGTACTTCTCTATTGACAGCCGCGACAGGCAACATGTTATACAAAACCCTTAAGCTGGGAATGGACCAGTCGGGGAGCACACTTCAAAACCCAATACACAGTCACCTCATGGATAAAAACAACAAAGAAACCCTGCCTCAAACTCACACCAGCGACTGTGGAAGGCTGTAAGTAGAAGGTGACTCAAAATTGGCGATGACAACGAGACCAAGATACAATTGAAACAGTAGCAGACGCCAATTCCGAGCCCAAGACTTCTATTCGACCAGAAGAATGAAACAACGTGACCAGAATCTGAGCAAATAGCATGTTACAGTGCCAAACTGACGAGTTCAGACATGGAGGTTTTCTCCCTTACAACCCGAGCCCGAAGGCACAAATAATGACCAGGTAGGGTTTCATTACTGACTTATATATCATCCAACGCAAGGAGGAGAGTCAACCACGTAGCCATTAAATATATCAACTTCACTTGGGTCGAATTGCTATAGTTCAATTGCAGCTCGATTAATTGTTCATCAATTTCAAATCATATGCATGGATATAAGTCTTGTTCAACGCATGGAAAAACAATATGATTGATACATAATCATTGTATTGTATATAAATCGAAACCAAGCCATCGATAATGTCAAGGGCATATTATAATTACCTACAATCATTTGAAAATGATGTAGTCAATTTTCTAATGAGAACACCACATCATTTAAAACATTGAAATATTACCATGACCATATAATGGATACACCATGGTTATATAAGTCCTATTATCATTATCACCCCGATACTATTGTTAAACAATCAACAATGAGAATAACAATCTCTATTATTATGATGTTTAAATATAAACTCATCTACAGGTCCATACCATGAATGTAGTTTAAAACAAGGCACAGTTCGATAACATAAGTTAAACAATAGTAGACATTGGACTTTGAAATGTGGATGACTATAATGGAACATCGCTAGAGGCGTCACTTTTCCAACTCATACTAATAACCAGTAATTACAGCTAATAGTTGACAGTAGGTTACATTATGCTAATGTCACGTTATGCATACGATGAACATAATACAAACAATTGTTCCAGTGATAGTTTACAGCATTAACATAGAGTCATGTTCATAACGCAATGGATATGACGGAAACATTGTAATTCATCGCAAAAACCTGATGATACTATCCAGGATAAGAGATATCATGTCGAGGCAGACTATCAATCTTATTTCAAGCGTATTTTTCATGAAAAGAACCTTACTGTCTTACACGACAATCAGCAATAGTAAATAGATCTTCTTTAAGTTTTTACAGTGCAGGGAAAGGAGCTTGATGCTTACAAAGATTAAAGTACAGTGATCCATACTTCACCGGTGTACCTGCGAACAAAAGACAAATTATGCATTAGCTCGTAAGCTAAGTAAGCCAGTCAGCTATGGCTAGCTCTCCCTTTGAAGATTGAAAGAAAACAGTCAACATTTAAAATCAGAAAAATCACATTTGTATTAAAACAGAACCTTTTAAAACAAGATTATGTTTAGTTACTGAAATTAAACAGTACGAGGAATGCAATTAATTAACATTTATTGTTATAATAAAAATTTTAAATTTTTCAGAAATTTCGGGTTCTGACATGTGGTATCAGAGCGTGGTTCAGACACTAGGCTTGGATGTGACTCCACTAACTTCCGCAAAACAGTGACCATAAAAGAAAAATTTTAATTATATAAAGTACTAACTTATATTTTGGTTTCATGAACAGAACAAAAAATTTCCTTTTTCTGAATTTTTCAGACAGGTATGGAAAAACTGGGAGAATACGCTGAGGAGGAATCTCCAAACACTGTGACAAGACAGATGTCAAGAGAACCTGAGACAGAAGAAGTAATTGCTCACACCACTGAGCTGATGCAGACCATAAGAGGATTAAAGACAGAGATGGAAACAGTCAAGAAGGATAATGAAAGGATTCTAAAGACTCAGGAGCAGTTAAATCAGCTATTGATAGAAAAATTTCAGACAGAAGGAAGGAGCAAACGAGCTGACTCAGAAGAAGTTAGTCATCAAAGAGGGTCAAAAAGGACAAAACCGGCTAAGTCCGACAGCAGTTCCTCATCTGAAGAAAGAAAGGGACAACCCAGTTATCACAATAGCAGTGACAGCAGTGAAACTGAGCTGCACAACCGAAGGAAAAAGTACAGGCCTTATGAAGAGATTTCCGGGGAGTTTAAGAAGATAAAGCCCCCAACTTTCAATGGAGAATCTGAAACTGGAGAAGAGGCGGAATCTTGGTTATCCGGGATGAGAAAATATTTTCAGATCTATAACTACTCAAATCAGCTGAAGGCACGAATGGCCATCTACAACCTCTCGGGAAAGGCGAACATATGGTGGCAAGATCTGAAAAGGGTCAAGGGGATTAAAGAGAGAGAAGTTAATTGGAGTACTTTTAAAAGATACTTCAAGAAGAAATTCCTGTCCGAACAGTATTATGAGGAGAGGGCCAAGGAATTTTATGAACTAAAGCTAGGATCTATGACGATGAAGGACTTAAACAGTAAATTCTTAAGTCTGTTGCGGTATGTACCGTATTTTGTCGAGGAGAAACCAAAAATACAGCGGTTTCTTAGTTGTCTGCCCTATCATATCAAGGACAGAATTGAATATGACAACCCCAAAACACTGGAAGAAGCTATGCGCAAAGCTAATTTCTGTTATGAACAGAATAAAAAGAAAGAGGGAATAGCCAGCTGGAAAGCCAAAAAGAACAGCAATCTGATCGAGTACAAGAAAAAGGAGTTTGTCCCCCATAAAAGTTTCAAGAATGGCAAAAACGGAAACCACTTTAATAGTAAAAGTTTTCAGGGAAACAAAAATGGAGCTGTCAGCCATTCGAAAAATTACAAAAGCAGCAAGGAGGCTCCTAATAACCATGGAAACTACACCAAAATTTTTGAGTGAAAAGAACCTGTCAAGTGTTGGGAGTGTAATGGGCCACATTATGCTTCAGTCTGCCCAAACAGAAAGAAACAAATCAGCAATATTCATACTGTTCAAGATGAAATGACAGTTGGAGATTTTGCAGGAACTATGCCCCGAATCAATGCAGCGTTGGAAAACCGCCAGGCTGACTACCAAACTTCCATGGTGGAAGTAGGAGGTATGATTAACAAAAACCCTGTTACTATTTTAATAGATCCAGGTGCTAGTCTTAGTTATATTTCACCTCAGCTGGTAGAAAAATGTAAATTGACTGTTGAAAGATTTGATAATTCTTGGTCTTTACAATTAGCTACTGGGGCAAAGAGGAAAGTAAACTGTTATGTAAAAGAATGCATCTTAAACATGAATGATTTTAGAACTACAGTTAAACTAAACATCTTACCACTTGGCGCTTATGACATACTTATCGGAATGGACTGGTTGGAACAACATAGGGTCGTTTTAAATTGTTTTGACAAAACTTTTAGATGTGTGAACAGTAGTGGATAGCCTGTAACTGTCAGGGGTATCCCTAGGAAAACAGTAGTTAGGCAAATTTCTGCCTTACAACTTAAAAGGGCAGTCAGAAAAGGGTGCAAGACCTATGCTGTAACTATTACAGATGAGACAGATAAGTCTGAAAGCAACCAGAAAACAGTAGAGAACATCCCTGTAGTCAATGAATTTATTGACGTTTTTCCTGAAGAAATCCCAGAATTACCTCCCAAGAGGGAGCTAGACTTTACAATTGAGCTAGTACCAGGTGCTATTCCCAGTTCAAAAGCCCCGTATCGTATGAATATCTTGGAGCTTAACGAGTTGAAAACTCAGTTAAAGGAGTTAATAGACAAGAATTATATTCGACCCAGTGTATCCCCTTGGGGAGCACCAGTGATTTTCGTTAAAAAGAAGGACGGAACTATGCGACTTTGCATAGATTATCGTCAACTAAACAAGATGACGATTAAAAACAGGTATCCGTTACCTCGTATAGATGATCTGTTTGATCAGCTACGTGGAGCTACGGTATTCTCTAAGATCGATCTGAGATCGGGTTATCATCAGGTGAGAATTAAAGAGGAAGACATTTTCAAAACAGCTTTTAGAACAAGATATGGACATTACGAATTTATCGTAATGCCATTTGGGCTTACTAATGCCCCAGCTGTTTTTATGTGCTTAATGAACAACATAATGCATAAGTACTTAGATAAATTTGTTGTCGTATTCATCGACGACATTTTAGTCTATTCGAAGAGTGAGGAGGAGCATAAAGAACACTTACGTATAGTATTACAAGAACTGAGAGAACAACAACTCTTTGCGAAATTCAGTAAGTGTGACTTCTTCAAAGACGAAATTCAGTACTTAGGACATGTAGTCACTAAGGAAGGGATTTCAGTGGATCCCGAAAAGATTCGGGCGATTGAAGAATGGCCAGTACCTAAAGATGTGACGGACGTTAGATCTTTCATGGGGATTACCAGTTACTACCGGAGGTTTATTGAAGGCTTTTCAAAAATAGCCAACCCAATCACTTCTTTTCAAAAGAAAGGCAAGAAGTTTGATTGGAGTGCGAAGTGTGAAGAAAGCTTCAAGAAGCTTAAGACCTTATTGACAACTGCACCTATTCTTAGAATAGCGGACCCAAACAAAGATTTCGTAGTTTGCACCGATGCTTGTAACGATGGTTTAGGCGGAGTGCTGACTCAAGAGGGACATGTCATTGCTTACGAATCTAGAAAGCTGAAAATCCATGAAAAGAATTATGCCACCTATGACCTAGAATTAGCTACTGTAATTCATGCTTTAAAGATGTGGCGACACCATCTAATAGGCAGAAAATTCACTTTACTAACAGATAACAAAGGTCTGAAATACCTTTTAGATCAGCCTAATTTAAATGCAAGACAAGCCAGGTGGTTGGCATTCCTAAGTGAATACGATTTTGAAATCCAGCACATAAAAGGGAAGGAGAATAAGGTGGCTGATGCCTTGAGCAGAAATGCAAAGCTAAATTTTATATCAGCTAGCAGCACTTACACCTCTGACTTAAATGAACAGCTGGCTGAAGGGATAAAATTAGACGAAAATTATCAGCATTTACAAACTGCAGCCAAAGAACAACCCACAGAAAGTTTGATAAAAGGGTATAGTTTAAATGAAAACGGATTTTTATTGTTTAAAGACAGGCTGTATATTCCTAATGCACCTAAAGTTAAATTGTTAATTCTAGACAAAATTCATAAAACCCCTTACTCTGGGCATTCAGGCTATCAAAAGACCGTCACCATGTTAAGAAAAGAATACTTTTGGCCTAACATGAAATCTGAAACAGCTGAGTATTTAGCTAGATGTTTGGACTGCCAACAAGTAAAAACAGAACACCAACATCCAGCTGGATTGCTGCAACCTTTACCTATTCCTAGCTGGAAATGGGAAATAATCAGCCTGGATTTCATTACGGGTTTACCCAAAAATCAACATCAGAATGATTCAATTATGGTAGTGGTAGACAAATTAAGTAAATCAGCACACTTTATTCCTGTTAAAACCACATACAAGGCTGCAAACCTAGCAGATATCTTTTTAAAACAGATTTTTTGGTTACACAGTATTCCAAAAGTTATTATATCAGACAGGGATCCTAAATTCACAGGAAAGTTTTGGAGATCCTTGTTCAAAGGATTAAACACCACTTTGAATTTCAGCACCTCTTTCCATCCTCAGACGGACGGACAAACTGAAAGAGTTAATTAGGTATTAGAAGATCTGTTAAGGATGTATGTTAAAGATCAACCAGGTAAGTGGGAGGATTATTTACACTTAGCCGAATTTGCATACAATAACAGCTATTAATCATCAGCTAAGTTTAGTCCTTTTGAGATTTTGTATGGACGAAAATGCAACACTCCTATCTCTTGGAGTAATCCAGTAGATAGATTAGTGTTAGGACCTGATTTATTGAAAGAAATGGAACAGATTGTGAAACAAGTGCAGGAGAACTTGAAGATTGCCCAGGATCGGCAAAAGAGTCAAGCAGATTTGAAAAGAACTCCTAAAGAGTTCCAGGTAGGTGAACATGTGTTCATCAAGGTAAGGCCAAAGATGAGCTCCCTAAGATTAGGAAGTTGTGCAAAATTAGCACCGCGTTACTGTGGTCCATTTGAAATTTTATCTAGAATCGGTCAAGTTGCTTATCAGTTAGCATTACCACCAAATTTAAAAGTACACAATGTTTTTCATACCTCTATTTTGAAAAAGTATGTTCATGATGCTACTCATGTTATTGATTGGAACATTGTACAGGTAGAACCAGAAGGGGAAGTTCTGGTGGAACCGGATTGTATCCTCGGGAGGAGGGAAATTACTCTACGGAACCGCATAATTGGACAAGTGCAGGTGCAATGGAAGCACCTTAGTCCTGAAGAAGCTACCTGGGAGCTGGAAAGTAAGATGCGGGAAGCATATCCCCATCTATTCCAGCAGGTGGCTGAAGAAGAAGAATAAGTAACATCGAGGACGATGTTACATTTTAAGGGGGTGTGTATGTCACATACCCCAATTTTATTAAAATAATGTAATTATTTTATTTATATTCCTGAGACATTATGTTAAATTTAATGCTAAGTAGGAATGGATGACTCAGCAGAGTCTCCAGAAATGGAATGTAAATTCTGAATAATTATTATTAATAAATAAATTATGGAGACAACAGCATGGGAGAGCTGTTAAAAGAGGTTACTGGTCTAACTGGTGGATGGAATTAGGTGGAAGGACAAAAGACAAGTGGCAGCATCCTCAAACACTTCCTAAGTTGCAGGTGGCAACTTCCCTATATTTTGGGGTCATGATTCCCCAAGAAAGTGGAATCTGAGCAGGTGGCTCATTAATGACAGTTAACCCAACTAAGACCTAGGCAATCTTTTAAATACTACTCAATGAACTGAGCTGGGGGTTCAGCATTTGTTCTAGAGGGAGAATACATTCAGGTGAATGTTATTCAGGAGTCCCATTGAGGAAGTGGGAAAACAATAAGGAAGTGTTTTGAGTCAGGAAGTTGCAGTAACTTGGTTCCAGTATAGCTGCTTTGGCTGAGGGAATTGTTGACTGTACCTAGTTCCAGCCAGTTAGACCAGAGCAAGCTCGGGGGTCCTAAGAAGTGCTGTCTGGGCACTCTCCAGGAATTGGTAGGGAGGAACAGCCTCCCATTGCTGTTATTGTCTACCATAGTTACAGGTTCTGCCACTCTTCCTGCTGTTTGTATAATTAATTTAAATGTAGAATGGACTATTTCAACTGTGTTTTGAACTGTATTTATTTTCAGTAGATCAGTCTTTCTGTATTGTCTTTGGTAGAAATTTGCAGAACTCATATGTCTTGTAATTTTTCCTATCATCACTTAAATAGAGTAATTATTCTATGCAGAGTATATTGTTACTGTTACAAGTAATCAAATATTAGGGTGATTTAGTCTAGAATTTCTAATAATAGTTAAATAATAGACATAGAATATTAAATAGTAGTTATTTCAGAAAATACACTTATTAAAACAATCGTAAGAACAGACACCTAGATAAATCTTAGAATTACTGTGAAATAATTTCCAATAGAGAAATGTACAGGAATAATTTCTATTAGAGAAATTATACCAGTTTATATCTGCTTCCTATTTCTGTCAACTATAGATACAGGTTATTCTCTGTATCGAGCTAAAGGAGAACAAAATTTATATCATTATATTTATCTATACTCAGAACATATTTGACTGTTATCGATTATCCAAAAGATGTGTTTGCAATAACGTTTCATTGTTTAAAAACTTTCCATACAATCTTATTCAATAAAAATCGTAGTCAAATACAAACACATAAACACTAAATTGTTTTCGTCTTTTAAACCTAATATTATAATATTATAGCCATGTTGTCACAATAGAGTTGACAGAGTTGTTTTAAAAACAAGACAAACTTATTGACTGGCTCGAAGCCGAGTCTTACCACTTAGAGACTTCATTGTTTCTATAACCAAATCATAAGCATAGATTAATGTTCATTATCGAGCTTGTATTACATGTAATACACAGCACAGACGTAGGTTATCTTATCAATAGTCAAACATCTTAACACGCAGAGAAGCTATCAACGAGCTTAGCCATTGTTGGCTGTTATAAACCCTCGTAGTTATTTACTGTAATAATATTTATTTCATTATAAATATTTCTCCTTGAGAGTAGAGTACAAACCTAACACGGCCGTAGCCAGACTACGTTAAATTCGACAGACTGAAAACAAAAGAAAGGAAATGCTTTTATAACAGTTTGAACCTACAGGAAATCTCATACATAGTCCAGGTATACATTGTATCCACAGTTACAATTAATATTTAAACCAAAAACCAAAATTTCACAACACGTTTCCAGTCACCACCGAACTCAACCACTTTCATATGTATTTATTAATCAGAAAGAGAATTCCCAGTTCGCTAGGGTTAACAATACTTTTTCATCTATTACTGTAAGGAATAGCAAACCGCATTATTATCATTAATACCCAAAAACCACATAAAACGCAGATAAACTCATATATTAATATCCCTGCAATCGAGTTTTCATCCTCTGCAAGTATCGGAGAAAATTCAAAGCAATCCTTATATGTTAAACACTTTACTCATTTAACAAAACACAGAACGATACATGGCCACATGACAGGCTCCACAAAGTTACGGTATCTATTAGCTTATACAGCGTGGATAAAACCTTGCCTATTGAAAATACAATAACAATAACAACTCCGGGGTCTCATAACAGACTGAGCCGTAGTTTGTTCTTTGTAGACATGCCGAGGTAACAACCCTATCAACCATAAGCAAACAGTTTCATATACGCGACAATATCCATAACACCCAAAACGATAACAACCCCATTACACAGGAGGTCCCTTCCAGACATAACCCTAGCACAACAAAACCAACAAGGGAGAGACAGCCGTGGATAACCAGGCTTACCCGGAGGAGCCAGCGCTGGAGATGAAGCCCTGTGCACCTTCAGGAATAGCATTACCTGCACATTATCGAGTGCCGAGAGTTCTTAATACTAATATAAATCTAAACAATCATTTGCAAAACTGAAAACTGTGAAACATTGATATTATCTTACCTGAGCCAATGGAGGAAGCAAACCGTGGACAACCTGGTAGCCACAAGCTGAGCTGGTAGCGAAACCCCATTACATTCGTCAGTTGGATGAGCAAGGGAAACTTTCAGTACTTCTCTATTGACAGCCGCGACAGGCAACATGTTATACAAAACCCTTAAGCTGGGAATGGACCAGTCGGGGAGCACACTTCAAAACCCAATACACAGTCACCTCATGGATAAAAACAACAAAGAAACCCTGCCTCAAACTCACACCAGCGACTGTGGAAGGCTGTAAGTAGAAGGTGACTCAAAATTGGCGATGACAACGAGACCAGGATACAATTGAAACAGTAGCAGACGCCAATTCCGAGCCCAAGACTTCTATTCTACCAGAAGAATGAAACAACGTGACCAGAATCTGAGCAAATAGCATGTTACAGTGCCAAACTGACGAGTTCAGACATGGAGGGTTTCTCCCTTACAACCCGAGCCCGAAGGCACAAATAATGACCAGGTAGGGTTTCATTACTGACTTATATATCATCCAACGCAAGGAGGAGAGTCAACCACGTAGCCATTAAATATATCAACTTCACGTGGGTCGAATTGCTATAGTTCAATTGCAGCTCGATTAATTGTTCATCAATTTCAAATCATATGCATGGATATAAGTCTTGTTCAACGCATGGAAAAACAATATGATTGATACATAATCATTGTATTGTATATAAATCGAAACCAAGCCATCGATAATGTCAAGGGCATATTATAATTACCTACAATCATTTGAAAATGATGTAGTCAATTTTCTAATGAGAACACCACATCATTTAAAACATTGAAATATTACCATGACCATATAATGGATACACCATGGTTATATAAGTCCTATTATCATTATCACCCCGATACTATTGTTAAACAATCAACAATGAGAATAACAATCTCTATTATTATGATGTTTAAATATAAACTCATCTACAGGTCCATACCATGAATGTAGTTTAAAACAAGGCACAGTTCGATAACATAAGTTAAACAATAGTAGACATTGGACTTTGAAATGTGGATGACTATAATGGAACATTGCTAGAGGCGTCACTTTTCCAACTCATACTAATAACCAGTAATTACAGCTAATAGTTGACAGTAGGTTACATTATGCTAATGTCACGTTATGCATACGATGAACATAATACAAACAATTGTTTCAGTGATAGTTTACAGCATTAACATAGAGTCATGTTCATAACGCAATGGATATGACGGAAACATTGTAATTCATCGCAAAAACCTGATGATACTATCCAGGATAAGAGATATCATGTCGAGGCAGACTATCAATCTTATTTCAAGCGTATTTTTCATGAAAAGAACCTTACTGTCTTACACGACAATCAGCAATAGTAAATAGATCTTCTTTAAGTTTTTACAGTGCAGGGAAAGGAGCTTGATGCTTACAAAGATTAAAGTACAGTGATCCATACTTCACCGGTGTACCTGCGAACAAAAGACAAATTATGCATTAGCTCGTAAGCTAAGTAAGCCAGTCAGCTATGGCTAGCTCTCCCTTTGAAGATTGAAAGAAAACAGTCAACATTTAAAATCAGAAAAATCACATTTGTATTAAAACAGAACCTTTTAAAACAAGATTATGTTTAGTTACTGAAATTAAACAGGACCAGGAATGCAATTAATTAACATTTATTGTTATAATAAAAATTTTAAATTTTTCAGAAATTTCGGGTTCTGACAGCAGACTTCTTAATACTTTTTCCACCACCTTTTGATCAGTAATCTGTTCACCATGGGTTCTCATCTGATTTACAATTGTCATTAAATGATTATGGAACTGATCTACAATTTGTGTTTCAGTCATTTGCAGATTTTCAAAATTTTTCCTAAGGGTTTGTAGTTTTGCAACCTTCACTTTGCTTAAACCCTGATAGACCGTGTCTAATATGTCCCAAGCATCTTTAGATCTTCTTACAGATGCTATTCTAGGAAAAATTGAGTCATCCATAGCTTGCTGGATGAGAGAAAGTGCCTTAGCATCTTTCTTTTTGTTGTTTTTAAGCAAGTCTTTCTGTGCTTGTGTTAAAGCCAAATAGGCTGCTTCATCAGGGGGTTCTAAGTACCCATTCTGAACTAAATCCCACAGATCTTGTGAACAGAGAAGAGTTTTCATTTTAATGGACCAAAAATCATAGTTCTTACCCGTTAAAGGTGGAATTTGAGGCTGTCCTCCGAAGCTGCTCGACGCCATGGCCCAAATTCTCTGAAATTTCTCCTTTTGCAGCTGTATGCAGAGTGCTCTATCTCAATATTCCTTCACGGCTTCTTCGCTGGTTGCTGATGATTCACAGTTTCAAACATGCACGGCTCCTGCTGCTATCCTTGCCAATTCCATCATGTCGTGGAGTGATCCCATTTACCCGAGGAGTAAGATCAGAATTTTCCAGATAGCTAGTATCCTGGGTTGCAGACGAGTGCCTCCAACGTGACCGTAGAACCTTGCAGAAGTATCTTTATCACTCTCCTTCAGGACTGAAGACAACCGAAGTAATTACTCCATTAACTTCCCGTCGAAGCAAAACCAGACCAATGCACTCAGGTTCTGAGCAAGCCAAACTCTAAATCAGATCAAACGCTTGAAAACTATTAACATTTCCATTCAAACATTATATCACTAGGTCGCAGTTTCAAGACCCAAGCACCTTACAATATGAAAGACCACACCTCACATTTTTCTATCCACGTAAACATTATTTTTACAGTCGGCATAACGCCATGGAAATCCTGAAAGAGCTGATCAAGTGTGCAGGTTTCAAACCCTGGGAACTCGGAGTGCCTGCCGGCCTCCCTTCCCACTACTCCCTTGTAAACTCGCTACAGTAGGTACGCCTCTGCTGCCTCCTCGGTAGCCACCGCCACCGCCGCCGTAGCCACTGGAGTCAGCCTATGGGCCTGAGAAAAACTTCGGACGAACACATCCAAATGAGGCAATGGGTAGGTAGCATGGGAGATTCTGACCACTTTCCAGTTTCTCGGAGCTCATGGGTGGTCCCTAATGATCTGCTAGTTCTTTTTGGTCTCGACTCGGCTCAGAATCACTCAACGCCTTTTCCCTTCACGGCTCGGCGTGGCTCTGGTCAATCTTCTCTCCTTCAGAGCTTGGCTGCGTAGAGCAGATGCAGAACAACAGCAGAAACACTCACGGCGCCTGGAATGGAGTGCACAACGGAGGGCAAGCCGAATCTATTCAAGACAAAAATTAGGGCGCTATTTCGATTCCCACAGCTGGGTCTTTTACAAGAGCTGGTGTGAGCATGAGGTGTGCCAGCTGCAAACAAAATGCACATGAGCCGCAGCCGCCAAGCATATTGAAACAACTCTTCTTCTTTGCCAGCTTAAACCCTCCTGGACGTTGCTCTTGATTCTGATACTACCCGTATCCCCATCCGACGCCATTCATTGGAATCCATTTTTGAATGGTCAAACAGTAGAGAATCCCAATGGGTCGTTTGGCAAAACTATATCTCTTCACTTACAATGCAGTTCAAGCAGGTGGATGGGCAGTTGCTCTGATACCACAATGAAAGGGGGGGCAGAGTACCCAGGAAACAGAGTAAAACAGAAGGTTATACAGTGCTACAGCACTTGCAACAGAACCACACACAAAAAAAATCCGAACTCTGTCGCATGCCCTGGATTTCATTAATATCAAACAGTAATACAAAAATGAATGCCCGCGGGGCAGACGGATCACATTCCCCAACGGATATTACTTGTCCAGTTTCATAATTAAACATCAAATTACATTGAATAACAAGGACCGCTACATATGGCAGTAGCTGGTTGCAATTAATGCCAACATTAAATAGTTAGCTATATGAATTATTTATTTAAATTTATTTTTAGTGAGAATAGATAGATTTTATTTCATCCATCTGGGTTCAATTCTGTTGAGACAGAAATTAGAAATTAGAGAAAGCCAAAGCATAATGACAATAAAGTAATCTCTTTAAACATACCATAATATAAATTTGGGTGGAGATAATATAAACTTAGATGGAAATAGATAGATTTCATTCCATCTACTAAGGTTCAATTCTGTTAAGATAAAAATTAGATATTAAACAAAGCCAAAACATAATGACAACAGATTAATCTCTTTAAGCATACCATAATATAAACCTGAGCATGATGCGTTGATGCTTGCATTAGAGTTGTGTCTCGTAAATGTGAATAGCTTTTAAAGAGAAAACCAACAAATCTGCATAAGCTAAAAAATTTAATACTGGAATGGTAAGTGGGAGAAAAGCTTTACGTAATAAAATTCCAATATTGAAATGGGAGAAGAATATGTATTCAACACATTGAAATACAAATAATGAGCAACCATCCAAACAAACACTGCGAAATTAATGAGCCAGTGGCCACAACTGAGATTATTAAACAAAATTACATTCACCCCAGACTAAAACTCTACAGCACGCAGGCCCTGCAAGCAAATATGTTTATAAAAAGGAAAAAATAAATAATGACTTCTCTGTTATATTTATAAATCCTTTTAAACGCTGGTGGTAATAAACAACCTCACCGATCAGATATTAAGTCGTTGGGATTAACCTTTTCAGGGTAGCAAGTATTGCAGAAAGATTGAATGCTTTTGGCCATAGTTGGTCCCATCCGTTTGAACGATGCCAGAATTGTTGCGGCCATGGAAGCTAAAATTTCCCTTTTTATGTTTCCCCTCTTCGGTATCTTCCTTCCTTGGGCTCTGCCAGTGCCAGAGGCGGGGCCTGCCATGAGCACACAGTAAGAATCTCCAGATTATTTACTCTCCATTATTCCGATTCACAGGGTGATTGCCTGATTGTGTTCCCCGATGCTTCGATAGCAGAAAGCAGAATTCAGATGGAAAAGCAGCACCGAAATGAGAGCAAATTTGAAGGCAGACTAAAAGCTGAACCAGAACAGCTTGTATCTCCATGCAAGTGTGAAAAGCACTGCGAGCTCTTCTTCTTCTTTTTGTCAAGGGATCTACGAATTTAATTCATACACGTGACCTATTCAAAGACCGCGGAATAGCACTCGATAATGTGGGATGACTTGAATTCTCGGATGATATATTCATTTGCACATGGCATATCTTTAAAAAGATTATTACAGCTGTCAATTTTATATTTTCTTTTTCAAAGTTGAATGTCTGCCGGGAATTTCGCCGAAGACCTATATTCCGACCTCTAGGCCGCGCCCGCCGGGATGCGGTAAATATCTCCAACAAGAATGAATCGCTGAAGACTCTTTAAATATACGTAACACTTCTAGCGTTCACTTACAAAAATAATATTAATATGCAAAACATTTTTATGCATTTGAACAATGAATCTCATTTTAGGTTATCGACAATTGCCATTTTTTATGGTAAAAAAAAAGTTCATATCCTACTGATCATACCTTCTTAATAACCGGTGATCGCGCCACATCTTTTATTCTTTGGAAATTTTAATTTTTTGGTTTTAAAACCACATTGCATTTTAGAACTAAGTCGCTCACAGTGGGAATTAATATTAACGTGGAACGCGTCCAGCTGCACCTTGCATCATTAAATGTTCTGGCGTTTTAGGTTTACGGCTCTCCTCTGCACAGGGCTCAGGTTTAAATTCATTCAATTATATCGATGCTTGGTTTTCTGAGATTAAAAGTTATTCGTCTTTTTTCAAGATTATTTACACATCTTTAAGCAACTTTCAATGGCGAATGACCCTTTCTGTAAGTTGCTTGCACTGTTGAATGACCCTTTCTGTAAGTTTCTTGCACTGATGAATAATCCTTTATTTCAGTTATTAAAGGTAGGAGGCCTTTAACTGTCCCATATGAGCTAGTCGTTTTTACTCGAGGACCCTCAGTTTTGGATATTTTTAGGTCAGATCCTTGTCACCGAGGAGGATGAAGCCTTTAATCTGTCTCTGGGAATAAAATTGATTTAATTGTGTCTGTGGAAGAATGCAACAATTATGAAAGGAATTGAAGTTCATTGGTTGCGAACAAGGTATCCAATGCACTCAAGCAGAATGCACCATTATGAATTGGATTTTGCAGGCAATCAGAACTTCATAAATTTATTCTAGCAGCAGGTATAATTGAGAAAATTATAACACGACGTGGAACTGTTTCGCTAAACGATGTATACTTTGACCAACTACACAACATAGAAATAATTATTTTGTAAATAATTTAATTTGTTTTTTACTTTTTTATGTTATTTAAAAAAATAAATGTTTATCATCATATTACATAAATATTTAGAAATATTTAGAATGTAAATGTCCAAATTACTTAATTACTAATTATATTATTTTCACTTGAAATTAATAAATAATCACTCATTTTAAAATTATTGTTGAAAGATAATTACAGACAATCAATTTTAATTTATTATGATTATAAAAATTATAATAAAACGTTCTATATATTGAATTGTATTATTTGAGTGGAATTTTTATTTTAAAAATCTTGTGAAATTCTTTGATGTATATAGTACCATTAGAGGCTTTAGATACTTCATATGTGTCTTAAGGACCTAAAAATGGTTTAGGGAAGGAATTTCTACTTTATCAATCTTTACAAGAATCCTTTAGGCATCCCAAAATGTTAACGACACTTCAAACCACCACATAGGGCTTTATGTTGGTATCTTAGCTTTATCCTTATGGGTATCAATTCAGTTAAGAGATTTTGAACACTAGGGATGGGTCTAGGTCCCTTTTTCATGGCGAGGGACGAAACCCAAGTATTAGGCACTAAATGAAGCTTTTAGGCATCAAATGCCAAGAAAGATGCACACACCTCAAGCTGCCACACATGAAATATTAAAGGGATCCTTGTCTTTAGAGTAACGATATGGGGTGAAATGGGAGTCTTCTAGGACTAGGTATGGGTCTCAAGACCTAGATATCGTGAAGGAAGGAATCCTAGGCTCTAAGTCCCAATTGAATCATGTAGGAATCTGGGGTAAATAAAGATGCCTCAGACAACCACATAAAAATTCTTCATGGTATTCTTGGCATATGAGTGGGCATATTGGTGCCATTAAGAGGTTTTCAACACTAGACATGGGCATTGAGGCATTTTGCATGCTTAGTGGAGGAAACCCATGTGACTTACCCTAAAAGAATATTTTACTCACCCATGGCTAAAGAAATGACTTGAAGCAACACAAATGACTTACAAGGGATATCTTTCATCTCTAGGTGGAGATATAAATGACATTATGAGTTTTTGAATAGTTGGTATGGATCTCACTATTCTTGACATGCTCTTGGGGAGAAATATGAGCCTTATATCCTAAAGGAAATTGAGGGCCTAGAAGAACACCTAGAAACAACACACATGAGCTCCTAGGATATCCTTGGCCTCTCAGTGAGGCTATTGGTGACATTAGGAGGTTGTTAACCACTAGGTATGGGTCTTGAATCCCTTGACATATTTGGGGAAGAAATCCTAAGATATGCACTATAAAGTAAGATTTGGGACATATAGGGCTATGGATGACAATTAAGTAAGCTACAACATAACATCTCTAAAGGGTATCCTTCTCTTCAAAGTCAGGATGTGGGAGCCATTAGAATATTTACAGTAGTAGGTATACATATGAAGGTCTTTTACATGGTTGGGGGAGTAAATGTGGGGATGAGACCCTAAATGAAGATTCTAGGAATGAATGGCCATGAACACTTTAAACCACTACACATGACCCATTGGGCTTATAAGCATCCAACTTTAAGAACAAAACATCGATCCACCATTCATTACCTCTCAAGCACATCCTTGGCCTTTGAGTAGGAATATTAGAAATATTATGAAACTTTGCACATTAGATATGTATTAAGGTCCTCAACATGGTTGGGAGACAAAACATGAGCTCCTGAGGTCATAAATAGATATTATAGGAATACATGCCCATGAATCATGTCTTGGACCAAAACACATGTGGGTTAGTGCAAGCTAATGAGGGTCACTTTTGGCGCGTTAGATGCAATAGAAAACTTAAAAATCAGACATCCCTCAACTTACTTGGGGGTGGGCGCACGAAGATGGTCACCATTTTCGTTGCAATGGGGGCGCGCTAGCGGAAAAAAAAAACGGTGCGTACGCACCTAAGAAAGCGCACATGCACCGCTAGGTTCAGTACCGAACCAAGTTGCATGCGCGTATGTGGTGCGTATGTGTTCCTAGCATGTGCACACAATAGTGGTGCGCACGCGCCTTTGTTAAAAAAAAAAACAGTGCCCAATTTCCGCATTGTTCCATTGGGCCGGCCGAGCGTGACTTGCAACTCTGCGTATGCGTGAATTCAACCACCAAAGTTTCCCAAATCGACTTCAAAACCACCCCACAACACCCACTAACTCATCAACAGGGCGATTGATAGGTAAATATCAAGTTTTTTTTTCATTTTATTCATTCTTTTTATCAATTTTTTGATTTTTTTTGTTTATTTAATTGTAAATAATTCTCAAATTTTGAAAACAATGAACCAATTTTCTATTGCAGATTGTAAACTGAGACAATGAGTGAACAAGATGTTAACCCTGAGTCCGGTGGAACACAAGAAAACCCAAACCTTGGACCCAATGCCAAAGAAAACCGTGAACACAATCCAAATGCCGAACAAAACCAAAACCCACAACCTAATTTTGAACAAGATGACATTAACCACTATGTAAATGAAATGCGAGTGCACACTCGCGAACTTAGAAACTCGAGTGAACCATCTCGATTGTCTCTTGCCATGTCAATTTAGAACTCAATCGACTCCCTCATACATGCACACCGGCAATTGACAGACATGACTCAATTTAGAGCTAGGATGCGGGAGCACTACTCCACGGGCATCTCCAAGGAAGCAATAAAAGATTTGAACATTTCAAAAGCCCAATTATATAGTATGTTCACCGAGCCGAAAACAGGACAACCACCGAACATTACAAAGCCACGTGTTTGTATGGATTGGTGTCATTACCAACCGTGGAGGGACAATTGGATGCAGAGGTGGTTCATGGTGTACGATAAACCTCCTTGCAATAATAGGGAGGTTCCACAGTACTTCCTTCGCCAACTGTGGGTTGAGTTTTGCCTCGGTTTACATGTCAACTATTTTGACATAATCGAGTTCCAGGGTGTTGGGCGTGGCTCTGCCCAAGATCGACCTACTGCCAGAAGGAACCCACTGAGAGGGCCATCAGCTCCAAGGCGTGACCCCAACCCCTCTCCCCAGCCACCTCAGTTGCCCCATAAGCTTGATTAGATTGAGGTGGCAATGAGGAATGTTGCACGTGGTCTCCTCAGACACACCTCCTTTGTAGCAGCGACTACAGTTGAGAGGTCAAGTGACCTTGATAGAGATCCAAGTGCAGGGCCTTCACGACAGGGCTAGGATAGACCCATGACCGATGGTAGCCATGCTGGGAATTCCAGTTCGACGGGGACAATGCCACATCTTTGTCCCCATTACGGGCACACTTGCCCTAGCCCGATCGAGGGTTGTTATATGGATCAGGTCAGCAATTTTTTTAATGTGTTTTCAATCATCACTTTATAACTTGTAAAGTATTTAGAAAGTATTTTTGTTTGACTTAAACTATTGTTTCAATGTACAGTTATTTAGAGTTGATACACCGAGATGGGAGAACGTAGAATCTCCCAACCTGGATGCAGCAATGGCAGCTGCAACTGAAATTGCGGCACCCCACATGGAGGTATTTTCAGTACCTGACACAATTTTGTTATTACTTATGTCAGTTATATTACTCAAGTATTTATATTTATGGCATACACGTTGATAGTTCGTACAATGTTTTTGAATATCTTGATTTCCTAGATAATGACTTGTTTAACATGTTCATAACATGCATGCATTTTGTTGTCCACAGGTGTTTCGTGACTATGGTGATCAGCGACCCCCACCAGGGATTGGTACATCACCATATACACAAGTACAATGTGTATTTATAATCCTGCTTTTAATTCGATTTGTTACGACTTACTATGGTTTAATTTATTGTTTGATTACTAAATTGTGATATTACAAATGTATATGTAGGTTCCACCAACAGCTGTGTCTCCTCATTTTAGTCCTGTGTATCCACCCTCTCCCATGAGTCCCCTCCCTCGCTTTCATCTAGACCCCTCCCTACATCCACCCCCTCCCTTCCATCTAGCCCCCCATCTCCGGCCATACTCCCCCCTCCATCCATCCTCCCCCACTCGCCCACCCCCCTACGTCCATACATCCCCCCCAATTTATCCACGCCCCAATGTCTATCCATCCTCTCCCATTTGTCCATGCCCCCCCTTCCTTCCACCTTCCCCTCTTCGTCCACAACCTCCCATTTGTCCATCCTCCTCCCTCCATGCAGGACTGCCCTCCCATGCCCCATCCCTCAACACCATCCCTATCCCTTTCCGTTCGACACCCTCTATCCTACAGCCGGTAGGGGTTCATAGTCCACATGGTCATCCTCCACCCCATACCACCATGTCTTCTCCCACCATATCATCCCCACTTCCCGCCACTATTGTGGCATCTACTCTTCCAATATCCTCATCAGTATCTCCAGTGGTTGCACCTATAGTGACTGCCACTACATCTGCACCCCCCCCATCACTACATCGAAGTTGGTTATTCGGCCATCTGCTCCACCTGCTAGCAGGCCAGCCATGTCCATCGTCGGAGGTGTTCACAGTGAGAATCAAGTTAATTTATGAAAATATTTTGATGCATTAACAAAAATTAGTTTAAGCAATTATGACTTTTCAATGAAATGATTGTTTTAAATGTTGTAGGATGGAATTGCTGAGAGGCTCCGCAGATCCAGGACACCTTCCCAACATTTCCCACTCATGTCAGAGGTGATTTATTTAAGATTCGAATTCTACATTTGTTTTATAAATGTGGTAAATGTTGCAAATGCTTGAAAATGACGGTATCTTATATCACTTGTTCCATAGCCCAGAGAGACGGTCTACTACTAGACAGACCAAGACCCGAGGCACCGGTAGCTCGAAGAGTAGGAAGATCGACTTTGGATCTGCACCTGGGAGTGACGATGGTGGTCACAGTGCTTGACACGCCATGTGTTATGTACATTAGCCACGATGTGGCGCTTTTGTGCACCAGTTTTGATGTACTTTGTATCTACAGCATGAGTTGCCATGTATTTTGTATCTACGGCATGAGTTGTCACATTTTGTGTAGGGCACGAGTTTCCATTGTACGTACACTGGGAATCATGTTCCACTATTCGCCATAAATTGTATATGTTTGGATGAGTTTTGTAGCCTCGATGTACATGGTTTTTCAGTTATGTGATTTATATATCTTGTTGTCTAATGTGGTTGTCTCATGTTGTGTGTATCATGATGTGATGTTGTGTAAATTTGGGTTTTACCTAGATCTTAGAAGAGAAGTTGGATATCGTAGTTCAGCTTGGTTTATCTTTCCACATGTAAAAGCTTCTAATGGTATCTATGTTAAGAGAACATTGTAAACATAGCCTAACTCAAACAAAATCATGTGTGAGAATTAATCTAAAAACAAACGGAATAAATGGATGGACAAATCACACCTCATGGCACATAAGATATATATTGGGAACTTGAGTACTAGGAAAAGAACACTTAAAAATAGAAAATGTCCATTGTCGTCAAAAGGTTAAAATGAGATCCAACATGATTTTTAATAGCTCTACATAATGAGATCCAAAAAGGCCATACTCTACATAATGAAATGTCATCACTAGTATTTATTTTGACCATTTTTTCCACTTAAGATCATGCAACGAATTAATAACCAACTTATGGAATCATTTCTTAATCAATTGTCACCATACAAATAGGACAACCTTGAGCACAATGTATAGCTATCTCATTAATTCTCACTCACAGATATAGCCACCTTTGATTTGATGACCATCACATCCACTACCATTTACAATTAGGACTTCCTTAATTTATCATTATGTGATAGCGATCTAATTTTATGTATGCATATATGTGTATAGTGGTTTGGATTCAAATGTATGCAGATGAATATATATGTAGAATGAAAATTATTTAATCTTTACATGTATTATAATTTAGGGCTAGATCTTAGGATACACAATAGGGTTTCATTGTGATTAGAATACAAACTAGGGTTTATGCTACCAACTAGGGTTTTTAGGCTAGGCTCTCGTGTTTCTAGGCTAGGATCCAAGCTCCAGGGTCACCATATTAATGTTTAATTCCACTATCATGTCATCATTCTCACCAATACCATGCCCACTACTACAATCACCATCAAGCCTCTCAATCCCACTTTGAACATTTCCCATACTTCCAAGTTAAAATTGATAGGTCTTGTTGCTAAAATATTTTCACTTATCTATTCACATAGACAAATCCACTCCTGTGAAAGATTTGTTGTAGCTTGGTACATGCAAGTTCACATGCAATAATACTTGAGAGATCATTTTACCCCATGATCCATGGAAGATTCATTGGAGTCATATGAACCTCATTGTCATCACCCCAACCATGGTCAAGATGCCAAGATCCATCCTTAGTAGACAAAACCTCATGTTGGCACTGATACCACACTCAAACATAAAAAATTCTTTGAAAGGGCATGTTTTGGGGTTGAGGGAATCTTGATTTTTTTATAATCACACATGAGAGGTTCTTAGAGTCAAATACATTAGATATAAATAAATTCCCCAACACCTTCATCATCTTCATCATCATCTTCATCACCATCGCCATCATCATCAACGCCTTCATCATCATCACCATCTTCATCATCATCACCATCACCATGACCATCAACTTCACCACCATCACCATCATCATCAGCTTCACCATCTTCATCATCATCACCATCTTCGTCATCATCACCATCTCCATATTTTGGATGCGAGATGGAACCATCACCATCTTTATCATCACCATCACCATCACCATCAACCTCACCACCATCACCATCATCATCAACGTCACCATCTTCATCATCATCACCATCTTCATCACCATCACCATCTCCATCTTTTGGATGCGAGACGGAACCATCACCATCACCATCACCATCAACCTCACCACCATCACCATCATCATCAACATCACCATCTTCATCATCATCACCATCTTCATCACCATCACCATCTCCATCTTTTGGATGTGAGATGGAACCATCACCATCACCATCACCATCAACCTCACCACCATCACCATCATCATCAATGTCACCATCTTCATCATCATCACCATCCTCGTCATCATCACCATCTCCATCTTTTGGATGCGAGACGGAACCATCAACATCTTCATCATCACCATCACCATCAACCTCACCACCATCACTATCACCACCGCCATCACCATCTTCATTATCATCACCATCTTCGTCATCATCAGCATCTCCATCTTTTGGATACGATACGGAACCATCACCATCTCCATGATCACCATCACCATCACAAGCAAACTCACCACCATCACCATCACCATCAACCTCACCCAAACCCTAGCCCTAACCCTTACCCAAACCCTAGCACTAATCCATCTTCTCCATCCTCACCATCACCATCACCATCACCATCAACGTCTTCATCATCACCACCATCTCCATCATCATCATTGACTCTAACTCTAACCCTAATTCAATTTCCTTCTATAACCCTATCCCTAACCCTCACCCAAACCCTATCACTAAGCCATCTTCTCATCCTCATCATCACCATCACCATCACCATCAATGTCTTAATCATCACCACCATCTCCATCATCATAATTGAATCTAACTCTAACCGTAATTCAATTTCCTTCTATAAATCTAGCCCTAACCCTCACCCAAACCCTAACACTAAGCCATCTTCTCCATCCTCACCATCACTGTCACCGTCACCATCAATGTCTTCATCATCACCACCATCTCCATCATCATTATTGACTCTACCTCTAACCCTAACTCTAACTCCAACTCTAACTCTAACTCCAAGTTCCTCATCAAAGCCTCCATCATCATCATCTTCATGACCATCGCCATTGCCATCACCATCACCGTCAACCTCTTCATAATCATCACCATCATCAACATCATACGTGTCCGGTGGAAGATTTTCTAGAGTTGACCCCCGTGTGCAAAAATTGCACACTCCCTCACTGAGCAAAACCCTAGTTTCCAAGATGGACATACAAGATGAGGGCGGGGCCACCGGACCAGAGGGGAGGGGCACCCTGACCACTATCCCGGCGTTCTGAATCCAACGGAGTCAACGGTTCATCGATCCAAGCCACTGTCTTCATTCTATGGCTCATCCCGTCTCGGTGCTAGAAGGCCTTCAGGGACACCTGCTGGATACCTGTCGGGGGCGTAGAACTCCAACCGTGCAACAAAACCGGGTTTCGGGAGTCCTACAGGTGTGTCTAGGAGGGTTCCGACCGGGAACGCTAGCCACAAGTTCCCGGTGGATGATTTTCCAGAGTTGACCCCCGTGTGCAAAAATTGCACTCCCTCACTGAGCAAAACCCTAGTTTCCAAGATGGACGTACAAGATGAGGGCGGCGCCACGAGGCTGGAGGGGAGGGGAACCCCTAGCACTATCCTAGCATGCTGAATCCAATGGAGTCGACGGTTCATCGATCCGAGCCATGGTATTCATTATATGGATCGTCCCGTCTCGCTTCCAGAAGGCCTTCAGGGACACCTGTTGGATACCTACCGGGAGCGTAGAACTCCAACCATGCAACAAAACTGGGTTTCGGGGAGTCTTACAGGTGTGTCTACGTAGGTTCCAGCCATGAATGCTACCCACAAGTGCCCGATGGAAGATTTTCCAGAGTTGACCCCCATGTTCAAAAATTGCACACTCCCTCACTGGGCAAAACCCTAGTTTCCAAGATGGATGTACAAGATGAGGGCGTGGCCACTAGGACGAAGGGGAGGGGAACCCCTAGCACTATCCCGGCGTGCTGAATCCAATGGAGTCGACGGTTCATCGATCCAAGCCATGGTCTCCATTCTATGGCTCGTCCCGTCTTGCATCCAGAAGGCCTTCACGGACACCTGTTGGATACCTGCCGGGGGCATAGAACTTCAACCATGCAACAAAACTAGGTTCTAGGGAGTCCTGCAGGTGTGTCTAGGCAAGTTCTAGACAGGAATGCTAGCCACAACTTCCCGGTGGATGATTTTCCAGAGTTGACCCCCATGTGCAAAAATTGCACACTCCCTCACTTAGCAAAACCCTAGTTTCCAAGATGGACGTACAAGATGAGGGAGAGGCCACTGGTCTGGAGGGGAGGGGAACCCATAGCACTATCCTAGCATATTGAATCCAACGGAGTTGATGGTTTATCGATTTGAGCCATGGTATTCATTCTATGGCTCGTCCCGTCTCGTATCCAGAAGGCCTTTAGGGACACCTACTCGATACCTGCCGGGGGCGTAGAACTCCAACCGTGCAACAAAACCGGGTTCTGGGGAGTCATGTAGGTGTGCCTAGGCAGGTTCCAACCGGGAACGCTAGCCACAAGTTCCCGGTGGATGATTTTCTAGAGTTGACCCCCGTGTGCAAAAATTGCACACTCCCTCACTAAGCAAAACCCTAGTTTCCAAGATGGACGTACAAGATGAGGGCAGGGCCACCAGGCCAAAGGGGAGGGGCACCCCTAGCACTATCCCGACGTGATGAATCCAACAGAGTCGACGGTTCATCGATCCAAGCCACGGTCTTCATTCTACAGCTTGTCCCGTCTCGCATCCAAAAGGCCTTTAGGGACACCTGCTGGATACCTGTCGGGGGCGTAGAACTCCAACCGTGCAACAAAACCGGGTTCTAGGGAGTCGTGCAGGTGTGTCTAGGAAGGTTCCGGCCAGGAATGCTAGCCCTAAGTTCCTGGTGGAAGATTTTCCAGAGTTGACCCCAGTGTGAAGGCCATGCCAAATTCGCTAAAGGGGGCCATTTCTCGACTGGAGGCTCCCGGGAGTGCGTGGCCAGCGTGGACAGGTCCACAATGGCCAGGTGGACCTATGGGAGGTGAAGTAATCCAAGTCCTCTCGTCGGTTTGGGTTCCATGGCCCCGAGTCAAATCCTCCAAGTGTCCCTGAACGACCCTGGGGTGCCCGGCTATAATGCCCGTAGCACCCGAACCGTGGCTCGGTTCGTGAATCCATCAATTCTGGTGGGTCTGGGACAGCGAGTTTCAGCTTAGGGACCCCCCATAGTGTGCCTCGAAGTCTCAGAAGCAGTGTCAATGGGCCATCCCCAAAGCTAGGGTTTTGCTCAGTGAAGGCCATTCCAAATTCACTCAAGGGGGCCATTTCTCGTCTGGAGGCCCCTGGGCGTGCGTGGCCACCGTGGACAGGTCCACTATGGCCACGTTGACCTGTGGGAGCCAACGAAATCTTTGGGTTCCGTGGCCGTGGAGCAAATGGCCAAAGTGTCTCGGAATGGCCTTAGGGTGCCCGACTAGGATGCCTGTAGTGCCCGAACCGTGGCTTGGTTCACGAATCCATCTACTCCAGTGTGTCTGGGACGCTGGGTTTCAGCTAGGGGACCACCCACAGTGTGCCTCGAAGACCCTGAAGGGGTGCCAATGGGCCATCCCTGGAGCTAGGGTTTTGCTTAGTGAAGGACATTCCAAATTCACTCAAGGGGGCCATTTCTCGTCCGGAGGCCGCTGGGTGTGGGTGGCCACCGTGGACAAGTCCACTATGGCCACATGGACCTGTGGGAGCCGACAGAATCCGAGCCCGCTCACCGGGTTGGGTTCCATGGCCCCGGGGAAAATCATCCAGGTGTCCCTGAACGACCTCGAGGTGCCCGACTAGAAAGCTAGTGGAACCCGATACGTTGCTTGGTTCACGAATCCGTCGATTCCGGTGGGTCCAAGATGGTGGGTTTCATCTAGGGGACCCCCCATAGTGTCCCTTGAAGACTTGGAAGTGGTTCCAACGAGCCATCTCCAGAGCTAGGGTTTCGTTTAGTGAAGGCCATTCCAAATTCGCTCAAGGGGGCCATTTCTCGTCCAAAGGCCCCCGGGCATGCGTGGCCACCGTGGAAAGGTCCACTATGGCCATTTGGACCTGTGGGAGGTGACGGAATCCAAGTCCTCTCGTCGGGTTAGGTTCCATTGGCCTAGGGGCAAATCCTCCAGGTGTCCTTGAATGGCCCTGGGGTGCCTGACTAGAATGCCTGTGGCACCGGAACCGTGGCTCAGTTCACAAATCCGTCGATTCCGGTGGGTTCGGGACAATGGGTTTCAACTAGGGGACCCCCCACAGCATCCCCCGAAGACCCGAAAGCGGTGCCAATGAACCATCTCTGGAGCTATGGTTTTGCTCAATGATGGCCATTCCAAATTTGCTTAAGGGGGCCATTTCTCATCCGGATTCCCTCGGGCATGCATGGCCACTGTGAACAGGTCCACAATGGCCATGTGGACCTATGGGAGGTGACGGCATCCAATTCCTCTCGCCGGGTTGGGTTCCGTGGCCTCGGGGCAAATCCTCCAGGTGTCCCTGAACAGCCTCGGGGTGCTCGACTAGGATGCCCGTGGCACCTGAACCGTGTCTCGGTTCGTGAATCTGTCGACTCCAGTGGGTCCGAGGTAGTGGGTTTCAGCTAGGGGACCCCCCACAGCATCCCCCGAAGACCCAGAAGTGGTGCCAACGAGCCATCTCCGGAGCTAGGGTTTCGCTCAATGATGGCCATTCCAAATTTACTCAAGGGGGCCATTTCTCGTCCGGATGTCCCTGGGCTTGTGTGGCCACTGTGGACAGGTCTACAATGGACACGTGGACCTATGGGAGGTGACAGAATCCAAGTCCTCTCTCCGGGTTGGGTTCTGTGGCCCTGAGGCAAATCCTCAAGGTTTCCTTGAACGACCCCGGGGTGCCCGACTAGAATACCCATGGCACCTGAACCGTGG
The DNA here is from genome assembly GCA_027924585.1 of Larix kaempferi. Classification (NCBI taxonomy): domain Eukaryota; kingdom Viridiplantae; phylum Streptophyta; class Pinopsida; order Pinales; family Pinaceae; genus Larix; species Larix kaempferi. The sequence continues at coordinate 6,188,318 of BSBM01001404.1, read as the reverse complement.
TTCGGTTCGCGAATCTGTCGACTCCGGTGGGTCTGAGACAGTGGGTTTCAGCTAGGGGACCCCCCACAGTGTCCCCCGAAGACCCAGAAGTGGTGTCAATGAGCCATCTCCAAAGCTAGGGTTTTGCTTAGTGATGGCCATTCCAAATTCTCTCAAGGGGTGCATTTCTCGTCTGGAGGCCCCCTAGCGTGCATGGCCACCGTGGTGCCCGACTAGAATGCCTATAGCACCCAAAGTCCATTCTAGATTCTCTCAAGGGGGCCATTTCTCGTCTGGAGGCAAAAGAAGATCAATTTTCAACAAAACAATGTAGTTATTACATGTGAAGGTAGCGGTTTCTCGTGGAAAACGAGTTTAGGGTTGAGCAGAGGAAAGATGTTGGGAAATGGGCTATTACATTAGCTTTTTCGATGGGCGGCTATAGGTATCTATGCTTTGGCGGCTATAGGTATCTATGCTTTTCTTCCGAGGGAAATCCTATTTCCATCAGAAGAAAAGCATAGATACCTACAGCCGCCATATTTCCTTCTGTAGACCACTTGCCCATCGGAAAAGCTAATGTAATAGCCCATTTCCCAACATCTTTCCTCTGCTCAACCCTACACTCGTTTTCCATGGGAAACCGCTGCCTCCACATGTAATAACTACATTGTTTTGTTGAAAATTAATCTTCTTCTGCTAACTACATTGTTTTTTCGAAAATTGATCTTCTTCTGCCTCCAAATGACAAATGGCCCCCTCGAGCGAATATGCAATGGCCCTCACTGAGCAAAACCCTAGCTCTAGGGATGGCCCATTGGAACCACTTCCGGGCCTTCGAGGCATGCTGTGGGGGGTCCCCTAGCTGAAACCCGGTGTCCCGGACCCACCAGAGTCGATAGATTCGCAACCAAGCCACGTTTTCGGTGCCACGGGCATTCTAGTCGGACACATCGGGGCTATTCAGGGACACCTGGAGGATTTTCCTTTGGGCCACGGAACCCAACCTGGCGAGAGGAATTGGATTTCGTTGCCTCCCACAGGTCCACATGTCCACTGTGGACCTGTCCACAGTGGCCACGCATGCCCGGGGGCATCCGAATGAGAAATGGCCCCCTTGAGCAAATTTGGAATGGCCATCACTAAGCAAAACCGTAGCTCTAGAGATGGCTCATTGGCACCACTTCCGGGTCTTCAGGGGACACTATGGGGGATCCCCTAGCTGAAACCTGGCATCCCGGACCCACCGGAATTGATGGATTCATGAACCGAGCCACGGTTCGGGTGCCATGGGCATTCTAGTCGGGTAGCCCGGGGTCGTTCAAGGACACTTTGGGCATTTGCTTCGTGGCCACGGAACCCAAACTGGAGAGCGGAATTGGATTCCGTCAGCTCCCATAGGTCCACATGGCCATAGTGGACCTATCCATGGTGGCCACGCACACCTCGGGGCCTCCGGACGAGAAATGGCCCCATTGAGCGAATTTGGAATGGCCTTCACTGAGCAAAACCCTAGCTCCGGGGATGGCCCATTGGCACCGCTTCTGGGTCTTCGAGGCACGCTGTGGGGGGTCCCGTAGCTAAAACCCGGTGTCTCGGACCCACCGGAGTCGACAGATTCATGAACTGAGCCACAGTTCGGGCACTACAGGCATTCTAGTCGGGCACCCTAGGGCCATTCTAGTGGTGATAACAAGTTTACTGTCTGTTGAGTCTGATACTACATCCAGAAGCCACTCAACAAACTTTGAGATAGAAAGCTCTGTAATTTTAGGATACTGCTTCAACCACTCATACAATTTCTTACCTTCTCGAGGATCTAAATTTATAATTTCCTTTTGGGTATATTCAGGCATTCTCGAGGATCTAAATTTATAATTTCCTTCTGGGTTGATTCAGGCATGGAATAATATTTGCCGACACTTCCAAGCTCCTGATACCATTTCATTAGCCATAATATGTGCAACTCCTTTGATGAAAGATAAATTCTAGCGTGGACGGCAACATTTGATACACTAGACAAATCTATGTTGTTGGAAGAACTTAGATATTTCAACAAAGGAGCGTTTTGTAAGTGACTTGAAAATCCCTTCCATTTTTCAGTAATAAAACAAAGAAGTTCAACGTATAGATTTTCAGGCAAGCTTGTCAACCAATCAGACAACCGAATGCAGGGAGATAACCACGCCCAAAACATTCAAGCTGTTATAAAACTCTTGTTTATCAAGATAAGGATGGACTATGTGTACATTATGAGAATATAGATGAATGAAGTCGCTTTGATGAACTTGTCCTCTTGCTCTCTCCAGAATGCGTTTAAAAGCAGGGAGTATTGTCCAAGCTTCTGTGAAAAATGAAGGATTCGTTGTCATTTCTAAGAGAAGTTCTAAGGTCAGTTTCTTGTAAAACAGAGATTGTATAAATCCAGCGGATGTCCCTGAAGGCCTTTTGGATGCGAGGTGGAATGAGCCATAGAATGAAGACCGTGGCTCCGATCGACAAACCGTCAGCTCCGTTGGATTCAGGACGTCGAGATAGTGCTAGGGGTGCCCCTCCCCTCTGATCCCGTGGCCCGGGTGTCACCATGTAGGTCCATCTTGGAAACTAGGGTTTTGCTCAGTGAGGGAGTGCAATTTTTGCACACTGGGTCAACTTTGCAAAATCCTCCCCCAGGCACTTTGTGGTTAGCATTGCCAGCCAGAACCTTTCTAGACACACTTGCAGGACTCCCCGGAACCACGTTTTGCTACACAGTTGGAGCTCTATGCCCTGGCAAGTATCCAGCGGGTGTCCCTAAAGGCCTTTTGGATGCGAGACAGAACGAGCCATAGAATGAAGACCGTGGCTCTGATCAACAAACTATCAGCTCCGTTGGATTCAGGACGTCAGGATAGTGTTATCCACCCCCCCCCCCTAGTCCCGTGGCCTGGGTGTCACCTTGTAGGTTCATGTTGGAAACTAGGGTTTTGCTTAGTGAGGGAGTGTGCAATTTTTTCCCACGAGGGTCAAATTTGCACTTGTGGCTAGAGTTCCCAACTAGAACCATCCTAGACACACCTGCATGTCTCCCTAGAACCTGGTTTTGTTGCACAATTGGAGTTTTATGGCCCCGGCAGGTATCCAGCAGGTGTCCTTGAAGGCCTTTTGGATGCGAGACAGAACGAGCCATAGAATGAAGACCGTGGCTTGGATCGACAAACCATTGGCGCCGTTGGATTCAGGACGTCGAGATAGTGCTAGGGGTGCCCCTCCCCTCCGGTCGCGTGGCCCGGGTGTCACCATGTAGGTCCATCTTGGAAACTAGGGTTTTGCTCAGTGAGGGAGTGTGCAATTTTTGCACACCGGGGTCAACTTTGCAAAATCCTCCCCCGGGCACTTTGTGGTTAACATTCCCAGTCGAAAAATCTCTATACACACTTGCAGGACTCCCCGGAACCAGGTTTTGTTGCACGGTTGAAGCTCTATGCCCCAGTAAGTATCCAGCGGGTGTCCTTGAAGGCCTTTTAGATGTGAGACGGAACGAGCCATAGAATGAAGATCGTGGCTCCGATTGACAAACCGTCAGCTCCATTGAATTCAAGATGTCGGGATAGTGCTAGCCCCCCCCCCACCCCTTCGGTCCTGTGGCTTGGGTGTCACCTTGTAGGTCCATCTTGGAAACTGGGGTTTTGCTCAGTGAGGGAGTGTGCAATTTTTGCCCATGGGGGTCAACTTTGCAAAATCCTCCCGATGTCACCTTCTTGTTGTTGGTTTCAAGATTTTATTTCTATACCTATCAATCCTACATGTATAAAACATAATATACTCTCCTAGAAAAATTACTACTTCTCAAAACATTAAACATAATTTTGAAACTACAGAGAATCAAGCGCATTGTGGGATTCCCGATTGTTACTAGACCTAGTTCACTAAATGATAAAGGATTGTTTCATTTCTTGGGTTGTTTGTTGTTGCTCCATGACATCCTTGTTGACATCAAGAGTAATACAAAAGATAGATGGAGGGAAGTGCAGTTGGATAAGGTAAAGCAAAGTGATATTTTAAAGGAACTCAAGCAAACAAAACAACCTCTTCGAAAATGTGTTGAATATTGCAAGAAAAAAGTTACTCAATATTTAAGGGAAAAGGAAATTCAATAGAGGTCCAAATGATTTATCCAAGTGAGGAAATAAGGTTAAAGGACCAGAGGGATCATTGGCATCATTTTATGAAAGTTCGTACGGCATATTCACTTATGTTCCTTCACTAAGTATTCTAGCTACATCATATTTTAAAGATTAATGGTGTTATATCATAAATGCCATAATTTTCCTTTTTCCCTATACATTTGTAATTATGTTGAACACAACATAATGGGGAATGTGAAATAGGGAAAGGCTATGTGAAGTGATATTTTCAAGGAACCTAGGAGATGTGAATAAATAATTTGAAAATGTGTAAAATGATACAAGTCCAAAAGTGCACAATGTTTATGAAAAAGAGAGGGTGAAAATAATAAGCGTGAAAGGGAAAAAAGATGGGAACTATTGGGAGTTAGTCATTGTAGATAGAACCAAAATCTTGAGCAAAAAAATCATTGTACTACCAAAACAAAATCGTAGGTTGACTTGGCAATGTTGGAATTTATTGAATATACTTTTTCCTATAAAAATAGAGGGTAAATTCATGGATGGAATCTCATCCAATTTCATCATTGTACTACCATCAAATTTGCTCAAGGAGATGATGAAGTTGCTCAAGACAATATGAAAGTTGTTGTATCACATGAACCACATACATATTCACATAAATCATAACTTAATCATAACTCATGTACATCAAATAAACGATATAAGATAACGATATCAAATTCCTATCTAACATGAATAACATTGATCATGCATGAATAAACAATTACATGGCTATAAATCATAACTTAATCATAACTCAAACATCAAATAAACGATATAAGATAGAGATATCAAATAAACTATCTAACATGAATAACTTTGGACATGCATGAATAAACAAACACATCATTACTATACTATGTACCTCAATCAATTAGGCCTTCTGAATCCTCTCAGTTTTTTATTGTCTCAAACAACCTCTCGTGCTCTGCATGAAGTAGTAAGTAGCATACCTTGTTTGATGACTTCGTTGACATTGTCTGTACTTGGATGTTTGTACCAACAATCAAGTGCGTAAAGTGATACACCTGCGACCCTGGTCTATAATCCGTGTATGTGTAGCCATTGCTCTTTGGTCCCTTTCCATCCATTGTAAGATATTCCCCCTGAACAACCATCGAGCCAGTGGGAAAGGTAGTTCCTTCACTATCTGTTAATGATGCGAGGAGGGTTTGCTTCCCCTGGATGCATCATGCCAACCAATAATTTGTCCCAATTGCATTGTCTGTCAGGGCGACAACTGCGTAGATGTGTCCTGCAAAGATGCATTTGATGGTCCTATTCCAACAAGTAGTGGTTTGATAACTTGGATACTTACATATAAACAAGGAGGGAACCGGGATATGCATGCAGAAATGTTTATCTGGCTGTACTAGATCAGATATATGATCATATTCATTCGAAATAGAGGACTGGCCTTCCTCTAACTAGATTGTTTCAACAACTACACGTGGGTCCACTGCAAGTGATACATGATCCCATTCATCAACCCAATCCATTGATTCGCATTCATCCCATTCACAACTGCTGCAAGGCCCACAAAAGCAAGCAAGTTTTCGCGTCCATATTTCAAATAAGGGGTTGTTGAGCTTCGAACCGAATGAAATCCACGAGTTCCTTGCATAGTATTGCAACTATAAGAACGCGATCAGTCTATATCAACTACATGCCAGAAATTTCTGAAAACATGTCCTCTACCTGTTGGTATGTGTTGCTCCGTGGTTCGATCTGACATTTTTGCAGAGCACCATTGAACTATGGTTTCTGCATCCTGAATATGAGGGTTTCTCGTGCACCTCATCTCTTCCCTTCATAGGGCAGTTTTGAGACATGCCCAACACCATCGTGCTCTCCCTTTCCATGACCGGTCTCAAAATAGTTCCACACATGCAGCACATCACAAGTCTTGTGCAAAATACTCAACCACTGGAATACACGTGCATTTTTGAACTGGCCTACACAACCATCTGACCATATCCAATGCCGATCCATCTGTATACCTCTCTCCTTTAGCTGATCATACAAAATTTTGAAGTAATGTTGCATGTAATGCAGGTCATGGCACATGTCATCACTGATGTAGAAGTTGGTCTCTTTCAATATTATCCTCCTGTCATTGCTGCTCTCTGGTGCATGCCTATATGTGATATGGACCATTATGCTTACTTGGTCTGAATGGTAGTATTGAATTTGAATCTCATTCTATGGATGCAGGGTGTAGTTTTCAGCAAAGTCCACAACCGACAATATTGTGCCATTGGGGAAGGTGTCCCTGCACTGTCTGTATTGTTCATCCTGCCATCGTGCTACATGGACATGCTGTACATACTACTCGGTCTTCTGGTAGAATTCCTTCATGAAATTGCAAATTTGTACCTGTTGCCACAAAACCCAAGGCATTAATACAACATGAAATTTTCAATGTGAATATATATGTACAAATTCAACATGTACAATATGAAAGTATGCAAACTTAGATTACCTGTGACTTCACCAATGCAATTTTTTTGCTTTCCTTCAAAATATCTACTCGATATGTTATGTAATGGAAGTTCTGCATTTCTATTGACATCCTCCCAAATGCGTGCTCTGCAGTTGCGTGGATGCAGGGGCTCAATAATGAAAATCCACTGCAACTGGAACACGTCTCATATAACCATGATCTTTTATAATACTTTTGTCCTTCAAGTCTTGGACACATTATGCTATGTGTAAATTCTCTGGATGCATTCGGTGGTTGTAACGATGGGCAATCCTGCACAATGTTAGTATGCAAATCACAAAATATATGTCTATATGTATCATAAAAGTACTCAAATTCTACATGGTATCTACAACAACATCTATTGCGATCATTGCAAATTTTAACATAACAGGGTTTGCATTTTTCAAAGGACCTTTGGCCCAAGTTCAATTGAGTGTGCTCATTCTTGAACGTCTTGTAGAGTTCTGTTTGTGTCATGTCAAGGAAGTGCTTGACATGGGGTTCACCCCCCCTAACACCTTTTCTCAACTTTAAAACATCTCTTTGATTCGATGACGGTCTAGTGTTATCATGCCAGAACTTCTGCACTAGTTCTCTAACAACATCAATGAGCTTCATGTCTGAACGAGGTAACCTACCAACAAAGGCCCAACAATATTTTTGGCCTGGGGTCTCAAGTTTTTCTCTAATGGTAGAATACTTTTGAAGAGTCTTTCTGTCTACTTTAAAGATTTTACATGTGTGTGATAGTAGGCGACGTTGCCTTGTGGATTTGTCTACGATCGGTTTCGACAGTACACGACGGGCCGCATTAAAATCTTTTGTACGAGAAGTTTTTCCTATCAAATTAAATGCAGATTGTAGATTTCTAACAACATGATTGTTGACATCTGAACTTCTAACTACCTTTATGCTCAAAATTCTCCTAACATCCGCTAGACAATGTGATTTTAACAAAGCAAGAAACAATTGACATTTTGTTGCATCGGTTTTGGATTCAAAAAATTCTTTCGTTATCTTGCTATAATGGAAATCAATAGTGCGTTTGGGCAGCTTACCTTCAAGTCCTGAATATGAACTTTCATCCACATGAATACGTCTGGGAGTTCTTCATCATCCACTTGATAGTCGAGGTAAGGGAGTCAGCAAGGAAGTATGAGTCCCGTCAATGGCTTGTTGTGGCCCTTTGTTCACAACTTGATCCTGCAAGGGAGTGTGTTCTGCATGTGTTTTCTCTTCTTGGGGTGGTTTCCAATTAAGAGCTTGTTCAACGTCCATCCCTTCATACTCGACATCAGGAAAGATTTGATTGGCTTCAACCACTTCGTCATAGCTTGTTGATGGATCTAAGGCACTAACATTTTGCTTTCTATGGTTTTGCATGTACAACTTGGCTTTTTCTCTTATCTCATGGGCCTTTTCAGGGGGCATTGGGTTCCTTCTAGACTTTCTTTTATTATTACGTATGTTGCCCATATTCAATGCATTTAAAAAAAAAAAAAAATATCACCCCTGTAAGAATGAACAACAAATAAGATATTAAAACTCCATATGCACATGATTATTAAAGCTTGATGTAGTAATTGATTATGTACAACAACATCTAGTGAGAATGTTTTCATATAATCTTAAAAGCTATTGGGAATGCCCTACATATAACTGCAACGACACCTCTAGGAACTCGGTAGGATGGTATTGAATGGTGGTATGGGATGTTAGTAGGAGCAACTTCCCTATGAGGGAAAATAGCCCCAAAAGACTAATAGTTTTCATTTCTCTAGGTGTTTGTGTGAGTTGTTGTAGTGAAACCATGAAGAATTCAACAAATTTTTGTCTACTAGATGGAAGAATGTGATTATGAAATGTTATTGGTGGTGATGCAAGTAATTTTTTTTTATTATCTTCATGGAAGGTTGAAAGCATTGATTGGTGCATTTTGTAGTTTTTTTTTTGTAAGATGTTTTTATTGTCTATGTTGAAGATTAAGAAAACTAAAATAGATCTATCATACAATTCATGAGGAAAAACCCAAAATAGATGCCATTCAAACAAGTGAATGAAGACTAAACTACATTTAACAAGATAAAATTACCACCATACCTCAAGGAGTATGATTGCTCTTTGCCTCAAATGTCAAATGCTCTTTTGATGTGTTCACTATATGTAAGAAGACTTCATGTGTGTCCAGGTAGCATGAGAATTCAATCCAAGGTGCCAAATAGAGTCCAACTATTGTGTATTCACTTGATTGATCCAAATAGAGCCCAAGAGGTGTGTATTCAATCCAAGGAGCCAAAATAGAGCCCAAAATGTTGTGTATTCTATCCAAATGGTCAAGGAAGCACCAAATGGTGTATGAATTCAATCTACCATTTAAATGCTTGTCAGACTGTGCATGAAACCAGAGAAGAGAACACTAAAATGAGGAAAAAATTGCGGGAGAAAGAACACAGGTGATTTTCTAAATTTTATCTTCAATAGGGATGCGCGTGCACGTCCATTCTGAATGTTGTATTATTTGGTGGGTAACGTTCAGTGCATTTATTACCCAAGAGATATAAATGTGTTGGGTTATTCCTAGAGCCCCTCCCCCATAAAAGCCTTTAGGACATCTTCTAACCCATAATCCCTATGTGCATTTAAGTGCTTCTAGGTGTTTAGGGGTTTAGGGGTATATTTACAAATATGTATTTTAATTTCAAAACATTAATTTAATTTTGAATAATAAACATATGTATTATGACAATGATGATGATGATGATGATGATGATGACGACGACGACGATGACGATGATGATGATGATAATGAAGATGATGAAGATGATGATGATGAAGATAATGATGATGATGCTGATGATGATGACCATGAAGATGATGGTGATGATGATGATAACAATGATGATGAAGATGATGAAGATGATGATGATGAACAATATGATGATGAAGATGATGATGATAATGATGATGGTGGTGGTGATGACGACGAAAATGATGATGATGATGATGATGAAGATGGTAATGACGATGATGATGATGATGATGAAGATGATGATCACCACTAATGGGCCTTGGTTGAGAAAACCTTCTTAGTCATTGATGGCTAGAATACTTCTTTCCTGGAAAACCATTTCCAAGTCCCTAGGACATGTAGATACTATGTTCAAAACCATATAATGGCACTTCCATCCTGAATCACACGACAATGATACCTCAAGAGGCCATGTGTAGTTGGTGGAGGTAACCTTCTTAGCCCTAGATGGGTATAAGATTCCTTTAATGCCTAAGTCTTAGGTCTCCTCCCTTAACCATGTCCAATTCCCTAAGTCCCCAAGACTTGGATACATCTAGCACAATGGATACCCATGTAAAGTCTTGTTTGGTGCTTTTAGACATTGTTCATGGCCTTGGATGTGTAAATGGTTTCTTTATGGCCAAAGGCACGATATTATTCCATAAAACATCATTCCAAAAGCCTTGACTATGAACATACATATTACTCAAAACCACTTCATGGAATCGACATCCTTAATCATAGGACAATGATACCATTAAGAGGCCATATGTGGTTAGTGGAGGAAATCATCATAGCTCATTTTGGATAGAATATTCCTTTAGGGCCCAAGGTTCATCTCTCTCTCTCTTTAACTATCTCTCTAAACTGGATATGGGTTATAGGTTTTAAGGGTTAGGTGTTTGATGATAGAGTTTAGGGTTGACGAGAATTAGAGGTTATAAGGGTTAGGGGTTATTTTTATTTGACTCGACACTTTAGAGGTTAGGGGTTAATTTTTATTTGACTCGACACTTTAGAGGTTAGGTTTACATGGTTAGGGTTATAGGGTTTAAGGGATATCTATCATTATGTGTTAGTTTTTAGGAGTATTAGGGGCTATAGTAGTTCAGGATTATAGTGGGACAAGAGTTATGATGGTTAGTTGTACTGGGGACTAGGGATAGTAGTGGTTAGGGCATACTGGTCAAGGATTTTGGGATTGAGATATGGGGGTCATGGATTTATCGTTACAAGGATAAATATTTATATGTACATGAGGATAATGTGAGTTAGTGATTTTGTGTAATAATATATCTCCTAACCCTTGTGGTGAAGGAGAGAAGAGATGGGTGAGGGAGGGGGGAGGGATTGGGTAGAGTGGAATAGAGGGGGGGGATTGGGTGGATAGTAAGAAAATGGGGGTGGGGTCATAGAGAGGTGGGGGGGGGGTTAGGGAGAGATAGATAAAAATTAAGGTGTAAAACACAACACGTGTGCGCTATACATGTGCGCACACAACAACACGTGCACGCATCTACATGTGCGCACACAACAACGTGTGCGCGCCTCTGCGCGTACGCACATTTTTGCACACGCATGTCTAGATTCAAACTGTGTTTGGCTTCCTTATAGGTTTGGTAATATCTTCATATTGCCAAACCTTGAGACTCGGTCTGATTTATGGCAAAACACACCAATTTATGTAACTTCATGTTTTTCACGCTTAGTTCTGCATATGCTCTACTTGTGCACTACTGATGAAATTGCACACACTTGTCGAGCTTTGTGTGCAGATTCTAACTATATATTTTTTGAATAGATCTGTTATTGTTTTCTATTTTTAATTCATTTTTAACTACACTCATGTCATATTTGTAAAAAACATAGGTCGTTTATTTGGCCTATAACTTTTGATTGGCTTGCCTATTTCGAGAACAGAAAAGAACTCGCACAAGAGTACAAGAATACCTACAAGCTAAAAAAAAATAAAAATTATTATGTTCAGACCATGATATGGTGGACCAACACTCGACCATGTCGTTTTAAGGCTTCACTAGCTTTCGTAATTTAAAAAATATATAAAATTAACTTTAAAATTTTTGAAAAAATATCCCTGCACAAGATTTGTCTATTGCCTATGCCTCTACATATTGTTTTCCTCATAAATTGAAAATTTACATAACAAACCGGTGGACCAACACAAACATCTGCATTATGTTTTAGAGAAAAAATAACATACCAATCTTAAAATAATGATATTTTGGGGTGGTTATACCACTTTTACATAAATAAAAGTTATATATTCCGGAATGTGATCCATTTTTCTACATTTCATATTTTTATACCTAATTCCAAAAAAAAATTGTAGGTACATCTAATAATTCATTTTAATGATAATATTTGTGTTTTTCTAGCATGCAATTGCAACCAGCGTGTCATAAGTGGATATCATTACCTTGCACCAGCCCTTTAACTACTATCTTGCATGCATTTTGTGGGTGTGGGAAATGGGGAAGATAATTACTTGTTTCTCTTTCCTCAAACCTCATAGTAAAAGCTATTTCTATTTACATACTACAATCTTGCATGCATTTTGTGGGTGTGGGAAATGCGGAAGATAATTACTTGTTTCTATTTCCTAAAAAATCATATTATAAGCATAATGTTTTCACAACTTGACCACGATAATCTATTCTAGTTATCTACAATTAATATTATATTAGGGTTAGGTTGATGTATTGTGTTTCTTAATTTAACACCAACTGCATTAAAAACCTATGTTTAATCCATAGGGGATTCTCCATGTTGACGAATATCTTATCACATTCATTCATTAAGCGGGGTTTTTAAATTGTGTAGAATAATGTCAATATGTTGTAGGGGTATGGGGGTTTTATAGGTATTGGAGGGTATAAAAGGGGGGTATATATTAAAAATAGGGAATATCTCGTAAAAATAGTTTTTTTAATTGGAAATATGTATTGGGAGGGGGACTAAAAAAGGATTTTACTAGGTATTTGTTAATATCTAGTGAAATTAGGGGTATTCTTTAATATCCCATGAATGAAGGTGCTATGGCATAGTTTAACTGAGTGAATAGCCAGTGGTTTAATGTTTAATTGAAATCAAAGTAGTAACATGCACATAATTTTAAAAATAAGTAGAAAGAATTTAGAATTGAGATGAAGGAGACATTGAATACATTTCATAATTAGGCTATCAATATCGCAATCCACTAATCACCTAATTTAACTATAAGGCGTCAAAGTCCAAAAAGTTACAATACATAAATCTAGTTGACTGCAAATCAATTGAACACTTGTACATAAGTAATGAATTGAGTGTATATTAAATTTTGTGGAGTTCATTGAAATTTAAATATGTAAAAAAAGACTTTGAATTCAATTAAAAAGATCTTGTTTTGTTATAGTGAAAAGGTTTTGTGACTTCAAATGATGGAAAAACTATAAAACATAACTAGTAAATATTTTGGATCATTTATATTAAGGTTTGCAACATATAAAAAAAGATAATTGTGTTAACTAAGATATTTGTTAGAGTTAACTCATTTATGGAAAATTGCATTAACTAAGTTATGGAAAAGGGTTACTTTTGACTAGCCAACTGATTCTTTTTGGGAGCTATAATTGATTTAGTTTTGAATAAAGACAGAACATCAAGGATGTGCATGGACCATTGGCTCTTAAAAAAGATAACAATCATTAACACATATAAATTATTGCACATCAAAAATGTATTGAATCTAAACAAATTGGATGATCCAAAAATTATATTTGAAAAATGCTACCAAATTTGCATAAAGGTGATTCTACAACCTGTGTTTACTATGTCTTTTGTTGGCATCCTTCAAATGCTACCTATGATGCTCATGAACTCATAGTTTCATGGATTTATATGTTTGTATTGATGATTTGTGTAATATAAATTATTTACATAAAATATTTCCATTTAACTACCATCTTGCATGCATTTTGTAGGTATGTGTAATGTCCCTAAAAATACACCTAATTTTTTTTTATGTACTAATCTTTATCTATCATAACGACACATGATTCTTTAAATTAACTTCAGTATTGAGAAATGAGTTGGTGATTTCTTACTGTTCTGCGATCTCCCTATCATAATTGTTTCTCTTGTTGGGGAATAATCTGATCATTTGTATTTATTCTCCTATTGTAGTGACAAATTCTGAACCCATTTCTGCTTTAAAGGGGGTTGGTGAATTTAAGACTAGTCTTTTATTTATTTTTGATGTGTTGAAATTGCATATGTATTTTTTATGGTGAGAGCCTTTATCTACGGTTGAAAATGTGATATTTGATGAGCCTGGGCTTACTTAGCTATAAAAAGCTAATGCTGTGTACGTTCTTTTCTTCCAGGTGATTGTTTATTTTGACTTTACACTTGTAGTGGGTCAAAGCGTAGGTCCTAAGCATTTGAGCAAAAGGTATAGCAAGAGGGCTAAGTTCTTAACAATGGGATGCTTTGTAAACATATACTAAGGAATTCCTATGGGTTTAAATGTTGTAGACCTTGAATCTTCTAAGGTGTGAAACTATGCTACACTTACCCTAAGTGAAGGCTTGATAAAAATATTAACTGGTGACGCTGGATTGGAAGCTTTGCATTCCACGTAAATGTAGTTTGAGAATTTATGGTAGCCCATGTGACGAGCATATGGGCATGAAAGACAGGTCTCCACGCGACCCTTGGAATTAACGTTCCAGAGTGGTAGGTTTTTACTCTTCAGTTACTCCTTGTGGAGTTATTTCCGGGCATGGTGTTTGGCTGGGGGAGAGGGAAGCCAAGGGATTCCTCTCTATGATTTCTCTGTAACTCGTTGCGCAGAGGTAGAGCCAGGATGAGCTTCTTGCATTTCTGGAGGTTGTTTTTGTCTGCTACTGGTGTCAGTAACACTTAGGTTACATTTGGTGAGAACTTACTCTATAAACTTTACATTTATTTTATCTATTAGTTTTGTTGTTTTCTTATGGTTTACGGGTACTCGTGGTTGTGTGTGTAGGTATAGAGAGCTGTGGATTTGGAGTTGTCCTACTACGTGTTCAGGCATAGCTTTGTTTGAGCGGGTAAGCTCGTACTCTCTAAGGTTTTCATTTTCTCCTATGGAGGGACATCTTTGTAGTGCCTTGATCTGTTGTATGGAATGTCTGGTGTTTTCGTTTTCGCCTCTGGTGGAGAGACAAGGGTTTGGGAATAACGTTGGTTTCCTCACAGGGTCTTCCTTGCACTCTGCTTTAAATGGAGGGACTCTTCTTGCTCAAAAGTCCTTGAGTTTGAAAATGATGTAATAAAAATCGTAGGGTTTTGGAATCTTTATCTTACGGCCATATGGAAAATTTTAAGCTTGTTAAGGAGAAATATGTGACTATGTTTTACTATGAATGACCATGTATAAATTAAAGGAGCATAATCACTATTTCATTGCAATCTGGGTTTTCTTAAACGCTTTGTCTCTATTTTTATAATGTAGATTTTGCACTTGCATTTTTTTGATGGACCGTGGCTCTCTGTGTGCATATGAATATATTGTTACTCTGTTTAAATGTATGCATCCTCTATTTTATCTATGGGCACGTGGGCATCTACTATCGTTCTGTATGCTTTCTCCTATTTTAAATGCAACATGGTACTCTGTTCTTTAAGTGTGAGCATGATGTTTGGATGGAAAATCTATGGTTTGGGGTTTGATCCCTTTTAGGAGGTTTGTTAACACCCAAAAAGTGTTCACTACCTCATCTACCACATTATATGGCTCATTTGTCCATTTTCCTACCATATTTCCCTTAAAAACCCAAAAAATCCCACTAAAAAGCCTCCAAAAGGTCTAAAATGCCTCCAAAAGGCCATAAAACCCTCAAAATAGCCTCAAAAAGGCTAAAAAAACCCCTTTTTCCTCCAAAAATAGCAAAAACCCCCTAAAAAGGGGATAAAAAATATAAAATAATGAGGAAAAGGAGGAAAAAACCCTATACAGCTGCCCTAAACCATATGGTTCCCAAAACCATGGGTCAGCACTCCACCACCAAAAAACTATATATAGGTGATGGAGATCCCTTATTCCATATCCACAATCAAGTATACCCTTACTCTGCCAAAATCTCTCTCGAAACCCTAGCTCACCATTGAGCCACTTTCACCTTGAGAGCCCCTTTTGGCCCATTTCCACCATTGGAGAAAGAGAAGGAGCACATTGGAGCTTGGAGCAACCCTCTTGGACATTGCAAGGAGCTTCATCAACCTTCACATTGAAGGTAATATTAATACAAAACCATTGTTTACAAATTGTTGTTTATTTTTCATGCACATGTGTTAGAGTAGTTTCTATTTCTGTTTTAGCTTAATTATTTACATTTACTGAACTGCTACTAAGGAGTCCATTCTCCTTAGTAGGTGCTCATTTGCACAAGCTAGGGGTAAAACCCTAGCTACAAGGTTTCAACTGAATTCTTCTTTCCCTATTCTTTTTGTTTGTCAGAGTGTAGTTGGGATAGGGTACAACAAAAATTCCTGCTAGTCATGAATCCTTCATCAGATTTGATCCTCGATCATGTGACATGGTAACTTTGGGAATTTTTGTTTGGAGTGGATGTTTTCTCTTTTCAAGAAAGTACTAAGTCAACATACTGTCACTTCTGTGGATTTGTTTTGTTTGTTAAAATACGATGGGTTTGGTATGGTTTGGTTTTGGGGAAATCAAACCTTCGGCCTGAAACAATGTTTAACGTTTTAATTCTAAATCTAAGTTTTAACTCCAGTTTGGTGGTCCAGTCATAAAAATCGTGAATCATGCTTCTCCTAGATGGTATTGATGACTGGACGATTTTGAGTTGGAAAAGAAGTCTAGATGTGGGTTTCATTGAAAGGGAAGCGTTTAAATCCTAGTTTGACTTAATATATTTTGATGGTATAAAGGAATTCTCTTACGGTATTTTTGATGTTCCTTTTACTATGTATAAATGTATAAAATTTTAATATTTTTAAATATATAATTTATATATTAAATGGACTAGTTTAAGCTTGAAGGGAGGCCTCTCCCTATGAGTATTTATAACAACCCTAGATTTAGTCCAGGCTGGAGTTTTATTTATAAAAGCCCATGTGTCATAACTAATGATTCCGTCGATGATCATATTCATAATAAAAATATTTAATGCATCTTAATAAAACAAATCTACATAACAAAGTGTTGTATGAGATTTTTCCATTAAAAAAATCTATCCTAGATTCTTTAAGCAGATTTTCCATGAATAGTAAAACAAAAGGCTGCCTACAGATTTTCTATGAGACCAGAATATAAACAAGATTGTAATCAGATCACAAAACAAGTTTATCATTTAATAAACATAATAAAAAAAATACTTATTGGTCCTTCCTCTGATTTTCGACTGACTTGGGAACTGCCACGTTCCTCCAAACTGTAGATATCAAACTGTTCCTGGTCAATTTGGCAGATCACCCCCAAGCCGAATTGAGCATTCCAAGAGACTAAAACGCCCAAGGAAAAAATTATTATCTTTATTATTAAGGACTCAATTCGTACTCAAGGATGTACAACTTGGATCCTCCCAATCATCTTTTAGACACCATCGTCCTTTGTACCGTTCTCCTACTTATAAGTTTTTCAATGAGGAGAAGGATCATAAGGCTTTGAATTTTAGATCACTTAGTTGAGTTACTGGATAGTCTTGACAGTTTTTTTTCTTTATCTTATTTTAACTATTTGTTTTATTCAAAAACTCCCAGTTTTTATTTTATCTTTCAAAATCTATTTTTAAACTCTCAGTGTTTAATTTATCCTTTGATAACATATATTCTTAAACTCTCAGTGTTTTTACTTTATCTTTTAATAATGGAATATATTTTTAAACTCTTAGTGGTTTATTTTATCTTTTAATAATGAAATCTCTTTTTAAACTCTCAGTGTTTAACATAGGATTTCTTTTACTTACCCTATCATCTAGTTGATTTAGTTTATCAACTACTCGGTCATTCTAATCCCTTGCCTGCTTGATTCCTCTATGAGTGGCAGTACCAGTCAATCTTAGAAATAAAAAGAAGGTAATTCATTTAAATAACTAAAATATGATTACTAATGATCCATATTCTTAGCTCAACATCAGTAATATAATGCTTTTTATTGCTTCCAGATATTTATGCTCAACACTTTAAGTAAAGTAACTCTATTTCTATTCCAGAGCTTATTCTCAACACTTTTAAGTAGAGTCACTCTAGTGTTATTCCATAGCTTATGCTCAACACTAGGCTAGGTGTCATAAAAGCCACACCTAGAGACAATGATCAAAGTCTGGGTGATCCAAAGCTTATGATCAACACCTAATATAATAGTCCATGTGATCTAGGGCTTATGCCCAACACATATAACCGAAATCCATGTGCTCTAGAGATTACACTCAACACATAATAAATTATTCGATGTGATCCAGGGCTTATTCCCAACACATATAAAAGTAATCCATGTGCTCTAGAGCTTATGCTCAACACATAATAAAGTAGTACATGTGATCCAGGGCTTATGCCCAATAGATATAAAAGTAACCCATGTGCTCCAAATACTACACTCAACACATAATAAATTAGTCCATGTTCTCTAGGGATTATTCCCAACACATATAAAAGTAATCCATGTGATCCAGAGTTTACACTCAACACATAATAAAGTGGTCCATGTGCTCCATGTCTTATGCCCAACACATATAAAAGTAATCCATATGCTCCAGAGCTTACGGTCAATACATAATAAAGTATTCCATGTGCTCCAGGGATTATTCCCAACACATATAAAAGTAATCCATGTGCTCCAGAGCTTACACTCAACACATAATAAGGTAGTCCATGTCTCAAGATATTACAGTATGGGGAAATGTGGAATAGAATTATTTGTTTTATTTCTCTCAAGAACATGTGGGTGTAATGGTTAAGAACATGTGTCCCCTCCTAGGAGGTCACAGTTTCAAATCTAGAAGGGGGTAAGGTATGTACACCTTTGTAGTCTCTAACAGTCAAATCCTTGCATGGAAGGGGGCATTTGTCCCACCAAAAAGGGGGTCTCATACACCAAATTGGTGTCTGGGTAGGTTGTGACCTTAAAAGTAGATTATTATTAATATAAACATAACTCTCTCAAAACAAAATATAATGTACACATGTTAGGTGCATGTATTAGGTGTACTGTGGATATGTACATTAGGTTAGGTAGTTAGGTGTGTGGTTTATGTGGCTTGGGTTAGTTACTTAGGTGGATTACATGGATTAGGTTAGTATCATTGGTGACTTAGGTGTGTATATTAGGATTGACACTTTGAAACTATGTGTATGTTATTAGTGTCATGAGGGTAAAATCATGGATACTTTAACTCATTATCTAATGCGAACTATGCAAGAAATTTATCTAATGTTAATTAGCCATCAAAGTCACATAACAAGAGAGAATCAATTCACCATCAAGATCTAAATCAAGGAGCTCAAATAAAAAAGAGAAATCATGATAGTACTTAATTTGAATCAATGATCACTTGAATCACATGTTAGGTCCGTGTCCTAGGTGTGTGCATATGTACATTCGGTTAGGTGGTTAGGTGTGTAGCTTAGGTGTCTTAGGTTAGTTTCTTAGGTGGATTACATGGATTAGGTTGGTATCTTAGGTGAATTACGTGTGTAGATTAGGATTGAAACTTTGAAATTATGTCTATCTTATTAGTGTCATGAGGCTAAAAATATGGATACTTTAACTCATTATCTAATGTGAACTATCCAATAAATTTATCTAATGTCAACTACCCATTGAAGTCACGTAACATGTGAGAATCAATTCACCATCAATATCTCAATCAAGGAGCTCAAATGAAAAAGATAAATCATGATAGTAATCAAGTTGGATGACTTAATCAATTTATTAAATAACATCTATAACATATCCATATAATTTTGATCTTGAAAATCATCTAATTCAATATTAGAATTTTTATCAAACCCTTTACAATATTTGTAAGGACTGTAAAAAAAAACATATGGTATGCATAACACTAAGTCATCATCAATATAATCACCATCATCAATATGAAGCATAGGATGTGATGAAAATATTGTCTAGTCAATTTGATTCCGCTCTTTTCCCAAGTACAATTCTTCCTCCTCCCTTGCTTCTTCTTCTTCTTCTTCTTCTTCACGAATATATAAAGCTCATATTTATAGAATCTAGTGGTGGATATGGATCTGTGCTAGCATATGATGAAAATAATTTCAAAATATAATTCTAGTGTATAGCAAAATCGCATCTCTTTTTTGTTGTCGATTTGCTTATACTTATTTGTTCAGTCTCTTTTTTAAATTTAAATATTATAATTAGTTTATTTTTATCATGTATCATTTTAGAATAGTTTCTAAGAGTCCTTTTGACGTTTGAGATGAAATATTTATAAATGCTTAGTTGTTTTCACATTGTGTTTAGGGATTGCAAAATTTTGGCTTAGGCTGGTGTTGATGTGTGAACACCTGCATCTATTGGTGCTAAAAGACAAAGGTTAGAATTAGTACTAAAACGGAATTTTCATGGGCCTCCACAAGTACAGTTGAACGATGAAGGATCTTCGTCATTCTATTAATTACAGTGCAGAAGGAATAATAACGAACTTGGCATTGATCCAGGCTATAAAGAACAGAATGTGGCATATCATGACTCTGATTAAAGAAATCTTCCTGCACATAGAAAGCATCTTAGAGTCTGTAACGTCCCCCTCACCCAATATGACCATCGAGAGGGGACGTTATCCAAATATGGGATTTCAAATTTTGCCCCAAGTTCATAATACGTTTTTCAACAATGCAATGTGTGCATAAATGTAAATAAACATACACAACAGAATTCAAATCTATCCACACACATCTAATATGCAATTACAAAAATAAACATTACAGGCATCAAATAAAACATTTCCATACTTAAATACATAAAAATACTTATCTTTATCCAACGCAGATCCAAGAAACTGGTTGTGTAAGAGTGCTTTTCCACCCAACCATAGCCACTTTTTCCAGCATATACTATTCCTGCTGCTGAGAGGCCACCCCCAAGCTGAGCTATGAGGCCACCAGGGCAAAGGAAACAACTACAATATTCTTTCTCTCATCCCACAACCCATTTTTCTCTCTGTGCTTAGCCAAATTCTCATACAGAGCTCTACAAGGGCCTCACTTAGCATCAATATTTGGCTTATCAATCACCTATGAGCAACATAACTCAAGGGGTAAGGGTTCCTAGCTTGCCCAAACTCTTTTCTCACCTACAGCCAACAAACCCCACTTCCCAATCTGCAACATGGTCTCCAAATTCGAATTTCTAGGCTCAAAACAACATGGTAACTTCATGGATAACAATGGGGAGCTTTGCAACCTCTAAACCTGCATGAAAGAATGAGACAAAATGAGGGTTGACTCTAAGGGATATGGAAAAATGGTGAAAAGACAACTGACATGACTTCTGGTAGCTGCAGACTGACTTCTATCATGACAAAACTGTCACAAAAGTGCAGCCAGCCCCATGCTTCAATAACTACATGAGGTGACTTTTCCCACCAACCACACACATGCATTAATGATTGGAAAATGGTAAAAAAAAAAAGAGATAATTGGCTTATTCAAGGCACATGAAAATCTTTTGGGTGAGTTCTAAGGTGGACACTTGGAAACATAGGATTTGGTTTCCCATAGGCCCCCTTCCTCTTCCCCTCCGGTGGAATCATAGCCCCTTTGGTGCTCCTTACACAACCATTATTGGACCATTTTATTATGTATGCACATAATATTTACATATACTCTAAGTCGACATAAAAGCCAACCAAACAATCCAAATAAATTATAACATCATACATGCCTATCCATTCACTAGTCGGGCCTTGGCCTTGAGCTCCGCACTAGGAATTCACACTAGCATATTTACATTATTTTCATTTTTAATGCAATGAGGTCAAAATCGGGATATTACAGAGTCAGTCTACCTATAAACATTATTTGTTCCCATTAAAGTCCGCAAAATTTTTATTGCTATTTAGTATTTCCTAATTATTATTTTTAATTTTTAATTTCGAAGGCATGGACTTTGCAGCTTACAACGCTTGTTTTATTTGGTTCGAGAGAAACCCACTTATAATTAAAAATGCGAATCAAGTGATTCTTCCCAAAGATAATAAGAATGGTAAAGCTTACCAAACAAATTTGACTGCTTACAATTAGTTTAATTTTCATACAGGATATCAATGACTCCGTCGATGTTTACTCGAGCAAAACTTCGTGCGTTAACATGAATAAAGGAGGCTCAATAAATAGCAACTTCATTTCAATTTGTTTTTCAAGCATTTCTTTAGTTTTTAACATATCGATTTATTTCTTAAAAAATGAGTTCATACACATATAGAAGGTTATCATAAAGTATGAAAGATTTCTAAAATTACTTAGTTAATGTATAGGTTTTTTATTAAAATTATTTGAAAATATAGATATTTGGTATAAGAAATTAAACTCAAGGTGTATATTGTATTATTATGAGATAGATTTGAAAAAAAATTTGTAAGAAATTAAGTAATGATCATGTCTTTATAAAATTTATTCTAAACAAATCTTCTTATCTATATTCACTAACTACAAAATAAATAATTAAACTAATATTGATATAACATAAGACAAGACTTAAATTACATATATAACAGTTATTAAAAATGTAACTTAAAACAAAACTTAATTTTCATGTATAAAAGTTACTCTCTAATAATTGATTTCCTTCTTAAGATCACATCACAATAACTTTCAAATAGATATTTTGACTCGATATATATTAAATATTTAAAAACAATCACATTAAAATGACTTCAACCGAGTTGGATAAAAAGGAATGTTTTGTTATTTTTTTATTTACTTTGAGGAATCAAATATATTGAAATGTGGTTCGTTAATAATTTAATTTTAGAATGGGGTGGTAGGTGCGGGTGGGATACTTTTTGATTCCGGAGGAAATAAAATTGCAGCCTTCTCGTGGGGATTAGGTAGCAAAACTAATAATGAGGCAGAATGGTTAGCTCTCATTTTCTCTTTAGATATGGCCTCCAATTACAGCATAGACAATCTCAGAATCTATGGAGACTCCAGACATGTCATTCAAATCATGCGAAGAGGGTATGCCTTGCCAGGCTCAAAAGCCGACAGATACATGCAAAGAATTAAAACCAACGCTATCCTCTCAAAGGCATCCTTTTTCCATATTCGTCAAGAGAACAATAGGATTGCTGATATAGTGGCTAACCAAAGAATTTTGCTTGAAATCGGGCGCGTCAAGGATCTCAATGGAGTTTTGGGGTATCATTTCATCCCTTAAGTTTTAATGCCTAGGATCATCAATTACATGGTTGGTTTGATGGTTAGGTCCATGGTCATGAGGGACCACCCTTTCCTTTCCAAAAAATTTGGTTATATTTCTCCTCCCCCCTCCGAATCTTCAGTCACACGTCTCCCCGATCGCCCCTCCATCTGTCACTTTGCCTTCTCCCTCGTTGTCAGCTCCCACGGGCTCTATTAACTCTCCCACCCGCCCTCTCTATTCCTTCCTCTGCGATGGCTCGCCCTCCCCACTTGCCTGACGCTCTGAGTCGCCTCTCCCTCGGCGAGCTTGACACCCCTCCCCCCCGTCTCTTGCTGGTTCAGGCGTGTAATTTGGAAGTTATGCAGTCTGTGATGGCGGCCATAGCCGCTCTGAGCAGAATGTTGGTGGACATTAAGTTCGTAGTTCGTAATACCTATAATGCGGTTTGCTCCATTGTTAACCAAAATGCAGAGATGGCGTCGGATATTACTCATGTATGCTCACAGCTCTCCTGTCAGGACTCCAGGATAGACGACCTGGAAAGGAATTTATTCGAATTAATGGGGAAAGTTGACAAGTTGCAGGAAGATATGGCCGTTTTTACAGGAGCAACTCAGGGGAGTTGGGTGCATGAAACCCCTACTGTCAACCAGGAAATAAATCAGGTTATGGTGGATGCTTCTTCTGCTCGGCCAAAGAAGTATGTCTAGGATACAGCATAGCCCAGGTTTCAAAACTTTTGTTCATTTTGGTCAATGCATTTTTGTATAATCCTTTGCAGACAGTTTGTCAAGGTTTATTCCAGCTCTGTGTTGGATAGTTTCAGGAAAACAAAGCTTAGAGCTTGCAATGTAATGCAGATAGAATATATAGTGTTAGTATGCCCAGACATTTTCTGCACTGTTAAAACTCCTTTTGAAAGTTTGTAATGAATAGCTGTGCACAGCTTTTATAAATATAATCCTTTACTCTGTTACTGTTAAAAAAAAATAATTTAATTTTAGAAAGAGAGAATATATTTTAAATTTAAAAATTCTCGTTTAGTCGATTAAGTGTGGGTCTTCTCATCAAGGCAATCCAAATTCAATTTCTTTTAAAGAGTGATTTAGTTGGGAGGCATTCCAAGTCCACTTAGAACACACAAAAAATATATATATTTGTTAAACTTATAAATTATTTTTAAAGATAAATATTTTATATTTTTTAATAATTTATTTTTTAAATAAATTTAAATTTGGAGAAAATGTTTGAAGTCAATTGAATAAATTTGATTAACGTGGTTTAAATCAATAGACTAAAATTAACATTGCTTTAAAATACGAAAAACTTTTTATGAGAATATATTTTAAATTTAAAAATTCTAGTTTAGTCGACTAAGTGTGGGTCTTCTCACCGAGGCAACCTCAATTCAATTTCCTTTAAAGGACGACTTAGTTGGGAGGCATTCCAAGCCCACTTAGAACACACAAATATATATATATTTTTGAAGTTATAATTCATTTTTAAAGATAAATATTTTATATTTTTAATAATTTATTTTTTAAATAAATTTAAATTTGGAAAAAATGTTTGAAGTCAATTGAATAAATTTGATTAGCCTAGTTTAAATTAATAGACTAAAATTAACATTGGCTTAAAATAAAAAAAACATTTTATGAACAACTTTTTATAAGGTCTTTACAATACAAACATTCTTAAATTTTTAACTCATTACAATTATCATGATTTAAAAATAGTTTTTTAAAACTTTGTAAATAAAAATTAACCTTTAAACCATAGCAAATACCGCCTTGCCTTTTTAAAGTCCCATAAATTAAAATTATTTCTCTCACACGCTTTTATCGCATGTTATATAAATATCATTATTTTTAATTTTTAATTACAAATGATTTGTTAATTTACTTTGATATTAATATATAAAAATATTAAAATTCTTAAATATTTTATATTATATATAAACTATTTAATTTATTATTAATTCTACATAATTTAATATGATTATAATTCTTTCTCTTTATATATATACCAACATAGATCTATCTTAAACTTGTATTTATCAAGTACCAAGAAGGATCCAATTTCTTGAGGTGTAATTCTTTTTTAAAATTTAAATTCAAGAAATTTGATCTCTCTTAACTAATAGATCCAAGTTTAAGTTTTAAGTTTTTCATTTTATAAACGAATATCTATTTTTTAATTACTTTTCATAATATTTTATTTTATGAACCGACATAAAATTTTGTAAACATTACAACATCTCCTGTAACATCTCCCCATACTGAACTGTATAACACCTTGTTTTACTCAATACAATAATTATTTTATATATATATATATATATATTATTACTCAATAGTAATCAACATTTTTTTAATAATAAAATCTTTTGATTCGTAAAACCACAGTACTTATTTAAAAATAAATAAATAAAATTGAACTTCAACAATATGATCTCATTTCGACCATAACTTTATTTTCCACTTCTAGTACTTTGATTTAAAACGGATGTCTCTTTCAGAGAATGATCCTCTAACCGGATCACAACAAACCTCGCAGACTTTGACGTCAAAAATATGTCTTCGTGAAAGTCGAATTTCCATTCACGTTACAAAAGAGAACAGTCACATTTTTCATCTCATTCATTAGAAGAGAAAATCTTTAATACCGCGCCGTATGAACTAATTATCCATTGATTGGTCAGGGTCTTTCCATTTCAATAATTTCATATTTTAGTCAAAATTTTGGAAAAAATATAATTTTACATTTTCACATTTTTAATTCTAGCGATAACGGTTAGAACTTTAAATTACAATTTACCATTTTTAAATTACAATTTACCATTTACATTTTATTTTAAATTTATATTTAAACTTTGGAGATTTATATTTTACAATTTGACGTAGACAAAGAAAGGTCATCTTCCTAAATTGCATTGCATGAAGATGAAATGTTTATTTAAAAAAAAATTAAAAGACATATTTCCAAATAGGATATATGCCATTATTAAAATATATATATCAAAAATATCTTTGAAGAAAAAATCTGATCACCATGCCCACCATTTTCAATCCCAATGTTGCAAAGGATTAAAAAAAAAATTGGAGTTACATACAAATCAATCCACTTATAATATTGTGGGATTGTAATATATCATGCATTCAAATTTAGAAATGTGTTATAAATGCTAACACATAAATCCTACAAATAAGAAAAAGTTGCATTCAATAATTAATTCTGAATTAAAATAGGTATTTACCCAAGGGCCAAAACTAATAACTAACTCATTATTCTATCATTAACTTAACAATACATAATCCACTATATTTCCATTATAACCAAGCACAACTCTTCCAATTTGGAATCTTGTTGTAAATGATAACACTTAAATGCAACAAATACGTAAATGTTGCATTCATTAAAATTAATTATAAGATAAAGTATTTGCAATTTACTTAATTATTTCCGATTAATTTGCAACTATTACAAAATTAATATCAAACTCATTGTTCAATTATTAACTTAAGAATACACAATCCAATATATTTTCCATTCTAATCACAATGCCTTAATCCATATGCATATCTCTAATCAAGGAAAGACTAATTAATACAAAGAGATTTAGTTGTCTTTGTAACTATTTATGAAAAGATTTATTTAATAGTTAAGGGTGTCAATGAAGTTTGATATATATACTATATATAAATGTGTTTTACCATGTAGCCAATTTGAACATGGAGTTCACATATACTTGGATATATAGAGTTATCATTATTTCTATCTTTAAAAATGACGATAAAAATAACCCCTCTAATTATCGAACCATTATGATTAGCCATCTCCTCACCAAGCATTATGGTATCATCCTAGAGAAGAAAAACAACATTTATCTTGAAAGTGAGGGCAAGCGGGCTAAAGGGCAGGCAGGGTTTAGAGAGCATCACTCTACCACATACCACCTCATTACTCTTAGGATAATTGTAGAAGATTTCCGTAATATTAAATCCAATCTCTTTTGTTGCTTTGTAGACTTTAAGAAAGCGTTTGATATAGTGCCCAGAAATAACTTGTGGAATAGATTAGAAGAGCTAAAGGTTTGTTTAGAGTTGAGAGCTGCTACAATAAGGTTGTACGAGAGATTCATTTCCAAATTTAAGAGTACTGAGGGGTGGTCGAAAGATATTAATTGTAATATTGGTGTCAAACAAGGATGCCCCCTCTCTCCTACCCTTTTTGGCATTTACATCGATAAGCTAGAAAGTTGTTTAAAAGAAGCAGGTTGCAAAGGAGCGACCTTAGCTAGAATAGTCGTAATCCTCCTTCTCTATGCTGATGATATTGTTCTTTTGGAAAGGAGTCCCTCTGAACTTGATAATCAACTAAGGATTCTCAACGATTTCTTCTTTAACATGGGTATGTCTGTTAACACCAACAAGACTAAATTTATGATAATCAAATCACAAAAAGACACTCATGCTAATTTTTCTTATGACAATGAAAAATTGGAGGAAGTGTCCTCTTACAAATATCTCAGAATTGATATCTATCACAAGCTGAACTAGAACTATAGCATTGAGAAAATGATTAATGGAGGGTGGAAAGCTTATTTTGGCCTAGAAAACAATTGTAAATCAACAAAACTAGTGATGTGGGATAAAAAGAAGTTCCCATTTGAAGCTCTCATCACTCCTGTTATCTTATACGACTGTGAAATTTGGGGTTATAGAATCTCTTGAGAGTCCTGAAGAAAGATTGAACAAATTAAAAAATGTTTTATCATGTATAACCTAAAATTAAAAACAATCCACCCTATCCTATTCTTTTGATAGAAGTGCTTCTCCCCCCATCAAAAGCATCGCTATGTATAGATACTTAATGTACAAGAATAAGCTAAATAACATGGCAGACCATAGAATCCCTAAAATTGCTTTAAATTCTAGTCAAGCTCGTCTTCGACTCAAGAGAGGTTGGTACAAAGATGCCATGGCTTGGCTAAATCATTGGGGGATCGATGAAAACACCACTTTGCAAGATATCAACAACCTCAAAAAAACTATCACATATAAGTTCAAAGCGAGAATGTGGGATGAGAAGGATTTAGAGGGTAAAAGAAAGTTAAGATATTACAAGGAAGCCATTAATCATAATCTGGACAAGCAAACGTACCTCTCTGTCTTAACTAGCTCAAAGAAGAAGATTAGTATAGCCAAGATAATAACGAATTCCCATGAGATTTATAGCGAAACAAGACACTACACAATTTCTAAAAATCCATGGGAGGAAAGGATTTGTCAGCTCTGTGATTTCATGAGCGTTGAGGACGAATCTCACTTTCTTCTAGAGTGCCATGCGTACACCCACATTCGATCGCAATTTCCTAATCTTTGCTACAACTCTAATCTCCATGATCTTCTAACTTCTCAAAAATATGGGATCCTCGGGATGCTTCTTTCTCAACTTTTTCATCATAGCAATCAAATTTTACAAAAATCCAAGTATTTCCTTTTGTTTTTATTAAGGTCCTATAGACCAATGGGTCTCAGGGGGATGTTAATCATCATCATCATCATCATATATATATATATATATATAACTTAATTTGGTTTTAGAAAACAAGTATGGTTTGAGCATGATGTGTTTCCTATCCACTATTTTCATGTCATGACACATTAATTTTTTTTTAATAATATTAGTTTTTAAAATCAATTGCTCTTAATTTCATACATTAATATAGATACACAAACCAAATACTAAACAATAGTGTTCACCATTATGCCATTGAACATTCCAATCAATGGTGTTAAGAATTGTGCCATTGAACATTTCAATAGCTTACATTAAAAAGAAGGAGAGCTTGCATTACAAGCTTATTCCTTTCAATTAGTTGTTTCAATTTCATATTTATTTTGTATTTACTAAAATATATTTTTTTAATATAATTTAATCTTATATAATTTTATTTTAAATATAAATAGAGAAAAATCAATAATATTTTTTTTTTAAATTTAAAAAAATTAAAAACTAAAAATATTAAGTAAAAATATTTATTTTATTATTTTCAGAAAGAAGAAAAAAATGTACTCATATTATTTTAGTGAAATAAAAAAATACAAAATCTCAACCGATGAACACAATTCATGACTCATGAACACATCAAGTAAAAACACTTATTAACAATCATGTATCATTCTAGAGCATTTTTATTAATTAAATTTATATAATTTGATCTAATTAACTTATTTTTAAATATAATTTTAAGAAAAATCAATTAGATTTATTAAAAATAAAAATAAAAAAATAATTAAGTAAAAACACTTATTAACAACCATGTATCATTCTTAGATCATTTGTATTACTTTTAATTTTTTTTTCTGTTTATACAAAGTGTTTGCCATCATGTTTTTATATATTTCTATTTGGTGGAAATGTGCTATGATATCCTTGAGATCCTAAAATTGTTAAAACAGTTTTACCATTTTATAGCTATGGATCATAGTAAATGCCTATTTATAAGTAAATTGCATTGATGTTATTCATATATTCTAAAGAAGAACATATTAAAGGAATATGGAACATATTGAAGGGTTATAAAGCACACTAAACATAACATTGAGCAGTTGATGGTATGGCACTAGCATCCGGGCCGGGTAGGACAGTTAGTTATATGGATTCTGGACCAAGTGAACACTAACTAGCAAGGGACTTCACAAAAGGAATATGTGGAAAACAAAATATGTTGGAACGTCTGGAATGAAAACCAGTAATATAGTGGAAGGAGGCCCACAAAACGTACTTTTATTGTAGCTCCACTGGCTCGAGCATGGTCTCAACTTTATCAACTTTTATACACGATTATAAAGCATCTCTGATAGATAGAACAGGTTAGATAGAGTAATGGGCTGCTTCTGTTAATCTGAAGGATTATAAAACACACTAAACATAATATATGGTTTTGTTTTATAGACAAAGCTCTCTAATAGCTAAGACATAAACTAGGACTTGACTCTCTTCAAACTCTCAACATTCTTTGTACAAGCTTTTTTTTCTGACTAATATAGATTTTGAACTTATAAAACAGAAAATAAAAATATCTTTTTTCACTTGTTTAAAGTAATTTAGTTGGTTTATCTGTAACATACCCCAATTTTCAACCATAGAAATTTTTATTTTTGGAATGACAGTTCTTTCACCCATAATTAATGAAAACTCCATAAACTTATCTGAAGTTGGTTTGTGTTCCATGTCAAAGCTCCGTCCTCCTTGCTTCAATCAATGACATATTAGCTAACCATAAAAGCGATATCCACTAGGCATATACATTTGTTTTCTTTACTGCTTCTTGCTTAAAATTATTCTTAATCATAATCTTTCGTATTGTAACAACTAATGCTCTTCTTCTATCATACATGAGACGAACATATGTAATGGAGAATATATATATATATATATTCTTGGACAATAGTAAAAACCGATAACCTTTCATTAACTCATGTTCAAACAGATAACCTTTCTTTATGAAATTCTTAGACTCTAATAGTAATTTAATTTACACTTCTTTAAACAAGTATGATCATCATACAATTAATGAGGAATATCTTTAAAAAATTCTACACAAGTACACCTTATACATTGATACCACAATAGAGTCATTATAAACACATATAAGATGCATATAAGATAGAGACCGAAGCATTCAACAAAAGCACCCATACTCTATAGTGATAACATCATTAATAAGACACAAACATTAAAGAGGCCAGATTTAGGTGGTTCACCCGACTCTTCGGGCTACGTCCACAAGGAGCTGTCAAATATTGTATTAACTCTCAATAACTGAGAGTTACAAACTGCAACAGCATTGTTGCCGTAACCATTTTCCCAGAGCCCCTTTCGTCGGAAAACATTCCACACCAACAAAAAGAATCTATGCCAGAGATCTTAAATAGAACCCTACCGAATTCTCTTTAAACATTCAAGGCTAAAATCAAGGAAATCTAAGATAAACATAGATCAATATCGCATACCATATAATGCGGAGTTCCTAAAGGAGATCTAAACCTGGCAAAGTAGCCATCTTCGGCAACTTAGATAATGATTTGACAGAGTTCAATCCTAGTATAACAGGGTTACTATGTTCTTCGTTCTAGCCGATGATAATTACCTAGATTCCTACTATTCCAATCTAAGTAGAATACACATGAACATAGATTTGCGATTTAGTTGAATAAGGAAAAAGATCAGAGTTCTACGGATACAAACTTTTGTTTAAACCGTAGTTCGGCGATTTTGTTACAATACATAAGTTATAAACTGAATTCAACGAATAGAACCTACAGTTTATGAGAAGGATCCAACCGTCTTATTCTTTATAGCTAAATCGACAGGGTAAGCTCTCACCGAATGTAATAAAATGCAGCGTTTGAGGTATTATAGATCTAACAGGATCAACCTGGTGTCGAAGGCATCAGGGTGACACCTTTCATCACTACTGGGTTCTTAAGGGTATCTCATCCATTTATTCCTTTCCCTAGTGGATTTACTTGTATATCGTTTAGTCGCGTCACTGTCTTTAGTCCTTAAGTCTATAACAATATTTATAAACATAATACTAGTTTCCAGGTCCATTGGTGGGGCCTTGGCCTTGAGCTCCTCACCAAGGCCGTTTACAAAGATGCAATTACATTGACCAAGAATAATAATATTAAGGATCAAATTTGGAGGGGTGTTACATTATCTTTTGGATTTCAATAACAAACAACCTATATTTAATTTGTGTAATGTTATATGTTTATTGTAAGGAAAAGTTAGATTTTCATAGTCACTATCGTATCTATACTTGTGTTTTAGAGAAACATCTTTATAAGATTGCTTTTAAATAAAAAAATTGTATATAATTGTTTTTAAATACAAAAATTATGTATTTTTTAAAGATGGAATCCAGGTTTTTAAGAATGTATATAGAGAGAGACTCTTAATCAAGAGAAAAAATACTTTTGATCATGAAACATACGAATGACTGTTAAAAGATTTTCAATATTTAAATCGTTGTGTTGAAAAGTTGTAAGATTCATTTGACAATGTTGGCAAGAGTGCTTGACCAAATGTATAAGTGCAATAAAATTATACATATACACCTTTGCATAATGGTGAGTGTAGGTAAATTATATATATTTATTAAAATCAACAATTTTATTGAATTCATGAATGATGTAATGAATGGGAAAATAATAGTGGAATGACAAATAGTGAATTTTGAAAATCACGATCCAATGATTGAATGAGGGCTATGTTGGGCTAACTTTGTTATAGTGTGATTATTGTTTAGGAACACAAATAACCCATTTGGTTTTTCGTTATGGAGAAAAAGTGTTGAAGAAGGCCAAAATCCACTATTTGGGCACATGCAATCACGTTATTGGAAAAGGAGGAAAAAATGAACTAGCATGTCAAAACTAGAAAAAACTATGAACTCAACATTTTACTTACTGATTGAGATGAACAACTTTGGTTAGAGGAATGTTTTCCCAAAAATGCTTAGTTTGGAAGATAGTAGTTTCTACTAGAAATTACATGTCTAGCAAAAGTTAAAAATTGATAATTCCATAATTTTATAGAAAATGAATGGTGCATTATATAGAGGATCTAAAGGTGTGTAAGTAATCAATGTCATATGGTCTATCAATGCTCAATATAAAAAAAAAATCCATTCTTCTGATATTTTTTTGTAGAGGTCTCCGAAGTTGGTTTTTGAGATTCAAAACAGTTATAAGAATTGGGAAAAATAGCTAATTTTGAGGAATTGTAACTTTTAGTTGAAAAACTAGAATTAATAATAGGTATAGTCATTAGAAAGGTGATATAGAGAAGAATATGACATATAGTTTTCATTTCTGAAATATGTTTTTATTTATTCTAGCAAGTTCACAAAACATACCCTCTAGGCTTAATTGGACAAGGAACAATGCAAAATTGGGTTAAATTGCAAATTTTGGAGGGTTCTAACTTTCAACTATAAGCTCATAATGGGATATGGCTATATTCATTAGAAATATGACCCATGGGGGAATATAATGGATGGATTGTGAATTTGAATAATGTATCTTATTGTTTCAAAAAGCAAGTAGAATAGAGCCTTTGTACTTGGTTTGGCAAGTCAATTGTTAATCAAGGTAACTTCCAAAGAAACCTAAAATTTGGAAAATGTTGTATGGTGATGTAGGATTTTATCAGAGGTGAAATGGGCTAATTATAATGGTAAGAACACTATTGTGGTGCTCTCACAATTTAGCAGATGCACAATGATGAAGGCAAGTAGAGTAAATTGTTGGCTAACTAGAAAGCTGCAAGATTAAACCAAGTAGCGTTGGTAGCTTGGTAATATGGAGTATTGATTGATCAAGAATGCAAAGTGGCTTATTAATAAGAAAATGAGATATCAATAATTGTTGTTGGTGTCTTGAATAAGAAGGCATTCCAGGTATTAATTGGGATTAGTATGTGCAATTTCAACTCTAAGGAAAATCCAAGGGAGCTTTTGTTAATTGGAATAGTTATTGTATGCCATGGTGGAATACATAGAAAATTTTGAAGATACTACAGCTAGTGAGAATAAGTGGGAATCATGACCAATATAGTTGGTTATTGTGTACAACCAAGTAATAATTAGGGCTAATGGAAACATGGAACAACTCATCAGGTAAAGAATAGGAAGAATCTCACTCAGTAAAGGGAAATCATATAGGAGATGAGTGAATTATCCACATGGAAAAATGTAAGCCGGCCCATAAGAGTTGCGGGATTTGGATCAAAACCGTATGTGTAAGTAATGGCAATATGTGACAAGTTTCCACTCATATGGGAGCTTCTAATTGATGCAATAAGATAGTATAATAAATTCGAAAAGAAATATTAAGAGGCCATACAAGCGAAAAGTGAAATTGACCTTAGTGTGGCTTGAAAAGAGTGTAGAATTTTAAAGGAACCCAAATGGAGATGGAATGGAACTCTTTGCAACACTATGAAATATTTGGAAGAGGAAGTAAATATAAAGTTGGGGCAATATTGGCCCAAAAAAGGAATTAGTAAAATAAGTTGATCATGTTTCTATAGATTGGAAAACATGAATGGTCAAGTTGGTCTTGGCTAGAATTGTGCAAGGTAAGTGGAGTAGAAAGTCAATGTGAGCATAATGTAGAAGAAAATATAAAAAAAATGGTTTCATATTCAAAGAGGCCCGAGAAAATCTCAAGACAACAAAATAAATTACAACAAAGTTGTTGTAGCAACAAATGGTGAAGATGGTGAGCAAGGTAGTAAGGAATGAAATAGATTAGATCTTTGAAATGCATATGCATTAGTAGGCTTACTAAAATAGGATGCATAGTGCATGTGAATATGCTTGTGCATACATATGATATTGCATATTGGTAAAAATAGTATGGTTCTACATATGCAGTGAAGCACTAATGATAATTAATGTGGTTGATGATGATTGTATGACCAAAGATGGTTGACGCATGACTAAAGATTTTGAATATGTGGTTGCATATGAATTGCAACCTTGTGAAAAAAGGATAGGACAATAAATCTACGATCGAGAGGTTGTTGAAAGGATTGCACAATCCTTTGCAAGATAACAGTTGATCAAGTAGATTCAAAGGTGTTGGTAACAAATGGATGCAAGTATCGATTTATTTATCTTAATTGCATAAGTGCTGAAAATAGAGATTAGGTAAGAATCCCTTCAACCATATTTAAATATCATGAATTGGTATGCATATGATGTTTGAATGCATTTGATTTAATGATATCTCACCAAAAATGGTGTGGTATGGTTTGGTAGAGGCAGAAAACCTTATACCTATATGGCTATTTGGAATCTGGAATGCATTAATGGTAAATTAAATAGCATTACATGTGTGTGTTGGTTATGAGTAAATAACCAAGGCAAATCAAAGTTTGTGAAATTTATATGGTATTCATGAATCAATGAAAGGGTGCATTAAGTTTGTGTGCATTAGTATATTATGTAAATCTTATGCTTATACACGTATGTATGTGTGCATGTACGTCGATTGCATTATCTGAATGCATAATGTGCCACATTTCATTACATAATATGGTAATAGCTGAAATGATGGAATTATTGGTAATGCATAATTATGAGATATTTTCATGAGCTATTGTGAATGGAGTGAAAGAAATGGAGGAAAAAATAGTCATTTTGGATAGACTATGAGAATGATCTATCAGAAAAACAAAGTTTTATTAAAAAATAAAAGGGATGTCTTGGATAAGGCAATAAAAGTGAACCATAATGAAGAAATGGAATATTGTTCACACATCCTAGAGCTATGTAATATGGGTGGAATTTGTTCTATTATCATGGATTTAATTGTTGTTATAATGATTCTCAATATTGGTTGATAGATAGAAGTGTGATTTCAAATACATATTGTTGATGCTCAATATGACATGGGAAGGAACATTGTAAGACGCCCTTGGAGGGTTGGTCAAGGGGAAGATGGGGATGGAAACCCATGTGATTCTTAAAGCCATCGATGGATCAAATTTTCAAATGTACAAGTGGAAAAACTATTAAGTCGATGCAATTAAATGCATTAACAATGAACGAATTGAAAGTGTCAATCATAAAACTATGCACAAAACTTTCTAAGCAAAATTTGAAATAATTTTATAAATGAAATGATTGCCTAATGTGAAAGTTAACATGTTAGTTGTGAAATATGTACATAAATGAAATCATTAACTAATTTGGTACAATTATCTACTAATAAATTAGAATGAAGGTGTTAGCAGATGAAAGCAAAATTATTAAAACATTTTTTATGTGTGCTTTAGATTGTTTAGTTGCTTCATGTATCCAGAAATAGTACATTAGTTACTCCGGAAATCAGATTTCCAGAATGTAAATAATTTCATAAATGGTGTACATGATTTTTTTTTATCTTGTGACATGTCAATTATTTAGTGTGATGAATATTTTTATTAGAAAATTCATGTTATGTTGAAGAGCATGGAAAATAAAAGTTAGCAGCGAGTTTACTTTTTAAAAATGAGATTAAATAGATAAACACCTACAATATGAAATTCCATCTATAATATGTAAAAGTAAAATGAAATAATGTTTACAGTCCTAAATATTTATAATTTGTACAAAATCCAATAACAAAAAAATGTTGGAATCTTATTAATATTGAGAGGGGGGGGGGTGAATCAGTATTAGCGTAGTTATGAATAATTTTTACTTCTTATACATTAGAACTAGAACTTTAAATTATGCATTCTCCATAAATATAAACATTCAACATCACATGCACAATACACAGAACACCCATATTTTTATGTGCAAACCCAAACGAGAGAAAATCATGGAATTCTCTCTTATATTGAAAAGATTACATTCAAGGAAGCACCAACTTTCGAATTTTTCCAACACTAACTGGAAGGAGGAACTGACCCCTAGTTTTACAGGCTATGACGAGAAGGAAGCACCAAATCCCTGATTTACCAACTTCAATTGGAAGGATCCACCAAACCGTTGTTCATTGCCCCATCCTACCACCCTTATATGACTATAGAAGATATTTCGTTGTTGTTCAACGGATTCACACACTCTGTAGATTATATGTTGTTCATTTTGTTGTGCACACCTTTTGTATATTGAGATCTTGCAATTGTTGTACAATATAACATACTTCATTTGACTACAACAACATTAGAAAAATGACTTCATACTTCATGACATTATGCAATCTATGTTGTAGTTCAATATGTCGTTTTGTTTCTGCACATCTACAAACTTAATTGATACTGTGCATCCTCTATTGGGATGTTGTTATGATTTCGTGCATCTATATCAGATCAACTACTTCACTTCATGCATTATTAGCTATGCTTCAAGTCTGTCTCCACACATCTATCTTAGATCATCTGTTACTTTCTATGTACTATCTGCGAAATTGTCATCATGTTCTCATGCACTTCGCATCATCTGTAGCCTTGCATTTCTATCTTCGCGCAACTATCATAGAGATCTTGTGCACCATCACCAATCCTATTGTTTTGTTCGTGCGCACTTGGCTCTCTGCTAGATCATGTTTTTCTAGTTCCATGAGCCATTGATACCCCAAAATAAGAAGCTTGCCAAATCAAAGTACTACCACTTTCGCGTCTTCCAGCTTCAAGCTTACTTCAACTCTTCAACTTGGCTTCTTATTTATACTTGTCCTATGCAGATGGTATGTCCACAAGTTGGTCATAGCATCCCTTCTTCCTTGCTTCACGGTTCCGCTGACTTTAAGCTTCCACCACTTGTCATGTTCTGCGCTACTAAGGTATCACTGCTTGTGGGTCTTGTGCATACTTGGTCCTTTTCCTAGTGGGAATTGCGCACTTTGTATGTGGTCTTGCGCCCTTGAAGTATCATCGCTTGTGGGTCTTGTGCAGTTGACTTGTTCAACCACCACTTCCTTTCGCGACTCGTGCATGCTCCAACAACTTGTATACTTCTTCCAACTGGTGGGTCTTGCACACTTCTAGGACTTGTATACTTTTTCAACTACTTCTTGTTCCCAAGCCTCTTGCGCACTTCCAAAACTTGTTCATACATCTCTTTGGCATATACGTTTGAAATGGCATAACTAGGTGGAATTAGGACTTGTGCAGGTACCTTATGTACCTCTTCATCCTGGATGTACTTCTTATGTACTTATTCAAGTTGGATGATCTTCTTATGTACTTCTTCAAGATGGACGATATTCTTATGTACTTCTTCAAGCTGTATAAACCTCTTATGTACTTCTTCAAGATGGATTTCATATACTTCTTCATTATTCAAACTAGCTTTCATATATTTCTTCAAACTCGCACAAGGATATTGAATCCTCTTTGA
This sequence comes from Larix kaempferi, assembly GCA_027924585.1. Taxonomy (NCBI): domain Eukaryota; kingdom Viridiplantae; phylum Streptophyta; class Pinopsida; order Pinales; family Pinaceae; genus Larix; species Larix kaempferi. The sequence goes on along the minus strand of BSBM01001404.1, from coordinate 6,150,590 downwards.
CATCAGTTGACATCAATGACAACCAAATTTCAATAAAAATTTATAAAACAAAGTTGAATGATAAAAGAGTGGAACAAGGACACAGGCATGCCCAAATTTTTTATTATTAATGACATGAAATTTGATAGTCGTTAGTACAAACGACCACGACCATATTTAGACCCATCAGAATAGGAGGTTTCTAAGACATTATGTTTCTCTCAATATTCTAGGTTCAACCAAGTGAAACCCAGACATCTTGAGTACTCCATGCTCAGATTGTCATGAAGCTAACCTACATGCATGAAGACATTAATCTTAAAAATATACAAGAAAAGCATGAAAAATGTGAAGAACAACATAACATACTTCAGGTGGAGGGAAACTCTGCCTTCACCTTAATGGATGGACTTGGAAGTAGCCTTACCTTCCATTACCACATTGTTAGGTTCTTGGACAATTGTGTTTGAAGAGAAAAAAATTACAAGGAACCTAGCAGTACCTGCTCCTTACCTTTGATGTGATTCCCCCATTTTTTTCATCTTCTTTTCTTTTGAAAGGAGATCTACAAGTTAGATGAGGTGTTACGTATTTCTCCTTGATGCTTGAGCATTTTTTGTAAGGTTTGATGTTTAACAACATAAGAGACACTAAAGAGGTGAAATGTAGTCTTGAGGATCTTGAACATCATATTGTTTCATTTTTCCTTACAAGGACTATCATGGCGTCCAATGTTTGTGGTTCATTTTTTCAATTTGTATTTAGTTTATTTGGTGCATAAATTTCTCTTTTTATAACTTATAGTTGACCTCGAACTCCAAAAGGGTATATTTACAAGTATGTACTAATGTTAGGATGAAAAAATGTATCAAAATACAAAGCGAGCTATGTAATATCCCGAATTTTGGACTAACTATTTCTGTTGTTATATTGGGCCACGGCCACAACACATATGTTTTATTTTGAGTATTGGGCATGAGCCCTAGCACCTATGATTTATTCTTTTATATATTGACATACTGGGCATGGACCCTGACTGACTTCTTTATTTTAGTGTATACTGGGCGAGGAGGCCCTAATGTGTTGATGATGTGCTTAAGATTTGATATGGGTACAAACCCTAATATATTGAGATGATCTTTTGTTACTTACTGTGCAGAGCTATGATTTTACATGATTGACTTATAAGTGTGTTGAGCATTGATTCAGAAACACAGATATAACCTATGTACTGGGTATAAGCCCCGATGTACCTAGAAGAATGTTTATGTACTGGGAGTACGCCCTGAGTTACATTGAGTGTTGGGCATAAGCCCTGGAGCACTCCAAGCTTGATAAATGAATACTAGATCCGAGGCCACTTAAATATTCTATATGTGCCTCACAACCACATTCTAGCACTATTGTTGAGTTGGAAGCACTAGAATTGCACTAGAGTAACGGCCATGTAAAAGTGTTGAGTTAAAAGGCTCTGAAGAGCACTCGGGGTTACTAAATATCAAAGTGTTGAGTTGGAAAGACTTTGAATAGCACTTCTACTTTCTTCACATTTATTTAATTTGATTAAATGATTCATATTTTATCTATCATCAAATACTGCGGGAACTACCATGTTAAACGAGGGAATCTGACATGCAAGAGAGGGACTAGAGGTGCCTATCCAAAATTACCGAAAGACCGTCCAAAGAATTGGACCATATGCTTAATGTTTAAAAGAAGTATCATGTGAAGATACAAAATTAAATAAAAGATAAATGCCATAACCTAAAGTATGGATTGACTAAGAATAGTCTTATGAGAACAAGATGCTTAAAAGCCTCAAGGCTAAATATTATTATTAAGAGCTTTAATAATATTATTGTTATTATCTATTTATAAAATATACGTTCTTTTTTATATATATTTATGCATAAGTGGGCTGCCACATTATTAGATATTATTAATAATGTATTAATATTTAGTTTGAATTATAATTATTGTATTATTATTATTATGAAAAGATTAAAGATTAAAATCACTTATAGTTAAAACAAAGTGAGAAGTCCTAGTTCAAGAGGACAAAATATTTTAGTAAATAATATCTTTTAAATATTATTTTATTTAATTTAAAGAAACTAATTATTCCAACAGTCAGAATTCAAGACTCCCCTACATAAAGAGGGCAAATCCCAAGTTGGGGATCATCATTCTTTTTCATTATCATTCTCTTATGGTAATCAGAGAGAAGTTTTCTGCTCCAAGAAGTTGAAGCAGTCTCACCTAATAATTCCAGATCTGAACTGGGAGTGAACCTAGGGCCTCTATCTCTTATTGCATGTTGGAACCAAGCTCGGGGGGATCCAGTTAGAACCAAGAATGGTCTAAGGGTCATGGTTGGGAGGAACATGGTATCCCCAAAGTTATCCATCTAAGGAATCACTCTAATTATTGTTCCTTAGCAGGATAATAATTAGAAGATTTAGAAGATTTCTACATTAATTATTGTTTGAGTGTGCAAGCCTCTACAGGAGCAGGTCAAATTTCAAGACAACTAGGTATGACTTATTAACTCACCAGTTCAAGTTATATGGAGAGTAAGGTATTTAATTTAGGCTTTTTAATGGTTCAACATTGTTTTAATTCTTAACCCAAATATTATCAACTTAGAGGTTTTGCCCAGAAACCAGTGGAGGGTCTAGCAGGCCTAGCCCAGCTAGCCTGTGCTAGACAACACCCCATCAAAAAACTTAGGAACTCTATTATGGATTTTCAGAGGACTTGTAACATTGTGCATTTCTTCCATTGTTTTCCCATATTATCTTCTAGGATAGGGTTATTATTTTTTTAAATAATTATGTTTTCTATTTAAATCGTTTTATCATTTCGTAGTGCAGGGATTATTTCTCCCTTTAATTCTTTTATTATTATTCTTTCTATGCTTGAAATTTCACCAAATAGAAATAACAGAAGCATCAAGCTAGACATCGAAACTCTTAGCCACACTACACATCAAATCCTAGGTTAAACAATAACCATAAATATTATTTTCTGCTCTTTCAAACCAAGGTATCCTACATTCCACATTATCAACATCTCTACAATTTCAACCAACAGTCAAACATTACAAGTAAACGCAATAGGTACTTCAAAGAGATTTCGATTTCAAATCATACACTCAGACATAGCTTATTTATATCTTGCATTATAATATTGTTTCTGATCCAAAAACCCTCACAGGCTTGTCTACTATTTCATGGATCGAATCCCACTATCAAAAAATGCATTTCCTATCATTAAACTACATTATGTTTAGCTCATCGAAATAAAAGTCAAGAAATCGAATCTCACAAACATTTCCAGGAAGACCCTGCTATCTTATAAGTAGCCAAACAGCGTAGTAGTAATACAGAGAAGCAAATCCACATCCAACCAATCGGTTTCTCTACCATTTAGCAAATCCTTACAGCCATTCATTAAACATAAATGCAAGGTAAGGGATCGAATGCCTCTATTTCCTACATCAAGCCTTTTGCTTTTATTTAAGGCAACTACCAGAAAACATAGGGACTAGTTATCTTCACCTTTCTTTATTACAGGTTCAAAGTCTAATAGAAAACACCGAGGCCAACACTTTCCCTATTCTTCATCCAGACTTTAGATCGAGTCAACCCCGACTCATAATAAACGCATGTCATGACAAAACCACGTTTTTCCATTATAAAATACTCAACTGAAGACCTTTAGAACAAAAGAAACGATAGCAAACACAGAAAGCAAACCAACACTACTGCTCTTACCCATAAGAAAACACAAATACTAGACAACATGCAAATAATTTATAGAATTATGAAGAAGGCCAATTCCTCTATTCACAGGCCCTGGGTTCTTTCAAAACAAAATACGCACACATGTGCCTCGATTGCAAACCCTAGTTTTATATTGGGCATTATATTACAAGCAGCTTCTAAAAGTTCAACATAGAGCCGAATGGCCAAACCTTACACTAAAACCGTCTAGGGCGATGTCGTTCCCATTAAAACTAGTAGATACATTTAACAATGGTCCAGGCAACAACGACCTCCAGGAACCCAAAACTAGTTGCAATGAACCCAAACCGGGCTCACGAAGTTCCCCATAGCAAATACAAAAAGTACCACTCCACAACGGTGAGAGGAAGAGATAAGGGATGGTGAACTCTGAACTTACCATATGCAACACCATCAAAGTCGAGAGTACTAGCCACAAACTAGTAGCCATGTAGAAGAGGAATGCCAACAATTACCTGCCAAGCAAATGAACAATACGAAGTCAAATCCTGAGATCATTATCAAACTCTATTTAAAATGTAGCAGGAAACATAGCACAACCAGGGATAAATATTACCTGCTTATTCAGTCCCCATCCCTGCGTATAGATCCCCATATGGTGCGCTGACCATGAGCAAAGCTCAGGTCAGGGAATGAAACCCTCAAATGCATCCAACAACAAGCAAGGGCAAATGAACCGCGAAAATCATAATAGCTGATGTAAAGACCCTTTGCATAGCTGGCATCAAAAGCCATGCGAAGAATCGTATGCTTCCTTTAATAATACCACCAACCCCACTAACATTTCAATATTCGACCCAATTCTCTATAGTGAGAAATCGTTGCTTGCATTTAGTAATAACCAACAAGGGTTTCAAAGTGCCAACTCTTAAACCTTTACATCCTTTAGGCTTAAGTGTTCTTAGGACTAGGAAGGTGTCTTCATAAACATACCTGCAAAGTAGAAATTACAAATAAAATGCATTAGCGAAACACGCTAAGTAAGTCTAAAGTCCCATTTCTTACACCCTACCTCTCGGTAGCTCTGCTGGGGTACTTTTCCCTTGAAATACCAAGCTTCTCATCATGGGCCTCAACCGTCACCAACAGGAGTCCATCTCACCTGAATTATCAGTCAGACGTTCATAAATATGCACACAAATTCTTAAAACAGTAAGACGGGGAATTTTATTATGATACTCTAACATTTGTACACTTGCGACAAAATTACATTTCTACCCATTAGATCGCTTCCACAAAGATGTAAGAATAGCAACCAGTAAAACCATGATACTTAGGAAACTGAGACTCTTCAAATGTCACAAATAAATACCGGTGTGGTATGTTCTTATCAGTGCTGAAGTTAATTTATAAAGCATCACCTCTTAAATAGTTTATTGCAGTAACGGAAAATTTTTAAATTTTTACTATTTTTAGGGACATTACAAGTGGTATCAGAACCCAGCTACAAAACTAAGGGACCTATTGGGCTCATTACAAACAGAAAATTTGTTGCACATACTCAGTAAACAGAAACATACATTTATGAATTTGTTATTTTTATGCAAAAAAATAAACTAACAGATTTTCTGTTCTCAACACTTATATAACATTGCAGGTACAGTCACTGTCTGAAAATGAATGCAGAGGGGGGCAGCAACATACATGGAAATCTGAAATCTCCACCATGAGAGTAAGAAATTGTGGTGGAACTCAACTCATATTTAATGAAATCCATGCAAAATTTATAGGCAGAATTCCAAAGTTTCAGAGATGACAACATGCAAGAAAGACAAGAACAACAAGCTATAAATGAAGCTCTGCTTCAGTCTTTAATAGGGGCAAAACCCCACCGACAGCCCACACTCTCAGTCAACACCTTTAAAAAGGGAAACGGTCACACAAAGAGGACTTCCATCCCTAAGGGAGAAGATAAGGGAGAACACATAACTGAATCAATGGAAGAGGACTATAAGAGCTTTTCCAACGATGATGGTTCACCACCTCCTTGCAAGGAAAGGAGGAAAAGTGATGACAGTTTACAAGGAGAATTCAGAAAGATAAAATCCCTAACTTATGATGGAGAGATTAACTCTGGGGAGAAGGATGACGAGTGGCTACTAGGAATGAATAAGTACTTCAAAGTTCATAATTACTCCAGTGAAATGCAAGCCCGACTAGCCATATACAACCTAAATGGTAAATCAGCCAGATGGTGGCGGGACTTGAAACACACCAAAGGATAAGAACTGAGAGACATAACATGGGACACTTTCAGCAGAATATTCCAGGACAAATATATGTCTGAAAGATTCTTTGACAAGAAAATTAAAGAATTTCATGAGTTGAAAATGGGCTCCCTAACCATGGAGGCATTCATAAACATATTCTTAGACTTGCTGCACTATGTTCCATACATCAAATATGAAAAGTTCAAGATACAATAGTTCTTGGGAGGTCTGCCACCAAACTTTAGAGAAAAGATAGAGTTTGACATGCCCAAGACCTTGGATGTGACTTTACGTAAAGCCAGACTATGTTATGAACACTGACAACCAAGGAATGATAACATCAACAGAAACAGAGATAGGTTTAGAACCTTCACGGACAACCGCAGACCAGGTTTTAGACCTCCACCTTATCGAAAACATAACAATAGTTTTCCACCCAATAGAGGCTTCAACTGACCTCAAACATGACCAAGTGCACCCCCACCACCTGTCAACATGCCAGCTTTCAACAAAGGGACAAAATCTTCCCCACCAACTGTTTCTTGTTGGAAATGCCAAGGGCCGCACTACTACAGAGACTGCCCCAGCAAAATAGATGGAGTTTTACACAACGTCCAAGCAGAACCTACTGTAGGAGACATGGCAAAAACACCCAGGATTTATGTTGCTCTTGATGGCCGGCACGCAGATCACTAGGCCACCATGGTTGAAATTGAGGGTAATATCTCCAACACAGCCGTTTCAGTTTTAATAGATCACGGCGCATGCCGAAGTTATATCTCCCCTAAGATAGTGGACACTTGTAAGCTGAACCAAGAGCATCATGAGAAATCGTGGCTGGTACAATTGGCCATCGGTACCAAACGAAAGGTCTCCGAGTTAGTTAAAACTTGTGAGATAGACTTAAACGGTTTTCCAACTAGGTTAGAATTAAACATTCTACCCCTAGGGTCATACGATGTACTTATCAGCATGGATTGGTTAGAAGAACACCATGTCCTACCTGACTGCTTAAACAAATCCTTACTCTGCAGGGATGACCAAGGGAATCAGTAGATGATTCAGGGTATCCCTAAGAAAGTGTTGGTATGATAGATCTCCGCCTTACAAGCGAAGAAATGTATCAAAAAAGGATGTAAACTCTTTGTCGTCAATATCCAAAACATAGAAAATGATAGGGAACAGAAGATCGAAGAATTCCTAGTCCTCGTAGAGTTCAAAGATGTATTTCTCGAGGAAATACCGGGATTACCACCCAAATGAGACTTAGACTTTTCCATTGAACTAACACCCAGGTTAGTACCATCTTCCAAAGCCCCTTACCGCATGTGCACACCAGAATTGGTGGAGCTCAAGCTTCAGTTACAAGAGTTAATAGACAAAGGATACATTCGACCGAGTGTGTCCCCTTGGGGAGCACCGATACTCTTCGTCAAGAAGAAGGACGGAACGATGCGAATGTGCATTGATTACCGCCAACTCAACAAGATGACCATTAAGAACCGCTACCCACTCCCTAGAATCGACGACTTATTTGACGAAGTCGGAGGAGCGAAGATCTTCTCAAAGACCGACTTACGATCCAGATACCATCAGGTGAGAATCTGTGATGAGGATATCAACAAAACCGCATTTCGGACCCGTTATGACCAGTATGAGTTTGTAGTGATTCCCGTTGGGTTGACGAACGCACCGATCAAATTTATGTTTATGATGAACAACATCTTTAGTAAATACCTCGATAAGTTCCTTCTAGTCTTTATTGAAGACATTTTGATCTACTCCAAGAACGAAGTATAACATGAGGAACATGTCCGAACTGTTTTACGTATACTACGGGAACACCAACTCTAGGCCAAGTTTAGTAAGTGCGATTTCTACAAACCCCAAATTCAATACTTAGGACATATCATTTCCGAGAAGGGAATAGTCGTCGACCCTGAAAAGGTCAAATCCATCGAAGAATGGCCCACACCTACGTGCATATTTGATATAAGATCGTTTTTAGGTTTAGTCGGTGACTACCGAAAGTTTTAGGTTTAGCCAAACATCGAAACTCTTAGCCACACTACACATCAAATCCTAGGTTAAACAATAACCGTAATTATTATTTTCTGCTCTTTCAAACCAAGGTATCCTACATTCCACATTATCAACATCTCTACGATTTCAACCAACAGTCAAACATTACAACTAAATGCAATAGGTACTTCAAAGAGATTTCAATTTCAAATCATAGACTCAGACATAGCTTATTTATATCTTGCAAATTATAATATTGCTTCTGATCCAAAAACCCTCACAGGTGTGTCTACTATTTCATGGATCGAATCCCACTATCAAACAATGCATTTCATATCATTAAACTACATTACGTTTAGCTCATCGAAATAAAAGTCAAGAAATCGAATCTCACTAACAATTCCAGGAAGAGCCTGCTATCTTATAAGTAGCCAAACAGCGTAGTAGTAATACACATAAGAAAATATACATCCAACCAATCATTTTTGTTACCATTTAGCAAACCCTTACAGCCATTCATTAAACATAAACGCAAGGTAAGGGATCGAATCCCTCTATTTCCTACATCAAGCCTTTTGATTTTATTTAAAGCAACTACCAGAAAACGTAGAGACTAGTTATATTCACCTTTCTTAATTATAGGTTCAAAGTCTAATAGAAAACGCAGAGGCCAACAGTTTCTCTATTCTTCATCCAGACTTTAGACCGAGTCAACCTCGGCTCATAATAAATGCAGGTCATGACAAAACCACATTTGTCCATTATAAAATACTCAACCGAAGACCTTCAGAACAAAAACAACGATGTAAAACGCAGAAAGCAAACCAACATTACCGCTCTTACCCATAAGAAAATGCAAAGACTAGACAACGTGCAACTCATTTATAGAATTATGCAGAAGGTCAATTCCTCTATTCATAGGCCGAAGGTTCTTTCAAAACAAAATATGAAGACATGTGCCTCGAATGCAAACCCCAATTTTAGATTGGGCATTATATTACAAACAACTTCTAAAATTTCAACATAGAGCCAAATGACCAAACCTTACACTAAAACCGTCCAGGGCCATGTCGTTCCCATTAAAACCTGTAGATAGATTTAACAATGGTCCAACCAACGGTGACCTCCAGGAACCCAAAACTTGTTGAAATGAACCCAAACCGGGCTCACGAAGTTCCCCATCGCAAATACAAACAGTACCACTCCACAGAGGTGAGAGGAAGGGATAAGGGATGGTGAAATCTAAACTTACCATATCAAACACCATCAAAGTCAAGAGTACTAGCCACCAACTAGTAGCCACATAGAAGAGGAATGCCAACAATTACCTACCAAGCAAATGAACAATACAAAGTCAAACCCTGAGATCATTATGAAACTCGATTTAAAATGTAGTGGGAAACATAGCACAACCAGGGATAAATATTATCTGCTTATTCATTCCCCATCCCTGCATATAGATCCCCATATGGTGCACTAACCATGAGCAAAGATCAAGTCAGGGCACGAAACCCTCAAACGCATCCAACAACAAGCAAGAGCAAATGAACCATGAAAACGACAATAGCTTATGTAAAGACCCTTTGCATAGTTGGCATCAAAATCCATGTGAAGAATCATATGCTTCCTTTAATGATACCACCAACCCCACTAACATTTCAATATTCGACCCAATTCTCTATAGTGAGAAATCGTTGCTTGCATTTAGTAATAACCAACAAGGGTTTCAAAGTGCCAACTCTTAAACCTTTACATCCTTTAGGCTTAAGTGTTCTTAGGACTAGGAAGTAGATACCCTAGGAAGGTGTCTTCATAAACATACCTGCAAAGTAGAAATTACAAATAAAATGCATTAGCGAAACATGCTAAATAAGTCCAAAGTCCCATTTCTTACACCCTACCTCTTAGCAGCTCTACCGGGGTACTTTTCCCTTGAAATACCAAGCGTCTCATCATGGGCCTCAACCGTCACCAATAGGGGTCCATCTCACCTAAATTATCAGGTAAACGTTCATAAATATGCACACAAATTCTTAAAAAAGTAAGACGGGGAATTTTATTATGGTACTCTAACATTTGTACACTTGCGACAGAATTACATTTCTACCCCTTACATCGCTTCCTCAAAGTTGTAAGAATAGCAACCGGTAAGATCATGATACTTAGAAAATTGAGACTCTTCAAATGTCACAAATAAATACCGGTGTAGTATGTTCTTATCAGTGGTGAAGTTAATTTACAAAGCATCACCTCTTAAATAGTTTATTGCAGTAAGGGAAAATTTTAAAATTTGTACTATTTTTAGGGACATTGGAAACTAAGACTTGTTTCATTTCATATGCATAAAATAAAATCCTAAGCTGAAGGTTTCTCCTTTAAATATTATACCTTGGTTTTGGTATTGAAGTTGAGGCATTGCTAATATCAAACATGAAACTTTGGTAATGTTATAAAATAACATTCCAGTATTGCTACATTTTATTTTTTATTCATGACATTGTGCAAGGTGCAACATTTGTAATACGACCAACAACTCGATCAATACCTCTTTGGCCATTAGAAGTGATACATCATCTGCCACTGATAGTCATCTTTTCTAATTTCCCTCTTCCAAATATAGATCATAACTTATAAAAGGCGATAGGAGATATCATAACTTCTAAGACGAATGTATTCTAAAGATATAACCAAGTGGCAATGCATTTGGATGATAGAGAAAAACTGCATTTACTACACTATAGGGTACTTTCTTGTATGATCAATGTTGGGTTAATATTGACTCAATCATAGAGCAAGTTAATTGAATTTGGTCATTGTTATAATAGACCCATCATATTGGGAGGTCTTCCCATGGTATTAATTTGATTGAAGCCTATAAGAGGCTGGTTGAAATCCATTGTCAGATGAGTGAGCATATATCCAAAACTCCCACTGATGGTCAAGGGTATCAAGGATGGTAGAGCCACAGTCGACCATGTCTTGGATGGATTTGGCCAAGGGGCATAATGAAGATATCTTTTGACAGTTTTCCCCCTAATTTAGGGGTTTCCAAGATAAATCATGGTGTCTATCATGTGTATGTTGTAATTGTTTGCTTTACTTCTATATGCTTATGCTACATTAATAATGTTGTTGCATCCATCAAATATCAACAATAAAATTCCCTTTCAATTGATTCATGGAGGTGCCACTTTTCAAAGAGATATGGTCATTTCATTCATATGAGAAAAATATAATTTTATACTCATCTATGTAGATGATATGACTTTCTTCTCTAAATTAGATGAGGAGCATCTTAAACACCTCAAACATGCTTTTAACAAGTGTAGTAAACTAGGTATGTCTCTGAACCCCCGAAAATATCATTTTATATGAGAGAGGGTAAATTAATGGGCCATATTGTTTCTAAAGAACGGGTCAATATTGATCCTAAAAGGGTAGAAGCAATAAAACTATTTGAATTGCCAAGAAACAAAAAATAAATACAATCATTCTTAAGCAAGATCAATTTTTCTAAGAAGATTCATACCAATTTTGTATAAATTGTTAAGAATATTATATGTTGAAGAAGGATACTAAGATTAAATGGATAGCTAAAGCAAGAGAACAATTTCAACAAATTAAATTGGCTTGGGGACAATCCCGGTCTTGGTCAGTCCCGACAATAACAAAGAATTTTTAATCTTTTATTTTCCCTTTGAGACTACTATTTCAGTTATCCTATTACAAAATAATCATGAATGCCATGAAAAACTGATTGCATTTTTCAATAAGGCATTTAGGGATGAAAAATTAAAGTATACCATAATCGAAAAATAGGCATATACTCTAGTGAAATCTATCAAGTCTTTCAGGATTGTGTGCTTCATTCCAAGGTTATTTCATATGTACTTGGCATCATAGTGAAGGATATTCTTAGCCAACCTAACAGTGAAGGGAAAAGAGGTAAATGGATAGCCCATATATAGGAGTATGATTCGGAAATAAATCCAACCAAATTAGTTAAAGGGAAAGGACTAGTGAAGCTTCTAGCTAAGTCAAACTGTCAAGTCTTAGATGTCAATATGATTTCACATATGCCAATAGAAACAAGTTCTAAGGAAAATAACTCAGAAGGGTTATCCTTGGAAATTAATCCTAAATTTTCCAATTCATAATGGTACAAGGACATATTCTTTTATTTGCAAAATCTTCAATGCCCTCAAGACATTGATAAGGCTAAAAATAGATCTCTAAAAATCAAGGAAATCAAATATTGTATCTTAGATGAATATTTGTATTAGAAGGATCCCATATGTATCTTGTTGAATTGTGTCATTGAGGAAGAGACGGAAGAGATGGTAATAGAATTTCACAAAGTCGTATGTGGTGGAAATTATACATGGATAGATACAACATATGGAGTGCTAAGGGCATGCTATTATTGGCCTACTTTATTTTCAGACGCCAAAAAGATGGTTAGAGCATGTTTGGAATGTCAATTGTTCATAGGAAAGAAAAAATTACTTCCTTTACCACTCAATCCCATCAAAGTTGAGGCATCATTTCAGCAGTGGTAGTTAGATTTGATTGGTGAAATCCATCCTTATTCTAGTGGCCAACATAGGTGGATTTTGACACCTACATATTAGTTCACCAAGTGGGTAGGGACCATTCCTCCCATGAAATCCAATGATATAGTAATAATCAAATTCTTAGAGGGAAATATTCTATCCATATTTGGGTTCCCTAGAAAGATCATAATTGAGAATACTCGGGATTTTAAATATGCCAAGATTGTGAAATTTTTTCAGGAATACAAGATTGAACTAGGACACTCAACAAATTACTACCCACAAGCAAATGGCCTAGCAAAATATTCAAACAAAATCTTGATAAGAATCATCAAGAAGATGTTATCTCAAAATAAAAATGCTATGGATGCCCATATTAAATATACTTTTTTGGTAGGCGTGATCAATACTAAAAGGTCAATAGGTACTTCACCATTCCAGTTGGTATATGGAAAAGAATCCATTTTCCCTATTCAAGTAGGATTATCGATCATGAAATTGCTACAGAATGTAAAAGAATAACCTAATGGCATGCAAAGAAGGATCCATCATCTAATATAGGTCCAACAAAAAAACAAATAGTTGGAGGATACAACTTGGATTCACCAAGAAAGAATGAATTTATTTTTTACAGTAAGGCCATGAGAAGAAATTTCCAACCAATGGATCTTGTGTTCAAGTAGGATGCTAGAAGAGAGGATAAAGCAAAACACGGAAAGTTTGATAATCTATGGATGGGTCCCTTTTAGATTTTGACAATCCAAGGTAACAACACATTCACTATTGCTCAAATGGATGAGGAAAGCTTGGTCTTATTTAAATGGGATATTTCTCAATCATTTTCTATAGTAATACATTTTTCAAGATGCTAAAATCCTATACAATAGTAGTTAGGTTCAATTTCCAAGTACCTTCCTTACTCTTATTCCTTAAATTTTTAGTTTAATCTTTTTTTGTTTTTGTTTTAAGTCTTAAATGAATGTAATACCACCAGAAATTAAATCAAGACAAGATGATGACAGACTCCATAGTGCAATGGAAATTATGGAACTAGTATACAGTTCTCAACCTACCTCAAACAAAAGAATATCCACGTTGGATCTAATGTTAGTACTAATATAAATTTTCAATATTTGGTTCAGGCTATGGAGTATCTCAGGGGAAAAATAGAAGAGCATGGAGGTATAATGCTATAATAATATTTTATCTCTAAGAATTTTATTTAAATCACAGTTGAAAGACCATTATATGCCCAAATGGTGAAAAAATTCACCATGTGATTAGGCATCATGACTAGTGGCTAACGCTAAAGGGTGTTGAGGTTACCAACTAGCATGATAAAAAATGGAAGTATCATATCAATGGTTAAGAGAAAATCAGGCTCTCGAAGCTGATCAAGTGTTAAAATAAAATGCACAAGCCTAAAATGTCATACCATTTTGTTGATGTGGCATATCCACACTCATTTAGGCCCCCGAAATTAGTATTATGACACCACTCAACCCACCAGGAAGGAACTGCATACTACATAGGTGGGTCCCACATTCATTTCCAAGTTGAGATGGTACATGTTACTGATATGACCAGGGATATACATGACCCATGCCTTGCATAAATGGTCTCCAACTAATAATGCACATGATCAAAATCAGAAGCATGAGATAGATGGTTGCCAGGATTTTAGGCCTACCAACATGTGCAGCCATTAAAATAAAGTGCACGAGCCTAAAATTATTTACCACAGTTTTGACATCGAAGTTATACATTCATTTAGTCTTGCATTCGTAGGAAGGAAAAAATGCCTCCCACACAATCATGAAAGCACCTAGGCATCTAGTTGTATCTGGATGTGATAGCCCACCATTTAAGCAATGCAGGGACAAATCAAAGATCGCCACGTGGATAGGATCAATGGTAAATAACTAAATAAAGTCCCCATCACACATCATCAACAAATCAAATGTTGCCATGTATACTCTTATTTAATGCACCAAATTTCAAATTTCTTCAAATTAAGCCTTCTACAATTCAAATCTTGCATTTCCAAAGAAAGCTACAAAGAGGAGAAGGAGAAGAAATATGTGCATCCTGAACATCCAAGATTGGTATCTAGAAATGGGTAATTCTACATCTACCTCTATTAATTGTTCAATTTCTCATCTTGAATATACCAAATAGCTTATGCAGAGACTTTTGTAGCCTGTAATTATGCCAAGAAAACCAATCCAAAGGATGAACATTTAATGGACACGTATGCTGACCTATTCGACCCTATTCTCTCATTCCCTAACATGAATCAAGACATAAATGAAGATTGATCTAGATATGACAATTCCCATGACATCTCGCACCCGTGGGAGCCAAACCTGCCCAAGGCCATTGTACCCAAGAGACACGATTTTCCAGAGCTTGTCACCTAGTGTGTAGGTTCTACTTGTCAAAGAAGAGAGTTGTAATAGCTAGATATTGGTCCATTATCATCTTCTCAATCACAAAGGATCTAGTATATGAGATGTTGGACCTACAAACAGATGATAACCTGCATAAATTGGATGAATAATCCCTGCTAGCCAATTTTGAACGTATAAATTAGGAAGAAAAAGACAGATTTATGAAGATGTTTCTTCCTCCTAGCCAAGAATTACCCAAGGGGCCACCCCCTTTCAAGATTGAATAATTTCGAAAAGTTGCTCAGAAGGCAATGGAAATGGTTTTCCATATTTTGGGATTTAACCATGCCAGGGTGGATGATGACACAACATTGGGTTTCCTAGTTTCATTTTTTCCTCCCTCATGTGGGACAGTAGTAAAATATGACTTTGCATCATTTATAGGTGATATGATTCATGACCAGTCGAACAATTACCTAGGCATGAAGTTCTTTAGATATTAGTCTTATATGTTGGATATGATTATGTACCACCATGCTGATTCTTTTATCTTGCAGATTTACAAATTGTAAAGGCCTGGACAAACAATGAAGGTTTTGTTGAGTTTGTTAATAATTTCATGTCTATAGTGTATACCCTACTACATAGATTTCCAAGCCCTAGAGTGTTCTTGGAATGTAAAAAGTTTCTTCAATTGAGTCCATAATCACTAGTAGGGGATTAGTTTTTATATAAGAACCAAACTAAGATAAGATTTTATGGATTTGAATTGCATCCCTATCAGTTAATTACCTTTCTAACACCCATAATTTGTTCTCTTGAGTACATTAGATAAAGGTTTGACTCTGATTACATTCACTTTTTCAAGAATAAGAGTGTCATCACATTCAGACTACCCAAATAAGTTGGGCCTTTTTATTATCAAGTCGAGGACCGCTCAAACAATGGTTGAAGATAGGTTGAACAGTCTAAAATTCCCATTGGGAATAAAATGGATATAAAACCCCCATTGACTCATATAATATAAAAGAAAGAAAGCAAACCTATCTGAATATGTTAACCATCCCAATGACTACATAGATAAGATTGCAAATATTGATAACTAGGAGGATGTACAAAATATTTTGCAAACTAACAGTAAGCAGAAGTAGCAAGTAAGTTTCACTCCCCAAAAGAAAGAAGCTAGAGTAAAGAGACCGGTGATTGAATTCTAGTCTAATGCAGAAATTAAAGAATCCATTCAGGAGCATCTATGCAGCAAAAAGGCCAAAATTGACCCTCAAGGGGCCAAAATTGAGCCTTAAGGGGCCATAATTGAACATCAAGGTCAAGAAAATTCTTCTAGCGGACTTGTGTTATCAATTAAAAAATTTCCTATAGCACATTGGCCTCAATTGAAGGCATCCTCTTCATCACAATAAGAGTCCTCTTCTGCACTACCAAGTCCAAAGACTAAGGTTGGGATTTTTTCTCACTATACACAAATAAGTAATCAAAATTTCTATGGAAGAAACCATTTGTATCCCAAATCAAAATCCTCAACAAGGGAACAATCAATACTATTATCTTCCATAGATTTGAACCAGGGAACCTTTAAGATGGATGTCCTTGCGCCTACAATTACAGGGGTGTCCAAGACAACAACACACTACAAAGCTACTCAATTCACTATGGACATGGATGCATTAAGGAAAATTGATAAAATGGATTGGCATAGGTAGACTGGGGAGGTTATTTTCAGAGACATACTGAATTCTACAATGATTGTAAATAAATTGCATGGTTTAGTCACCAAGGTGGAGAGACAATTGCAACAAGAAAAATTAGCTAATAAGGATAAACAATTGAGAATAAATGAATTGCAATATAAAGTGGTGGAGTTAGGAATAGACCTTGCCAAGACTACTCCTATATAGGCCCAAGTTAAAGAGAAAGATAATGAGATCCAAATACTCAAGAAGACATTGAAATTATTGTATAGAACATGTTCAAACTATTGATTTGTTGGTTGTTCGGTAGGGAAAATATGAGATCTATCAACAAGTTCAAGAGTACAAGGAATATATAGAAAGGATAGAGAAGGAGAATATTTGAAGCTTGAAGTCTTCAAAATGCTATCTTCTAAAGGATTTTCCTTACTTTCATCAACAACTAATCCCACTAACAAGCTATCTGAGGTACTGGCATACATGAGAATAAAGGAAGTGGAGTTGAATACTATAAAGGAAAACTTGAGTAAAAATGAAGAATAAGTTCAGATACTAAACAATTTATCCGAGCAGAGAGAATCAATTCTCACAAAATTGTAGGAAGCCAAAATAAAGTTGCAGAAATAGGTTAATCAACTATTTAAAAGAGTGATAGGTGAAGCCCATATTTGTTGTAAATATTTTTTTCATTGATTTCAAGGAAAGGAAATATTATTTTCATCGATGTCAAATATTTGTTAATACTACATATGCCCAAGATGAAGATGAAATATGACCCTAACAGGAAGCCCCAATAAAGATACTGATGTGCCCCCATAGGTAATGATGATGCCAAAGTGAATATATTGATGTGCCCCAACTTCAAAGACAACTAATGATGATTCAAAAGTGAAGATATTGATGTACACCTCACTTTCCTATTTTTGGAGACAAGAAAACCAAAGGAATATGAATATTGTTGGAAATAGTGTGTCATTGATGCCCAATTTGAATACATGTATTTAAAGGAATGTTTACTCTAGATATCTATCTCAAATTGGAGTATGGGTTACATGGTTGGAAATATTATCCCAATACCTTTCCAATGGTATATAGAACTCTCTATAACTCCATAGGAGTGAAGATATATGAAAGGATTTGTAAAGTCAAGGCAACTAGAATTTTGGTTGTCCCTGCCAGGATATTGAACAATGTGATGTTAACACAAAAAGTAATTTAAGAAGAGTATAAATAAGAGGAGCACTTCCTCATTTGTTCACTCACTCACCCAAACATGGATATATTATGGGAGAGGTGCACTAGTGAAAAGGGTTGCAGCATTTGAAGAAAAGGATGAGTACAGATTGAACATCATTCCAAAGGAGGAGATTTTTCAAGTCATCTTGGAATTTTCACTATAACATTCTTTTTTAGATGTTTCAAACCATTCCACTTGGAGGATATTTAGGAAATTTTGATGCACTTTTGGTTCAAGTTTCATATGTTGTTTCACTATATTTTAGTAGATATGACCTAGGGAAGTTAGGGTTTATAAATGATATTGAAATGAGCTTTCAATAGGTTAGTTGGGAACTTCCGCTATAACGTTTTTTCTAAGAGGATTCAGAAAATTATTCTTGGAGGAGATGAAGTAGAGATCATGAAAAACACATGATACAAGTTTCATATGTGGTTTGGCTATATTTTCAATGATATGACCTCGGGAAGTTAGGGTTTTTGAATGATAATGAAATCATCTTTAAACAACTTAGTTTGCAATTTTTGTTATAACTGTTGTTCTAAGACGTTTCAAAGCGCGAACCTTGGTGGGGATGAGGTAGAGATATTGAAGTAACTATGGTACAAATTTTAGATGTTGATTTTATATAGTTTTAGATATATTATCTTTGGATGTAATGGTTTCTTTATAGTATGAAGTAGATTAGAGACATATTATGAAGGATATCGAAGGCAGATTATGAATCATATCAAAGCAAGATTATGAAGCAAATCAATGGAATATTTTGAAGCATATTAGAGGTATATTATGAAAGATATCAGGGGGCCTATTATGAATAAAATCAAAGGATTATTATGAAGTAGATCCGAGGTAGATTATGAAGCATATCAAAGGCGGATTATGAAGCAAATGAAAGGCACATTATGAAGCATATTATGGAGATGATTTGAGGTCAATTGTGTAGCAAATTGAAGTTGATTATAAAGTTATATTTGAGGTGATTATGTCAGTAGTATTGTACCTAATTCTTTAGTAGTTTGGTGCCTACATATTACTAAGTTGGTGCTCAGTTGAGCAGATTGGTGTCTCGAGTAGGTTGGTGCCTACATATTACTAAGTTGGTTCTTAGTTGAAGAGGTTGGTGTCTCCAATAGGTTGGTGCCTACATATGGTTAAGTTGGTACTCATTTGAGGGGATTGATGTCTCTAGAAGGTCAGTTCCTACAAACATTATAGCAGTAGGTTGGTTCCTACATGAATGTGAAAATCCTCACAACAGATCTAAGCGCTGATGTATACCTCACAATGAAAGAATTTAGGAATAAGATTAAGAGTGTTCAATGCAGTAAAATGAGCAACATAATAATAATACAGTAGAACTCGGATAGAAGCAAAATAACTTCACACACACTAATTCATTAATCACAAATGGACAAATAAATAATATAATGCATGAGGAATTCGAATGCCAAAGGTGGAAATTCGAATTAGCCTTCATGGAGTGATCAAAAGATCACTGGAGTGTCATCGGAGCACAACTAGAAGTCTATCTCATCATCGGTGGAGTCATCAACGCACAAGTAACGGTCAACCATCAGTCAAACTGACTCTAATTGAGTGTGGTAGGTGTAACTGAGTGTAACTAGCACATGGAGACACTAACTGAATGAAAGAGGCTCAGTGGAGGGTGCATGAGGAGCTAACCAAATTCAGAATGACCAGTCTAGTCACACTGGAGGTCCATCAGAGTGGTAAGGTCAGTTAAGAGTGAGTCAAGCCTAAAATCAAGGAGAGAACTCAGTTAACTGAAGACAACTAGACTGGTAGGTGAAGAAGGGCACCTTTGTCAAGTGGATGGTGAGATGTGGGTGCATCACTGGCTAGGAGGGCTCAATCTGAGTGGAAATAAGCTCCTGAGTGCTGGAAGACTAGGGACTAGGTGTTGGACGTATCAACCTGATGACTGAGCAGCATGCGGATGCATGCTGCATGCAAGACTAAAAATGCAAAGGATGAAAATGCTGGTAGGACTAGGATGGAGTATAGGAATATCCTAACACGCCCCCTTTATCCATCCTGGGATCTGGTACCTAAGACCAAAGGTCACCCAATACAATGAATAATAACAGTCAATAAACCAAGGAAATGGGGAAAATCTCATGGGAAAAATACCCCCCCTCAAAATAGACTATAAGGCACACACAAAAATAAATTCTCCAAACTCAAGCAGGTGTGATGCTTGGTCATATGTTTGGAGGTGTCTTCTTCTTGGGAAGAAGTGGATCATGCTAAAAAAGGATGTGCTTGTACTTGCTCTTCAGATCGAATGTGATGAGAACAAATCCAAAAGTATGAGGATGATCCTTGAGCCTGTGATTCGAATCAGTTGCGGTAGGATCAAATCTATGAATGTGCAGATAGTATTTTTTCTTCTCCTTCAAACCACCATGGGTGAGATTATGCCAAAAAGAACTATCACATGATTGCTTGAAATCCAAATCAGATTTAAGACATGAAGAATAGTTTCTTGATATCTCCTTTGAACTAGCAGGGGTGAGATCAAAACTATCATATGGATGACAAATTATCCCAAGTAGTAATTGCTTGGAATCCAAATCAAATCCAGGACTTTAATCATGGTTTCTTGAGATCTCCTTTGAACTAGTAGAGGTGATATCAAAACCATAAATGCATGAGAAACTATCCCAAGCGAATGGAAATGGTTTCTTGAGATCTCCTTTGAACCAGTAGAGGTGAGATCAAAACCATGATATGCATGAGAAATTATCCCAAGCAAATGGCAATGGCCATAGTCTTCAATAACCTTCTGAAAGCATGAAACAATGATCATATAATAGTAAATAAGAGGTGATTGATCATGGAGAGAGAATGCATTACCTCCAATGGTTGATTTTAGCTCCGAAACATTAATGTGATCATGATGCAAACCAACAGACTCTGGTGCAAGAGAGGATTTAGTAACCTATGCAATTTCTAGAGTGTGAGCTGGCACATAATTCGAAATAGAAGGAATTTGGAGCATGAGTGTAGAATCTGCAAGTTCTTCTTCTTTGTGGACAACTTCAATATGAGATATGTTTGATACTGATTCATAGTCTGAGAGACCATCAAGGGGAGAGAATGCATCACTGGGATTGCTCTCGAAAGGGTTTGGACCAATCCCTTCATTCTGTCTGCCAAATATTTCATCCAGGTGGGCCCATAGCTCTTTTGGAGATTTAACATATTCAACATCAAGGGAAAGAAATATCATGGATCGAGACATAGCATACATCATGGCTACAATATCTCTTCCACCTTCATCTAACCAATCATTCTCTTCTTCAGAGGATTCGAACTCTCTCTCAAAACAATAATCAAAGAGATCATGTCTCTTCAAACATGCTATCATTTTGGGTTTCCATTCAACATAGTTGAATAGATAAAGAGGAGGATCTTCTAAAAACATGGAAGTTGTAGAAGACCTGCAAAAAATATAGAAAACATCTGCAACTGCTACTTTTGCAAAAGTGCAGAAACTACTGCACTCGAAATCTTGATAATAACCTACAAAAAACTCTCAGGAATGGAGATAAACAAAACTCTCAAAATGCTCTGATACCATGTGAAAACCCTCACATCGGATCTAAGAGCTAATGTACACCTCACAATGAAAGAATTTAGGAATAAGATTAAGAGTGGTCAATGCAGTAAAATGAGCAACATAATAGTAATACAGTAGAGCTTGGATAGAAGAAAAATAACTTCACACACACTAATTCACTAATCACAAATGGACAAATAAATAATACAATGCATGAGGAATTTGAATGCCAAAGGTGGCAATTCGAATTAGCCTTCATGGAGTGATCAAAAGATCACTGGAGTGTCATCGGAGCACAACTAGAAGTCTATCTCATCATTAGTGGAGTCATCAATGCACAAGTAACGGTCAACCATCAGTCAAACTGAGTCTAGCTGAGTGTGGTAGGTGTAACTAAGTGTAGCTGGCACATGGAGACACTAACTAAATGAAGGAGGCTCAGCAGAGGGTGCATGAGGAGCTAACTAAAGTCAGAATGAGCAGTCTAGTCACACTGGAGGTCGATCGGAGTGGTAAGGTCAGTTAAGAGTGAATCAAGCCTAAAATCAAGGAGAGAACTTAGTTAACTAAAGACAACTGGATTGGTAGGTGAAGAAGGGTGCCTTTGTCAAGTGTATGGTGAGATGTGGGCGCATCACTGGCTAGGAGGGCTCAATATGAGTGGAAATAAGCTCCCGAGTGCTGGAAGACTAAGGACTAGGTGCTGGAGGTATCAACCTGATGACTGGGAAGCATGCAGATACATGCTGCATGCAAGACTGAAAATGCAAAGGATGAAAATGCTGGTAGGACTAGGATGGAGTATAGGAATATCCTAAAAATGAATTTATGAATATAAACTTTAGTGGTTTTCTCTCGAAAAGGTTTCCACATTAAATTTTGGGCATTGTGAAGTTTATGTGTATTTATTGTTCTGAATTTATTGAATAAGTGATGAATGTTTAAAGTGAGAAAAAATTATATTCTGCTGATTCATCCCCCCCCTCCACCCCTCTTAGTATAAGCATAATTTCAACACTCTTAAGGGTTACAAACACTTGGTTTGGGATATGATAGCAATTACAATCACCAAGTATTGGAATTAATTTGAAATTGCACAGAATAGACTGATGCTAGCGATTAACTCCATACAAGATGTGAATAGGACATTCAATGAATTAGAGAGAAAACCTCACATTACTCATGTTGTAACTAATATTTTGAACTCCAAAGCGAATGAAGAATTAGATTCAATGGGTGTTGATATATAACTAAGACCATAATGGATGCCAACAAGGTTATTACTAAGAATATTTTGTCCCAAAAGGATCTGAATAAAGCAATAAAACTATCCAAGGATGTGGCTTCCTTCAAGGTCATTTTTACATATGTGCTTCAATAGGACTACCTTCTCCATAGCATGGCAACAAGGAAATCTACTTCAAGAACCATTATGATGAGCTAATTGCATGGAGCAGAAATAATGATGTCAATTTTGAGGACATGGATGGGCCCCTCAAGGGTCAAGTGATCATAAACAAGGTTCAAGAAGACTTGGATATTCTATCTCATTTACATTTCATATTTAAGAACACGCCACCTCCCACTTGTGCCCATTATATTGAATTGGATATAGTTGTTAGGGAAATGAGGAGCTATCAATATCCTATGGGATCAAAGCACTGGAAATACATTGTAAAGTACATAGCTATATCCCAATATCAAGAGGTAGTTCTGGCATGGAAAATAGTGACGCTGAAAATTAACCAGCATGCGCCATAGCACTAATTGTTGTTGTAGGTTCATTGCTTGTTGATGGATCACAACACCTTGAGATCCAACAACAAGAAATGATCATGCAACAACAATCATTATTCTACAACACGTTATTTAATGGTTGTCGATAGTGACATGGGAACCTAGAGCATCATCTTGACATCAACGTCAACAGCTGTAATGACAGTCTAGATTATCAACTTCAGCAATTAATTAAAAAGAAAGCAACATCTAGTCAAAGGGTCATTCCTTCAATATCAAGAAATAATCACTAGAGTAGAAAACTCCTTAGTATCATAAAGAGGATAGAACTACAACAAAAAATTATTAGCATTTTTTTAGAATAGTATAACTCCTTGAATGAATTGATCAATAGAGCACACTAGGGCCAAAGTCAAGGATTTCTAGTGTTTTAGGCTAATTAGTTTCAAACCTATCTTGTATATTAGTCTGTAATCTTCTTCTATTTTGTAATCCTCTCTTGTACCTTCCACCATCTTCATATTCTATGTAATTGTCATCTAAAAGATAATAAAATCCCTATAAGGAAACCTTTTTGTATATATCATGCATCATGTTATGTGGTGAATTTTTTTATGCATATGAATGTATGATGAAGTATTCATTATATGTGCATGGTGTAAAATATGTTGTCATTATGGTAACATAATTTTCATTCAAATACATTATATGTTAGCTATTGAATTCTTTATTGCTCGGTACAATGTTCCTCTACATGAGAAATGAGATTTATTTGTAGAAATAACTTGCTTATCCAATTTGTTCATTTCAACATTCCATCGCCCAATAAAAGCTTTATGTATGATATGCAAGGAGTATTGTTTGTTTAGTATGTCATTATCATATATTTTCATTCTTGATCTGTTGTACCTGGTAATTTGAAAAGAAAAAAAAAAGAGATACTATAGGTTTCTATTCCTTAAACATCAAATCTAAAAAAACAAGCAAGAACAAACTTATTGATGCCTTGGCATAGTTCCTATAAATACAGGAACATCTTGAGGGACAACATAAGAGATGTAATCAACCCGATATAGTCTAGGACATATATTGTAATTAGACAAATGAATAATTTTGGTGTATCTTATATTATGTCTTATGTGTGATTATACTTCTGTTTATTTCCTCTTTCCACAATATAATTTGTGTGGTGTGTCTATTGGATGCATTGTGCTTTGTATAACTTTGCGGGCTCATTCCTAAACAAATTTATTGTATGATGTGGCTCATGGTTAACACCTTTAGCTTAATAATTGACCTGATTTTTTCCACAACAGAATGTGAAGATCATGCAAAGCAATAATCTGGAAGAGCAAGCTACAACTTAGGTTCACTTACCGCTCAATGGGTGCATGTCAGAGTTCACTTACCTCTAGGATGGTACATTTTGGAGAGTGTTTCTTCATTGGTATCATTACACTGATAATGGTATTGTATTGATATTGTATTGTATTGTGGATGACGTTATGTTATATGGTAATTCCTCCCGACCGATTGGCAGGCTTTAAAACTAATTCTTGATCTTTTTTGCAGGGCGATCAGAATGGTCATAAACTCATCCAAATTAATACTTCTGAAATATAATGTCGATGAGTCTATTATGGCGGAGATATGATTATTCTTTCCTTTCACTGTGAGGGACTTTGAGGAAGGGACTCTCTTCCTGGGCTACAGGATCAAACCCAACAATTATAGACCAATGGACTGGTATTGGCCACTACAGCAGTTTGATCGAAGGATTCACCTCTGGAGCTAGAAGTGGCTCTCTATCGGGGGCAGGGTCACCCTTGCTAAATCATTCTTACAAAACCCGGCAGTATATTGGATCTCTCTCTGCAAAATACCAAAGTCTATTATTTCGGCAATTAGAAGGAAAATCACTAACTTCATATGGTCGGGCATTGATAAAAGAAAATCGACCTTTGCAATTGGCAGAAAATCTCCTCCCTAAAGGATTTGGGGGGTTGGTCACTGAATTTTTTATTATTTTTGCACTAGCCCTTCATGCAAAATCTTTGTGGTGGGTACTTTCGGTGGGCTGTCTATGGCAGTCTATAATCAGGGACAAGTATTTCAGGGGAAAGTCAACCATCCAATGACTTTGATCCTCCAATGGTTGCTGCAAGGGTGCATCATGCATTTGGTCTAGTCTGCTTGCGGCACTGCCAGTGATTAAAAAATGGATCGCATGGAAACCTGGGAATGGCCGCTCGATATATCTTGGGGAAGACCCCATCATTGGAGGCTCGATCTATTACAAGTTATCTCCTTTCTTGTTATATTTTTTGCACTCATAGGGTTTTTACAGGTTATCCCATGTGGCCGCATCCACTCCTTCTCCCTTTGCTCCATCAGCGTGGCTCAGTGCTAAGCCATTGGGATTAATTGGGTTCCTGGCCATGGAATGGAAGGCATTTATCATTGGACTGAACCATGGTCTCTTCAGGATTAAGGAGCTGGACGATGTTCTCTATTGGTCATGGAACACACAATCTGGTGTGGTTACTACTAATTTGGTGTATGAATCTATCTTCGCTGACTCCCGGGGGGACCCATGCTGGTGGCACTCTCATTTATGGAAGTGGCCAATTCCACCCAAATTGCATTTTTTTTTTTCTGTGGATCATGTTGGAAAACAGATTACTGACGTGGGATAACCTGCTGCATCGTGGCTTCACTGGGTCGAGCATATGTCCTCTCTGTTGGAATGCGGCTGAAACTTGTGCTCACCTATTCATATCTTGCCCATTCTCTCATCAATTATGCTCTGTTGTATATCTCCTCCTCCTGGCTCTGAGCTTGTGGTCTAGTGATTCCATTTTGTCTTGTTTCCATAATTGGGTTTGAGATAATCCTGCACACATTACCATTGTGGCCTCCATTACATGGGAGATCTGCCTTGCTAGAAATTCTAGCATTTTCGAAGACAATGTCCCCTCCCTGGTTTGGCTTGCTACAAAATTTTATGCTTTCTACCTGGATTCAAAGGATGCTTCCCCGGGTGCACCTATAGTTCATTTTTTGAAATGACCCTCCCCTCCAATAGAGGATTTCATGGCCTTTTTTTATGGGGCTTCTAAGCCGGGGGGGGTTCCTCCTATGATGCTGGTGTGATTATCTTTATTGATCATGTGCAATTCTTTAAAGTCTGGATGAATGGGGGGATTGGTTCCAATACACGTGGTGGAATTTGGTGCTGTGGGTGGCCCTGTTTTTTGCAAAAAGGAAAGGCATTATGCTCTGGTCTTTGTATGGTGACTCCTGATCGGCTATCGATTGGGCTTTTGGTCGGGGAGCCCTCCTCTCTCTGGCCCTTTCACCTTGGATGGATATGGTCTGCTTGTTGCTTCAAGACTTCCCTCATCTTATCATCAAGCATATCTCTCAGGAGCAGAATGAACAAGCTGATTTTCTGTCCAAGTTGGCTCTTTCGGTGGTGGATGGTTGTATCCATTTTGAATTTTGGTCTCACTCCATGCTCCAATCTAGCGGCAACCTGCTTCTTCCAACATCCTCGTGCTGGTGAAGGGGTGATGGATCTTTGGGGCTTCGTTTTTTTTTTTGGGTTTTTTGGCTGCGGTATCTCTTTTTATTGTAAATACTCTCTTCCACTTCTATGGACTTTCTTTTTTCTTTATTCTACCCCGCCCTTTTGGACTAGAACTTTGGTTCGTTTGGTGGTATGATTATTGGCGTCTTTGGTATATTTGGTACTGATTATGGGTCTCATGGTGTCACCTAGTTTTTTCTTGGGGAGGTTGTGTTGCCTTTGTTTGGCTCCTCCCAGTTGTATTGGCTTTATTTCCTCGTTGGAAGATTATGTATTGACACTCTCTTATATATTTCTAATGAATATATAGCTATTTTTCGTTTTGAAAAAAAAATGGTATTGTATTGTGTTGAGTGGAATGCTTGATATTGCGAGATTTAGACCATTTTTTTTAAGTGGAATGATTTTTTTTTAACTTCAATATATTTATAATTTATATTAACATAAAATTACTAGTTTATATTAAGATATAATTATGCTAATAAATATTGAATTAATAAACATATTTAAATTTAATTGTAATATATATATTTTTAAATGTTATATAATATATATTATTAAAAAATTTAAAAAACAATTATATATTTTGAATATTTAGTGTAGTGAAATGGAAGGCAACTTAGTGTGTATTCTATTTTTATACACCTAAGCCTATTTTTTAAAATGAAAATGTGCATATATTATTAAAAAGTGAGAGTAACACTACAATAATATTTATTATATATAAATATTTATATGATATTATGTATAAATATAAAAAATATGTTTATTATATATAAGCATTTATATGATATTATGTATAACTATAAAAATATACATGATAATGTGATAAAAAATAAAAATGACACTTCATCTCGTTAAATAAATTAATAATAATGTTGCTACTTACTTAATTATGGATTTTCCATTAGAGAAATTGTAGGTCGTTTTCCAAAGTAACATTGATTCTAAGGTTATAGATGGAGACCAAATGAGTTTTCTACATGTCACTGTGGTGTTGTTGAGTTTTTTTTAATGTAAATGGTTTTTGTTAAACCGACAACCTAATATGATTTTTTTTTTTTCAATCCTCTTAGCGTTCTCAGAGGATTGAAAAAAAACGGGCAGCATTTTTGCTTGTCAAAACACATTTTAAAATAAAACTAGTAGCATTTATGCAGTGAAATGCTACCGGTTGACATAAACAAAAATATTAATAATTAAAAAAAATAAAAACAACATAAATTTAAAACCCTAAACATATTTTAAATGGTTTTTGGTTTTTGTTTTGGAATGGTTTTTTGTTTTTCTTTTTTTTTCAAATAGTATTTGGTTTCAATGGTTTTTGTACACAAAAAAAATGGTTTTTGGTTTCAATGGTGGTTTTAGTTTCAATGGTTTTTGGTTTCGATGGTGGTTTTTCATTTTCAATGGTTACATTCACACAAATTGATAAAAACTAAATAAAATTTACATTTTGTAAAAAACACACACAATTTTATACAAAACAAATAAAATTTAGTTTTTTTTTTTTAAACAAATAGCAAAACAAATAAAATTTAAAATTTAAGTTTTTTTTAAATAAATGACAGGTTGAATTCCACTTACCTAGTGGATTAGAAGCCATGGGTGCGAGGTGGATTTGGGTGTGGGCCATGGCTTGGTGAGGTGGTTGTGGATGCTCGGTCGAGGGAATTCTTCCCGTCCTTCTCGTTGTCATTGCACTGTCATTTTTGAATAGGACCGGCTAGCCAACCGAGCCCTATTTTTTTTTTTTGCTATCTCAAGCCCTCGATCGAGCTATCGAGGTATTTAAACACCCTCGATTGAGGTCTTTTCAAGCCTTCGATCAAGGTCTTTTAAAACCCTCGATCGAGCTTTAAAAACCTCGATCAAGGGCTTGAAAAGACCTCGATCAAGGGTTCAAAAATAAGTTTTTTGGCTCCCATGCGCCAAAAATGGTGAACCACCTTCATGGAATCACCCTGTATCACTATGAATGTGATTGTCATTGTATTTTCTTTGCTCTTAAACTTCTTAATACTTGTCCTAATTGTGTAGAGAAAATATTTTTTAACTTGAATTGATTTGTATAGCAGATATTGAGTTGAGTGTAGTTTGCATATTTTTGCAAATTATGACAAAAATTACAACTAATGAGGAAGCACTGTATTGTAAACTAGTTGCAAAGACTTAGACTTGCACTTTCTATGACATATATTGTAATTGTAGATTAGAGGTTATCATTATCATAATTCTCTATAGTATATTGTAATACTTGTTTAGTTCATATTATAAATCCTTTGAAGATGCATTCTTAGAGACAACGTGGAAGAAAGAGGTTCAAAGGCATGGTGGTAGAGAAAATCACAATGATCTTCATTGTGTCCATTGTGGTAGAGATGGGCATCAGGAAAAGACATGTAAAATTCCATGCGAGAAGATTGTTAGGATATTCCTATACTCCATCCTAGTCCTACTAGCATCTTCATTATTTGCATTTTTAGTCATGCATGCATGCAACTGCATGCATCCCAGTCATCAGTCCCGGCACCTAGCCCTCAGCTAGATAGCCCCGAGAGCTTCTCATGGATCAGTTTTAGTCCTCCTAGAGAATAATGCGCCCTTCTTCCTTGATTTAAGGAAGCCACTCATCCTCTCTCACCTACCACTCAGTTGCACATCAATTAGTTGAGTTATCTTTAGTTCTCTCCTTGATTTAAGGATAGAATGACTCTCAACTGACTGTATCACTCTGATGGACCTCTGATGAGACTAGACTACAGATTTTGACTCCAGTTATCTCCTCATGTGCCCTCCACTAAGCCTCCTTCATTCAATTAGTGCCTCCATGTGCCAGTTACACTCAGTTAGACTCAGTTTGACTAATGGTTGACAGTTACTTGTGCATTGATGACTCCACTGATGATGAGATAGACTTCTAGTTGTGCTTTGATGACAATCCAGTGATCTTTTGATCACTCCATGAAGGCTAATTCGAATTGCCACCTTGGCATTCGAATCCCCATGCATTGTACTACTTATTTGTCCATATTGTGATTAATGAATTATCGTGTGTGAAGTTATTTTGCTTCTATTCGATTTCTGCTGTATTATTATTCTATTGCTCATTTTACTGCATTGACCACTCTTAATCTTATTCCTAAATTCTTTCATTGTGAGGTATACATCAACTCTTAGATCTGCTGTGAGGATTTTCACATGGTATCAGAGCATGTTGAGAGTTTTGTCTATCTCCATTCCTGAGATTTTTTTGCAGGTTATTATCAAGATTTCGAGTGCAGCAGTTTCTGCATCTTTTGTAGCAGTAGCAGTTGCAGAATTTTCTATTGTTTTTGCAGTTCTTCTGAAACAGCTTCCATGCATTATACAGGAATTACTCCTCTTTCTCCATTCAACTATGATGAATGGAAACCACAGATAATAGCACATTTGAAGAGAAATGGTCTCTTTGATTATTGTTTTGAAAGAGAGTTCGAATCCTCTAAAGAAGAGAATGACTGGTTAGATGAAGGTGAAAGAGCCATTGCAGCCATGATGTTTGCTATGTCTCGATGCATGGTACACCACTCCCTTGATGTTGAATCTCCAAAAGAGCTATGGGCCCACCTGGATGAAAGATTTGGCAGAAAAAATGAAGGAATTGGTCCAAACCCTTTCGAGAGCAAGCAAAGTGTTACATTCGCCCTCCTTGATGATCTCATTGATCATGAATCAGTATCAAACATATATCATATTGAAGTTGTCCACAAAGAAGAAGAACCTACAGATTCTACACTCATGCTCCAAATTTCTTCTGTTTCGAATTATGTGCCAGCTTACACTCTAGAAATTGCTGAGGTTCCTAAATCCTCTCTTGCACCAGAGTCAGTTGGTTTGCATCATGATCTACTGAATGTTTCGGATGTAAAATCAGCCATTGGAGGTAATGCATTCGCTCTCCTTGATCACTCACCTCTTATGCACTACTATATGATCATTATTTCATGATTTCAGAAGGTTATTGAAGATGATGGCCATTTGCATTTGCTTGGGATAATTTCTCTTGCATTTACTGGTTTAGATATCACCTTAAATGGTTCAAAGTAGATCTTAAGCAACCATGATTCAAGTCTTGGATCTGATTTGGATTCCAAGCAATCATTGATATTTGATGGTTCTTTTGGGCATAATTTCACCCATGATGGCCATTGCCATTTGCTTGGGATAATTTCTCATGCATTCAATGGTTTAGATCTCACCTCAAATGGTTCAAAGGAGATCTTAAGAAAACATTATTCAAGTCTTGGATCTGATTTGGATTCAAAGCATTTACTATCATGTGATGTTTCTTTTGGGCATAATATCACCTATGATGGTTCGAAGGAGAGGACAAAAGACTATCTGCACATTCATAGATTTGATCCTACCTCAGCTGATTCGAATCAAAGGTTCAAGGATCATCCTCATACTTTTGGATTTTTTCTCATCACATTCGATCTGAAGAGCAAGTACAAGCACATGCTTTCTGAGCATGATCCACTTCTTCCCAAGAAGAAGATACCACCAGACATATGACCAAGCATCACACCTGCTTGAGTTTGGAGCATTTATTTTTGTGTGTGCCTTCCAGTCTATTTTGAGGGGGGGTATTTTTCCCATGAGGTTTTCCCCATTTCCTCGGTTTATTGACTGTTATTATTCATTGTATTGGGTGACCTTTGGTCTCAGTTACCAGGGCCTAAGATGGATTAAGGGGGTGTGTTAGGGTATTCCTATACTCCATCCTAGTCCTACCAACATCTTCATTATTTTCATTTTCAGTCATGCATGCATTTCTACATGCAACATGCATTATGCATCCATGCATGCAATTGCATGCATCCCAGTCATCAGTACTAGCACCTATCCCTCAGCTAGCTAGCCGCGGGAGCTTCTCACGGATAAGTTTTATCCCTCCTAGAGCTTAATGCACCCTTCTTCCTTGATTTAAGGAAGCCACTCATCCTCTCTCACCTACCACTCAGTTGCACTTCAGTTAGTTGAGTTATCTTTAGTTCTCTCCTTGATTTAAGGATAGATTGAATCTCAACTAACTGTATCACTCCGATGGACCTCCGATGAGACTAGACTGCCCATTCTAACTCCAGTTAGCTCCTTATATGCCCTCCACTGAGCCTCCTTCATTCAGTTAGTGCCTCCATGTGCCAGTTACACTCAGTTACACCTACCACACTCAGTTAGACTCAGTTTGACTGATGGTTGACAGTTACTTGTGCATTGATGACTCCACCGATGATGAGATAGACTTCTAGTTGTGCTTTGATGACACTGCAGTGATCTTTTGATCACTCCATGAAGGCTAATTCGAATTGCCACCTTGGCATTCGAATCCTCATGCATTGTACTACTTATTTGACCATATTGTAATTAATGAATTAGCGTGTGTGAATTTATTTTGCTTCTATTTGAGTTCTACTGTATTGTTTTTCTGTTGCTCATTTTACTGCATTGGCCACTCTTAATCTTATTCCTAAATTCTTTCATTGTGAGGAATACATCAACTCTTAGCTCTGCTGTGAGGATTTTCACAAAGATCATAGAGAAAAAGAAGCAAAATATAAAATTTTGAAATAGATAGAGCCTCTGAATCTGCTCATTCTATTGTTGCACGCTATAACTTTGGTATAAATGAATTTTTATTCAACACTTGATTTGCATTTTGGAGACATACTTGATTTCTTGACATTGGTTCAATCTTCCACATGATAGTTAGAAAATATTTTTTTGAATAATTGAATGGCAATGTAGATGGTGTAGTATATTTTACAGATAAGTGTAGCCTCAAACCGAAGGGAATTAAATCCATTAGGCTGCAACTACCTAGATTCCATGATTTTTTGTTGCATAATGTTCTCTGTCATCCATAGTTGCAGCGAAAATTGATGTCCCTATTGCACATTCATTAGAGGAAATTTCAATTTAAAATGGGCCTTCCAAAAATTATACAAATTCCATGTCATCATGTATTAGCCAATCAAAATGCTTTAAAATTTAAAAAGAGAGCACCTAAAAAAATTGGAGGGAAAAAATAAGAACTATTTTTTTGGATCGTATTTTCAACTTATCTCCTTGTAGGTTTACTCAAATTTGATGCGAGAAGACTCGTTGGATGCATAACTAAATTATGCATCCAACGAGTACCCATGTTGGATACTTTTAACAACATCCACACATTGAAAAAATTAAAATACATTTCAAAACATGTTTCTAGTGCAAGAAAACACGTTTTTTAATATAGTTTTGATTTTTCATGGTGTGGATGTTGTTAAAAGTATGCAACATGGGTACTCATTGGATGCATAATTTAATTATGCATCCAACGAGACCTCTCGCGTCAAATTTGAGTAAACCTACAAGGAGATAAGTTAAAAATACGATCCAAAAAAGTAGTTTTTTACTCTCTCACTATTATTATTTTATTGTTTTTTTATTATTTTCCTTAGGAGGCCCATTTTTTACCCAAATTTCCTCTAATGCTACAACAAGTCCATTCTATCGACATGTTTGATGGGATAGTATAGATAAGGACGTCCTCTGACAACTTGGTCATCGTGACTAGATGTGAAGATGGGAAGCTATTGAAGTTGAAAGGAACATCTGCAAGAGCTCATAAGTTTTACTTCCTCTCTCAGCATGAAGAAGTTACATTATATTCCATTCTTTTAGTGTATTCTAGATATGGACACATCAATTATAATAGTCTTTGATTGTTGAAAAAAAATGGTGTTTCTAGTTTTCCCACCATTCCAAAGAATCTGAAATAATGCGATGCTTTTATTCTTGGAAAGCATAGTAAGCAACCTTTTCATGATTCGCATTTCATAGCATGTAGAAATTCAAGTTGGTACACTCTAAATTATGTGGCCCTATGCCTATTGTTTTTTAAAATGGCAACAAATATATCATGACCTTTATTGATTATTACAACAGGATGTGTTGGGTGTATTTTTTTAAAGATAAATCTCAATACTTTGAAACATTTAGAAAATTTCATGTATGGATTACAAATGAAGCACAATTCCATATTGGTTCCCTTCATACTGATAATGGATGAGAATACACATCAAATGAACTTGAAGCCTATATTATGAAATATGTGATTAGGCATAAAATATCTATTCCATACAATCCTTAATAGAATGATGTGGAAGCAAGAATGAACATGAAACTTTTGAATATGGTTCATTCCATGATGTTTTTCATGAATGTAAAATTGATATTTTGGGTTGATGCATTTTTGTGTGTAGTTTACTTAAGAAACAAAATTCCATCTCATGCTCTTTCCAATAAGAATCCATACAAAAGGTGGTATGGTAACATTTCTTTGATGAGGCATGTTAAGGTGTTTGATTCCCCTTGCTATGCTTTTATCCCAAAGGAACAAAGAAACAAGGTTGGTGCATAGAGTCGGAAGTGCATTTTCTTGGGGAACTAAAATACCACCAAGGAATATCACCTTTACGATGAGGTAAACAAAAATTTTATTCTTTCTAGAGATGCCATTTTGAATAAAAATGAAAAGTCTACTAAGAGGTAGCTTGATTGTCTACACAAGTTCACCCATGTAAGGTCATTTCATGAATTTAACAATGAGATTCCATATCATGTAGGGGGGGTCCCTATCTTGGATCAATCTCTATAATTTTATTTTGCAAAACCATCTTCCCCTCATGAAGAAATTCCTCAAATTCACTAGAATAGGAGGTTCAATTAGATGATATGATTGAGAGGATCAGAAGACTAAATCTTGAAGACAGTGGATCACCACAAAATGAGCAACCTAAACCTTCATGAAAAGTTTTTAAATGGGCCATTAAGAAACTTGAAAGTGTCCATCTTTGTGAATTTGGAAATACAAGAACCAGAATTTCGCCAAGAGAAGATAATGGAGAAGATGTAGATAATTCAAATTCAAGTGATGTAGAAGATATTGATGTCTCGTATTATTGTGAATTAAATTTATCACCTAATATTGAATTAACTTCCTTTAAAGAAGCTATTACTTGTGATAAGTGGAAAGAAGCCATAAACAATGAGTATGATGCTCTCATTAAGAACAAGACATAGAAGTTGGTTGATACTCCATTTAGAATCAAACCAATTGGATGCAAGTGTGTCTACAAAACCACGTATAAATCAAATGGATCACTTGACAAGCATAAGGCAAGGCTTTTGGTGAAATTTTTTGCATAGAAAGAAGGAATTGACTATAAAGAAACTTTCCTCCCCAAACAAAAATGGGCTACCATATGCACTCTATTGTCTTTGGATGCACAGAATGGGTGGAAAATTCATCAAATGGATGTGAAGATGGATTTCTTGAATGGAGACTTGAAAGAGAATTTCTTCATGTCTCAACAAGAAAGATTTGTTGTGAAGGAGCAAGAAAAAAAGGTATGAAAACTCATCAAGTCATTGTATGGCCTGAAATAAGCACCTCGCACATGGTATAAAAAGTTAACCAAGCATATTCTAAAGTTAAATTTCAAACATTTAAATCTTGATTATGCAATATTGTTTGTAAAGACAGTTGGAAATTTTGTTGTATATCGTGTGGTGTATGTAGATGATATTTTGATGATAGGGAACAATGAAAGCTAAATTCAATCCAAAAAGAGAAAATTGAAAAAGGGATTTGGGATGATATATTCGGGACACCTTCACTACTAATTGGGAATTGAAATGACTCAAAATACCAATTACATATTTATCTCCCATAAGAAGTACATTGGAACCTAATTGCTGATAGGTTGGACATGACATAATGTAATCCTCGCTCCACTCCAATGGAACATAACTTGAAGCTCACATCAAAAGAAGGGAATGAATTTGAAAATGTAACCAAGTACATACATCTTGAAGGGAGTCTTATCTACCTTACCACCACCATACCAGATATATCATTCATTGTTGGGGTCCTTTCCAAGTTCATGCAAAAACCTTGTGAAGAACATTGGTTTACTACCAAAAGAGTTCTAAAATATTTGAAGGGGACTCAAGATTTTGGACTCAAGTATTCTAAGGTGGATGAGTTCAAACTGATTGGTTGTTATGATTCATACTTTGATGGTGTCAAATAAAATGGAGTATCTACTTCAGGCTACCTCATGAGTCTTTGATCATCAACTATCTCTCGGAGATCATGCAAATAGTCAGTTCCAATAGATTCGATAACAAAGGTAGGATATGTGGTTGATGTAGAAGAAACAAGGGAGATTGTGTGGCTTAGGAAAATACATGAATATTTGTAGGAGAAACATGTGAATTCCACTCCTCCATTGATTGACACTTGATTTCTACAATCAATTTGGCCAATAATCCCATATTCCATGATCGACCCAAACACATCAACACAAGGTACCATCTGATTCAATATCATGTAAAGTAAAAGAAAATACATTTAAGTCATTCTTCCACAAATGAGCAAATTGTAGACATCTTCACCAAAACATTTGGAAGGGAAAAGCTTTAAAAGTTCAGAAGTATGCTTGGACTCACAAACACCCATTCAGATTAAGGGGGGAATGTTGGAAACATAATATGTTGGGATTCTGGTTCCTTGTAAATAATCACTTCAGTTACAAAGACGAGGAGGCATTTACCTTCTGAATCTGAAGCCCAAAGATCACCCCTCTCTTAGTTGTATAAATAAAGCTTTTACACTTAATAAAATTTGTAAGTTGTACAAATAAGCAAACCTTTCATAAGCTTTGGACTCTAAAATATTTATTCTTGATATGCATGCCATAGTCATATAAGGATTAACTTGTAACTATTTAAGAAATTTGATATATATTTATATAAATATGTTTTATAGTGTAGCCATTTTGCACTTGGGGTTGAAATGTGCTACGTTTTATAAGTTTTTATATATTTATTTTTTAGGAACTAGTCACCATTAAAAATTTAACTAAAATATAGAACTTAATATATATATATATATATATATATATTCCAGATGTCCATTACTTGTGGGACTAGCCTGTGGTCTAAGAAATCACAACCCATGGGAATCTAAGTTGTCAAAATCAACTAGAGATTGCACCCGGATTGGGCCACACCAACCCTTAGCATGGTTGGAGTTTTAGTGTCTCCTCCCACCATAGCTAAGTTTCAAACTTGGGATACCTAACAAATGGAACCCCTCGAAGTGCTAGTAATACTTCACGGCTGCGCGCACGCATGTTCTCATGCACACACATAAACCTAAGTAGCTATAAACTAAAATTGTATTAATTATGAATTCCTTCATATGAA
Organism: Larix kaempferi; assembly: GCA_027924585.1. Lineage (NCBI taxonomy): Eukaryota > Viridiplantae > Streptophyta > Pinopsida > Pinales > Pinaceae > Larix > Larix kaempferi. Next base: position 6,113,473 of record BSBM01001404.1, on the reverse strand, counting down.
TGTATTCCAATTAAATTATAGCCAACCCTTTTCTTAGAATTACGTCTTTTTATCCCTAAAAAGTACTTACAAAAAATAAATAAATAAATAAACTTTAACAATATGATCACATTTCGGGCTCGAGTGTTGTCTGAAACTAGGGTTTGCAGCAGAAATTAGAGTTTTCTCCAATTTGGTTCAAGGTTGAGAGGTCTTGATGGCCAAACCACTAGGGGACGGAGGCCCCTCCTACCATAACATTGTTTGCAATCGTGCTACGGCAGCAAATTGCACATAAGGAAATGCTAATCACAATCCAGATGCAAACCCTATGCAAAACTCCAAAGAGATCCCGAAGCAACAAATGAGGAGTTTGACCAATAAGGGAAGCAGCGGCAGAAAAGTACCCCTAGCAAACACTCAGGTGATGCCACGAGGTAAATTTTTCTTAGAAACCAGTGAAATTCCCACTTTGGAAGTAACTTCAAACAAAGTAGTTGAATAGAAGAAATATATGCAAGATCATGCCCTGATTTGCAAGTTTCTAGGTTTTTGGCCAATGGAAAGAGCCTTCCAAGGCCGGATTAACCATAAGTGGAAACCCCAAAGTTGATGTGAAGTTGGGATCAAAAGGCTTTTTCAATGTGGTATTATCATAACCCGGAGATTGGGAAAGGATAGTGGAACAAGGCCCCCACTTCTTTAATAGTGTTGGTATCTTTATGCACTATTGGAAAGAAAAATACAACCCATATATGGAAGACTTCACAAAAGTCCCAATTTGGATCAGAATGCATTCACTACCACAAGAATATTGGGAGGAATAAATCCTAGCAGGCATTGGCAATAGCATAGGAACCTACATGAGAAGCTCTGAGATCACCAAAAGAGATAGGTACACATCCTTTTCTCGAATATGTGTCCATATGAATGTATCCAAATTGTTGCAGGAAGCCATACTCCTAAAATTCCAAGACGAAGAATGGATCCAAACCCTAGACTATGAACACATCCCCTTTCGATGTCGTAAGTGCCATGAATATGGGCATCTATAAAGAGACTTCCCAGAAGTTCAAATACATTCATCCCAACCCCCACCTCCTCCTACCTCCCAGCCTGATCTGTAAAACTTCATCCTGGTAAATCACATATCCAAAGGAAAGGCCCCTAGGAAAACCCAGCTCCCGCCCAAGGGTTTAAACAACACCAATCAATTTGGTATTCTAGAGATAGAAGAAATGGAGCTTGAAGAATAAGCAACAGAAAAAACCCAAGAGGACACAACAAATCAAGAAAGAAACCATCCAGATCGACCTAAATGTAGAAAGATAGATCCCAAGGAAGATAAAATCATGGAAGAAGCGGAGGACCAAAACAATGGGGATGAAGATAATGAAATGGACATAACAGATCATGAGATCCAAAAAAAAAATTCAAGTATGACCTCTCAATCATCCCTATGCCACATATAAGTCTCATTCAAAGATTTATTCAAGCTGCAATAGGTAAAGCAACCCCATCTCAGGATCCATAAAGTTGAATCCCCTTGGTATTTATCACTCTCAAAAGGGAAATATCAATCTGAGGGGAGGAAAAAACGGAAGAAACACAAATCAATAGAGATTAGCAGGTTTAGGTGAATAGATTATCGCATCAAGGAATTACAAGACACTATCTGAGTGGATGCAATCCAATCCCACTTCCCATTAGTTTCCCCAATGAAAGTTATATCCTAGAATATTCATGTTCTGGGAGGGAAAAGCAAGAGAAGAACCCTCTGATCCAAGATACATCAAGAAAATCCAGTGATTGTAATGCTCCAAGAAACAAAATGCACAATGGAAACAATGCAAAAATGGGCATCCTTCTGCTAGAAAGGATGTAAGCTAATGGCCCTCAATGCAGTAGGAGTAGCAGGAGGCATTGCAATACTCTAGGATCCCACTGTCGTACATTTGCCTAACTTATTTTCAAGAAATTTTACCTTATCAGCATTCTATGAGATCAAAGGAAGCAGGACATCAGGCACTTTAAATTGCATTTATGGACTGGCTAACCCAACAATGAAACAAGGTTTTCTAGACTCACTCAACTAGATCAAACCCATGGAGGGGCATTGGATCCTTGGGGATGATTTCAACATGATATCCACCCCTATGGAAAAAAAGGGGGCATCAGTCGCCTTGATTCAACCAGTAGAGTTTTTGGGAAAATGATCAACACCTTGGATATGGTCGATATTGTGCCAAATATTAACACCTATACTTGGAACAATAGGAGAGGAGGAGAAAACCAAGTGGCCTCCAGACTTGACCGGATTCTTCTTTCAACAGATTTGGTATGATCTAGATCCATCCTTGACTCTTTTATCTTACCAAGTGTTGGCTCTAACCACTCGGCTATTAGCCTCGAAATTGACCAAAATACAAAGCCATGCAATCGACCCTTCATATTTTAGAAGTGTTGTTTGGATCATCCTGAATTCATGGAGAGCCTCTCCCTGTGGTGGTCAAATTCTCCAAGAAAAGAAGGATCCAAAATGCACAATCTCCAATGGAAGCTAAAATGGGTGAAAGGAAAACTAAAAATATGGAACAAGGAATTTTTGGCAGCATTTTTGAAGCCAAAAGAAAATTAGAGGAAGAAATGGTGGAGCTACAACAAACTGCAATAGTATAAGGCTACACTGAAAATTGCTTGAAGAAGAATCATGCATACAAGCTGCTCTAAATCAACGTCTGGACCAAATGGAAATACTCTGGAAGCAAAAATACTGAATAAGTGTTGAATATTGTAACTTCTAAGAATATTATATTTGTATATTATTTATTCCGGAGATGTTCCATCCCTCCGAGGTGATTCTATTATGTATCCGGAGATGTTTATTCCTCCGAGAAGTTGTGGTAACTAGGGTTATTAGACCCACGATGTGGGGGTCGGCCCCGAGGATATGTTTTAGGGGTTATTAGACTTCTCCAGGAGAGGTCGGCCCCATTAGGTATTTTCGGTGGTCGGGAGTTAGTATAAATAGAGGAGGTGAACTCCTCATTAGACATACTTGCTCACTTGAGAAAAGTAGCGCACTTGTCTGGGAGATTTGCTAAGGAGGTGAAGGAGGAGGTAGCACATCTTGTAGTTTGGTTGATCATCTTATTGAGGAAAGCTTTGCTGGGTTTTCTACCCCATGAGGGTTTCCCAGGGTAAATTTGTGTCTATCTTGTGATTATGCTTCTTTCAGTGATCTTGCTAGTCTATTTGGTTTAAACTTAACATGGTATCAGAGCTAGATTGAAGAGGACATCTTTCACAACGTAAGAATCTCTCTCTCTTTCCGGTGAAGATTAGGGTTTCAGCAGAAAGTTGATATTATTGAAATCTGATTGCATGGCTGGATAGCCCTTCTCAAGACCTTTCTTTTGAACCCTAGATCAAACTTTTTGGTTAGGTAGAACTCCGGGAAAGTCAAACCCTAATTCTACCAAAAGTGCGATAAGTGAGAAATTGGTTTCAGCAAAAAGTTGGTATTGTTGAAATCTGATTACATGGCTGGATAACCCTTCTCAAGACCATTCTTTTGAGCCCTAGATCGAACTTTTTGGTTGGGTAGAACTCCGAGAAAGTCAAACCCTAATTCTACCAAAAGTGCGATAAAATTCTATCTCAGGTTCCGGAAAAGTAAAAGGTAACTTTTCAAGTAAGTACTACTCTGTCTCTTGGACTCCCCCAAGAGAAGATGGCTCCAAACACTAAGCTTGAAGACAAGCTAGAAGGTATAGAGAATTTTCAGGCATGGAAATACAGAATTGGTCTCATTCTTGAAGAGAATGATCTTGCTCATTATATCAAGGATGAAGTTGCAGAACCAGAAGGAGATGAAGCCAAAGAAAAGCATAGGAAGGATTTGATTAGGGCAAAGAGAATCATAGCTGATTCTATTAAAGACCACTTGATTCCCCAAGTGGCCTCCAAGAAGACTCCAAAGGAAATATATGATGCCCTAGGAAGAATGTATGAAGGAAAGAACATCAATAGGAAGATGAACCTAAGGACTCAATTGAAGAGTACCAAGATGCACAAAGGAGAATCCATTCAAGACTACTTCTCAAGGGTCTCACAAATCAAGGAGAAACTAGATGCAATTGGTGATACTCTTGATGAAGATGAACTTGTGATGACTGCTCTCAATGGTCTCACTAGACCTTGGGAATCATTCATACAAACCATGTGTGATAGAAAAGAGAGCATGAAGTTTGATGTAGTATGGGAGGATTGTGTTCAAGAAGAATCTAGGGTAGCCAACAGAGAAGCTCTTCTCAAAGAGGATGACCAAGCCTTGGCCACCCATACCAAAAGAAGAAGAATGGGTCATCTCAAGAAAGTTAACCACAAAGGATCTCAACACTTCCCTAGACCTAAAAAGAGAAAAGGACCCAATCCAGTAAGAGATCTTTCCACAGTCGAATGCTATAGTTGTCATAAACTAGGACACATCTCCAGATTTTGTCCTTCACAAAAGAAGATGTTTGTCCACAAAAGACACCATGCACATATGGCAGAAAATGATAGTGAAGAAGAAGAAGAAGAAGAAGAAGAAGAGGTAGAGGCAAAGCCTAGAAAGAAAAGATATAAAGTGAAGAAAGAAGATCCAGAAGAATATGTCCTATTCTCTGCACTCTCTAGATCTGTATCTCCTAGAGAATATACATGGCTCATTGACAACGGTGCTTCTAAGCACATGACAGGTCAAAGAAAGACTTTCTCAAATCTTGAAGAAAAGTCTTCTTCACAAAAGGTATCTCTAGGAGATGACTACCAATATCCCATCAAAGGAATTGGTGAAGCTAGCTACAAGCTAGATTCTGGAACACCTTTGAAGATGAAAGACATCCTATATGTACCAGGTTTAAAGAAGAACCTTCTCTCTATCTCAGCACTAGATAAGAAAGGTTTTAGAGTGGCTTTCATAGATGGACAAGTACTCATGTGGTCCAAAGGAAAGACAATTAAAGATGCAGTTTTCATTGGTGAAGAAGAAGGAGGTCTCTATAAGCTCAAGGGTCATCCAGAAGCTACCCTTGCTCATGAGATCTCTTGCCCCAGTGAGCTATGGCATAGAAGATTAGCTCACATCAACTATAAATCCTTACCCTATGTAAGCAAGGTAGTCATAGGATTACCAAATTTGAAAGCTGATCATGATGGCTCATGCAAAGGATGTAAGAAAGGGAAAAATGTCAAGAACCCCTTTCCAAAGAGTGAAACAAAGACTAAGAACATTCTGGAGCTAATACACTCAGATGTATGTGGACCAATTCCCACTACTTCCCTAAGTGGGTTTGAATACTATCTTTCATTCATTGATGACTATTCAAGGAAAACTTGGATATACTTCCTAAAAGGTAAGAATGAATTCTTTGGAAAATTCAAAGAGTTCAAGGCTTTAATAGAAAATCTCTCAGAAAAGAAAATCAAGATTCTCAGAACAGATAATGGCGGGGAATTTACCTCAAAAGACTTTGAAGACTTTTGTAAAGAAGCTGGAATCAAAAGGGAACTAACTACTCCCTATAATCCCCAACAAAATGGGGTGGCTGAAAAGAAAAATAGAACAATCATGGAAGCTGTGAAGACCATGATACATGACAAAGATCTTCCCATGTATCTATGGGCTGAAGCAGCCAAGACAACAGTATATGTGCAAAAATAGATTATCTCATAGTGCTCTTGAATTCAAAACTCTAGAAGAAGTGTTTACAGGAAAGAAGCCTGAGGTAAGTCATCTTAAAATATTTGGGTGTCGTGTGTACATCCACATTCCAAAAGAAAAGAGAACCAAGTTAGACCCTTCTGGTAAGAAGGGAATATTTGGTGGGTATTGTGAACCATCCAAAGCCTTCAGAATTTATATTCCAGGTTTTCATCACATAGAAATAAGTAGAGATGTAACATTTGATGAAGAAGCAACTCTTAAGAAATCCAGAAAGTGCCAACTTGAAGAAATCTATGAAGAAGATACATCTCCCAGAATCACAGAGACTGTGCCCATTCCTAAATATGATCCACCAGAGGATCATGACTGTTTGGAACCACAAGAGCCTCCTATTTCAGACTTATCTAAGAAAAGAAGGCCAGCATGGGCTAGAGATATTATTCAAGGGGTTGAAAGATATGGAGCTCCTGAAGGCTCCACTAGAGAAAGAAAGAAACCAAAGCTAGTATCCAACTATATGGCCTTAATGTGTGATCTTGTGGATCAACTACCTACTAGCTATGAAGAGGCAGCTCAGAAGAAAGAATGGGTAGAAGCAATGACAGAAGAGTATCAGTCAATAATGAAGAATGATGTTTGGGATATAGTCCCCAAACCAAAATATAAAAGTGTAGTTTCTTCCAAATGGATTTTCAAGATAAAACATGCTGCAGATGGTAGCATTGAAAACTACAAGGCAAGATTTGTAGCCAGAGGATTCTCTCAGAAAGACGGAATTGACTATGAAGAAACATTTGCACCAGTTGCTAGGTATACTTCAATTAGAACTATCATGGCACTTGCATCCATGATGAAGTGGGAATTGCACCAAATGGATGTTAAGACATCTTTCCTGAATGGTGTAATTGAAGAAGAAGTATACATAGAACAACCACAAGGATTTGAGGTCAAGGACGGATGGACCCATGTATGCAAACTGAAGAAGGAATTATATTGATTAAAGCAAGCTCCCAGGGCTTGGTATGGAAGGATTGACAATTTCTTAACAAGCATGGGCTTTACCAAAAGTAAAGCTGACCCCAATCTTTATCTCAAAGTGATGGATGATGAGCCAGCTATATTGTTGTTATATGTAGATGATCTATTTCTAACTGGAAATGAGAATCAAATTATTGAAAGCAAGAAGAAGCTTTCTTTAGAATTCGAGATGAAAGATCTCAGATTAATGCACTACTTCTTAGGCTTAGAAGTATGGCAAGAACCAAAAGGGATCTTTCTAAATCAAGGTAAGTATACTGTGGAGATTCTCAAAAGATTTGATATGTTGGAATGTAAAGGCATGGCCACTCCCATGGATTCCAACTTGAAGTTATTGGTCAATGATTCATCAGAATTAGTGGACATAACTCTATATAGACAAATCATTGGATCATTGATGTATTTAACAAATACTAGGCCTAATATATGCTTTGCTGTAAATACACTAAGTTAGTATTTAGTAGAACCTAGAAAGGTTCACCTAATAGCTGCAAATCATGTAATGAGGTACCTAAAAGGTACTTTAGATTTTGGCCTATATTATCTCGGAGGTCATGAACTCAGGTTACATGGTTACTCAGACTCTGACTGGGCAGGTAGTGTCTCAGAAAAAGTACTTCAGGTGGATGTTATGGTCTTGGATCTGCTATGGTCTCGTGGTTCAGCAAGAAACAATCTAGTGTGGCCCTCAGTACTGCTGAAGCAGAATATATAGATGCCTGCTCTGCCAGCTGTGAAGCAGTATGGCTTCGAAAACTATTATCTAGAGTGTTTAACTTAGAAATGGATCCCACTGTGATTATGTGTGATAATCAAAGCTGCATTGAGATGACTGAAAATCCTTTGTTCCACGATAAGTCAAAACACATAGAGATCCGATACTTCTATATACGAGATATGGTGCAGAGAGGAGCTATCAAGCTCGAATATATAAGCACTGAGGACTAGATTGCTGATATCTTGACTAAACCTCTGTCTCGAGTAAAGTTTGAATACTTCCAAGACAAGCTTGGTATAGTTCAAAAGGACTCTCCTCGAAAGGGGGAGTAGCATAGTATCTGATAACAAGTCGGTCTCATCAATGATGAGGCTACCTATTTACTACACTTAGTTACTTAGAATTATTTTTAGATTTAGGACTCTTATACTTTTACTTTTGATGATAGATGTATACATGCTTTTGATGATAGATGTATTAGTGAGAATACATGCTTTTGATGATAGATGTATACATGCTTTTGATGATAGACGTATTAATGAGAATACATGCTTTTGATGATAGATGTATACATGCTTTTGATGATAGATGTATACCTGCTTTTGATGATAGATGTTATTGATGAGGATACATGTTTTGATGATGAGGATACATGTTTTGATGTACATGTCTTGATGATGAGGATACATGTTTTGATGATGAGGATACATTCTTTGATGATGAGGATACATGTACATGTTTTGATGATGAGAATACATGATGCCTTGATGTACTTGTATGGATGAAAATACTTGCACCCATGATTGACATGTGAGGGGATTGGATCATCCCTGGACTTCAGTCCTAAAGAGAGCTGTAGACGTATGTCTTCGAGAATGAAGTCCTTGGTGGACTTGAGGGGATTGGATCATCCCTGGACTTCAGTCCTAAAGAGATCCGTAGACGTATGTCTTCGAGAATGAAGTCCTTGCTGGACTTGAGGGGATTGGATCATCCCTGTACTTTAGTCCTAAAGAGAGCCGTAGACATATGTCTTCGAGAATGAAGTCCTTGGTGTACTTGAGGGGATTGGATCATCTCTGGACTTCAGTCCTAAAGAGAGCCGTAGATGTATGTCTTCGAGAATGAAGTCCTTGGTGGACTTGAGGGGATTGGATCATCCCTGGACTTCAGTCCTAAAGAGAGCTGTAGACGTATGTCTTCGAGAATGAAGTCCTTGGTGGACTTGAGGGGATTGGATCATCCTTGGACTTCAGTCCTAAAGAGAGCCGTAGACGTATGTCTTCGATAATGAAGTCCTTGGTGGACTTGAGGGGATTGGATCATCCCTGGACTTCGGTCCTAAAGAGAGCCATAGACGTATGTCTCCGAGAACAAAATCCTGAATTAATAGGTAAGGGGATTGGATCGTCCTCGGACTTTGGTCCTGTGAATTGAGCCGTAGACATGATGTCTCTGAGAACAAAATCCTTAATGAATAGGTAAGGGGATTGGATCATCCTTGGACCTTGGTCCTATGAATTGAGCTATAGACATGATGTCTCCGAGAACAAAATCCCGAATGAACAGGTAAGGGGATTGGATCGTCCTCGGACTTTGGTCCTGTGAATTGAGCCGTAGACATGAGGTCTCCGAGAACAAAATCCTGAATGAACAAGTAAGGGGATTGGATCGTCCTCAGACTTTGGTCCTGTGAATTGAGTCGTAGACATGAGGTCTCCGAGAATTGAATGATAGGATTGGATCATCCCTGAGATTCGGTTCAAAAGGAACATGATAGGATTGGATCGTCCCTGAGCTTCGATTCAAAAGGTACATGATAGGACTGGATCGTCACTAAGCTTCGGTTCAAAAGGTACATGATAGGACTGGATAGTCCCTGAGCTTCGGTTCAAAAGGTACATGATAGGACTGGATCGTCCCTAAGCTTTGGTTCAAAAGGTACATGATAGGACTGGATCATCCCTGAGCTTCGTTTCAAAAGGTACATGATAGGACTGGATCGTCCCTGAGCTTCGGCTCAAAAGGTACATGATAGGACTAGATCATCCCTGGACTTCGGTTCAAAAGGTACATGACTGGATTGCATCATCCATGGATGTATGTCCTAAAGAGAGCAGGATTGATCACCCTGGAAAATGATGATCGTGTAATGACGATGCTGATGATCGTGTAATGACAATGCTGTTGATCATATGATGATGATGCTGTTGATCGTATGATGACGATGTTGTTGATCGTATGATGACGATGCTGATGATTGTATGATGACGATGCTGATGATCGTATGATGACGATGCTGTTGATCGTATGATGACGATGCTGTTGATTGTATGATGACGATGCTGATGTTCGTATGATGACGATGTTGATGATCGTATGATGACGATGATGTTGATCGTATGATGACAATGCTGATGATCGAATGATGACGATGCTGTTGATCATGTGATGACGATGCTGATGATGATGTTGATGTTCCAGTAACTAGTCAAGTTACTGATGATGATGAAATTGAAGAAAGCTTCCGATGATATATAGATGTATCATGTATGATGTAGCCATTAACTCTTTGCTCCTACAGATGTTGTTATAATATCCTTCTCGTTAAGGGGGAGTGTTGAATATTGTAACTTCTAAGAATATTATATTTGTATATTATTTATTCCGGAGATGTTCCATCCCTCCGAGGTGATTCTATTATGTATCCGGAGATGTTTATTCCTCTGAGAAGTTGTGGTAACTAGGGTTATTAGACCCACCATGTGGGGGTCGTCCCTGAGGTTATGTTTTAGGGGTTATTAAACTTCTCCAGGAGAGGTCGGCCCCATTAGGTATTTTTGGTGGTCGGGAGTTAGTATAAATAGAGGAGGTGAACTCCTCATTAGACATACTTGCTCACTTGAGAAAAGTAGCACACTTGTATGGGAGATTTGCTAAGGAGGTGAAGGAGGAGGGAGCACATCTTGTATTTTGGTTGATCATCTTATTGAGGAAAGATTTGCTGGGTTTTCTACCCCATGAGGGTTTCCCAGGGTAAATTTGTGTCTATCTTGTGATTATGCTTCTTTCAGTGATCTTGCTAGTCTATTTGGTTTAAAGTTAACAATAAGATGGCTAAAGGAAGGAGAAAAAAATTCCAAATTCTTCCATGAATCAATGATACAACACCAGGAAAACAACATAATTTATCTCATGCATTCCAATCAAGGCCGACACTTAACCACCCAAGAAGACATCACGAAGGAATTGGTTGACTTCCACAGCACCATCCTAACTAAGGACAATCCTAATCGGGAACAATCCATTAGCTCCATCCTATCGAACATTCCAAGGTTGTTCACTCAGGAGCAGAAGGAAAACCTTCTCCGAACTATTACTTTATAGGAAGTCTTAGAAGCTATCAAAGAGATGCAACCAGGAAAAGCCCTGGGGCTAGACGGATTCACCACAGATTTCTATCAACACTACTGGGCCATTACAAAACATGAGGTATGGGAAGCAGTGGAGGAATCTAGATAGCGACTGAATGTCCTTCCTCCTCTGAATGTCACCTTCATCACTCTTATTCCTAAAGAATATTCACCAGTATTTCCAGGTAAATTTCGACCAATCTCCCTCTACAATGTCATTTATAAAATCATCACCAAAATTATTGCTACTTGGCTCAAACCAATTCTTTCCCACCTCATCATGGAAGAGAAATATGGTTATGTAGAAGGAATACAAATTTTGGATGGTATCCTAACAACACATGAAACCATCTAGACACTTAGACCTTAAAAAAAACCAGGCATGCTTATCAAACTAGATCTATCCAAATATTTTGACAATATATCTTGGTAATACATGCAAAAACTTCTCCTGGCCTTTGGTTTTTCACCGCAGTGGGTTCATTGGATTATGACACTCACCTCCTCAACTTTCTTCTCTATTCTTGTGAATGTCTTGCCCTCCCCCACCTTCACCACCTCTAGAGGTATTCATCAGGGGGATCCTCTCTCTCCCTTCCTCTTCATATTAATGATAGAAGGCCTAAGAAAAACCTTGAAGGCAATTGTTAATAATAATACTCTTTCCATCCTTAACCCAACAGGGGACAATCTCAAAGCCTCACATATTCAATTTTTTGATCACACAATGTTTCTAGCTGTCGCCACCTTAAGAGAAGACCGCACCATCAAAATTCTTCTCTCCCTCTTTATGGAGGCCTCTGGTCTGACCTTGAACAGTGACAAATCTGAGATCTTCTTCTTTAACACCCCTCTGCACTTACAATTGCGCATATGTAGGCTCTTCTCCTTCAAAAGAGGAGTGTTTCCTTTAGGGCATCTCAGAGCTCCACTCATATCCATCACAACCCACAACAATTCCTAGTCCAAACTAGTTTCAAAATTGGAACAACGCCTCACCAACTGGACCTTCCATTCTCTTAACATTCCAGGTCGATTACTCCTTCTCAATTCAATCCTCCGTGGCATGTGTTCACATTTGTTCTCAATCTTTACTGCTCCAAAAAAGTTCCTAAACGCAATCTGATCCCTCCAATGAATGTTTCCTTGGGGTGGCTCGAAAGAAAAAGGAAAAAAGAAATGAGCCCTACTCTCATGGGACAAGCTATTCCAACCCAAACTGAAGGGGAGACTAAGTTTGAGAGATCTAACAATTGACAACTAGGCAATGTCTACAAAACTCTGGTGGAGATGGATTACCTCCCCAATTTCATTATGGGAAAACATTTGGCATCGCAAATATGATCCAGATGTGCAATTCAAAGGCCTCATTTGTCTCCAGGACTCAGGTGAGGGTTCCATTATATGGAAAGTGACATGGCATAACAAATACCTTACCCAAAATCATGCCTTTTGGTAAATACGCAATGGGAAAACAATGCTCTTCTGGGACGATGCATGGCAGCAGCGACCAAAACTCAACTCCTTGTCCCACATCCAACAACTCAGACAATTTTCCAATAATAACAACCAGAAGCTAGTAGCTCAACACTGGAACCCACATCCCAACAATTCTTAGAGGAGACACGTGAAGCTTAGACAGTAATGGCAGCCACACCCAGCCATTGAGAAATGGTATATTATAAAAAAAGAACTCCAATCACGTAGAATCATAGTACAGGAAGGTGAAGACATTCTACGATGGGGACACACCAGCAAAGGAACCTTCACCCTGAAAAAGGCTTGCAGCATCCTAACCCAACACAATCAAATCCAGCAATAGGAGATTTGGTCTCAAATTTGGAAAAAAAACATATGGCCCAAAGTCTCCACTTTCTTTTGGCTTGTAGCATGGAAGCGAATTCTAACTTGGGATCACATACTCAAACAAGTCTTCTAGGGACCCTCAATCTGATATCTATGCTACTCCTCAGAAGAGATTATGGAACACATTCTTAAACAATGTCGTTTTGCTCAGCAACTTTGGGATAGGGGATCCAACATTTTCAAGCTGTCAAATTGTGACAAATCCTGCATCGGAAACACAACATCTCAATGGAGAAAAAGAGTAAGTGAAAACAACATAGTCAACAGAATTTGGAAACTCTTCCCAGGTTTCACACTATGGGAAATTTGGAAGGAAAGGAATAGACGACTCTTCAAGAACAAAAATCAAGACATTGACTATGTTTAGAAAAAAATTAAATCCAACATCAAAGAGACCATAACAATAACCCAATGGGAACCAGTGAATGGAAACCACCAAGCCCAGGATCAACGAATTCTCCAAGCATGGGACATTGACATGCCTAGCAACCAGCAAAGGACTTCCAGAAATAGAATTAGTAACAATATCTCCACCAACTGGATGCCACCTGATGGGGGATTTATAAAACTTAACTTCGATGGGGCTAGCCGAGGAAATCCTGGACCAGTAGGATACAGAGGAGTCTTCCACGACGACCATGGAAATATCCTAAAAATATTTACAAGCTACCTTGGGACAGAGAGCAACAATGCAACAGAGTTGTTTACAATGCTAAAAGGCATACAATTGCAGAACAAGTGGGATACCACAAGTTGATAGTGAAAGGTTATTCAATGCTTATGATTCAAAATTTACAACGCCTTTTAAATGGATCTAGTGTCAGCAAAATCAATCCTAGCTGGAGGCTAGAAACAAAGTTGGAATCTTTAACATCCCAAATTAATTCATCTCAAGTCCTCCTACCACATCATGTACGAAGAAATGCTGACAAGCTCACAGACAAACTGGAAAACTAGGGAATTGATAACCTAGATCATGAACTCAAGCATAATTTGGACGCTAACATGCCCTCACCACTTAGAGAAGATTGTGCCTACGTGGCCCACTAGGATGACCTTCCCCATGATGGGTGCAATACAGTGGGCCACCCATCTATCCTAGGAGTGGGCTCGGAGCAATTTGAGATTGGACATGAGTCTAGGCAAGCTGTCCATGCTGAAAGTTCAAACTCCAACCACACATAAACCTCCAATAATCAAGCTTAAACAATGTATGCATAATACAAGGGGCTCGCTGGCCCAACCCAGTTTATCTAATTAATAAGTAGATCCATCCCGCACCATGCATATCCAGTAGTACCTGCAATAATTAAGCTCACCGCGAACGAGGGGACGACGCCCTTTGCTCCAACCTGCTCTTTCCATCACGAATCAGGATGACGATTGCTTCCATTATGGGCATGTACGGTGGCACATGTGATGCCTAATTGACATTAGTAAGGATCGAGGGTAGCCCCAAGCTTCATTCCAAATGCTCCTCGACTTCCTCTACACCTATCTACTCTCAGCTATTGCACATAATTGCGCTCTCCCCTCATGCTCTTCTTCTGATCGCAGCCCTACTCTTGGTACCTTGGACACAATGGTCCACACCAAAACCACTACATGTCAGACTGTGAATGGCCGCCATAGCCATGCCCCGAACCGTAGGCTCTACGACAAATCTTTGAAGGCATAATCAAGGACTCCAGTGCACCTCGTTGTTAGAAAAACGGGATCGTAGAGCAATAACAATAAACATGATGCAAATACAAATTACACAAACACATTACAAGAGAGACACCAGTATATCATGGTTCACCCAAGATGGGCTATGTCCACACTAAAATTGCAAGTTGTTATTATTATACCATCTAGCAAATGAAGGGATACAACCTGCAACACATTCGTTTCACTTCCTCTTCACTGTCTCACAGTCTCTCTTTCACAATCTCAGAGATCTTTACAATGCATAATACCTAATACATCAACCCTAGCCGTATTACAATGTCTTTCTTATAAAGGGGAAATACCATGGGAAAATACCACGGGTCACCCAAAACCATGGGCTTGTAATCTGTTGGCGAAAAACAAACCCATAACAAAAACCAACTCCCCCGGACCCCCTGTTGCACGTGTCGGGATCATAACCAAACCTGGGGTACAAACACGGTTCAATCATCATCTATGAGACTGGAAGATCAGGCTCCACAACCAACACCTGCACTAGAGAAACCAGACACACCCGCACCCTCAGCCTCTTCTGGTCAATGAAGTCTCTGATGTCTCTGGCATTTGAGGACTACTTGGCTGGTTACATTCCTATGGAGGGTTGTCCCCTAACAGTTGATAAACGTCTGGAGAGCCTGGCAGAAAAAACCCATCGGCTTGGGCACAACCAAGTGGCTATTCATGAGATTGTGAATAAGATGAATGATCGTGTAGAGGCTCTAGCGAAGGCGTTTCTGGGGAGAAAATTCGTCGGAAAGCAATTGGTCTTCCGCCATGAACCAGAGGTGTTGGCTCGGGCTCCAACAAAGGATACAACTCCAGGCTCGACCGGATGCAGTGACGAGAACATGGAAATCCCATAGTAATCCATGTTCTTTAGTTTGTTTGATGCATCACAATTTTGGTTTTCTGATTTTGCTTAATTTTGCCACATATGTTATCAAGGCCATAACCCTCGGCCTATAGAAGATTAGTCGAACTTTGTTAACCTTAGAATTTTATCTAGCAAACTTAAAACAATTGATATAGATGTTTAGCTCAAGATCCACAAGTAGGGCAAACTCATTTTGATATCCTATGTACTTTTTTTGAAGTGTTAATATAATTGGAACTTACCAAAAAGAAATATGATCACATTTCAATCATGTGAATCTTGTTTAAATACTTTCATTTCGAATATTCTCCTTAATATTAGGGAATTTGGAAGAAAAAAAAAGGTATGGAACATGGAAAATTAAGTTAAAAATAAAAAATAAAAAAATTCACCACTAATTACTCATCTACGCTACTTTGGTAAAACATATATCAACCGTTCTCTCTTTCTTAAAAGTTGTCTCTTAGAGAATGAAACTCCAACCAATCACATCAAACGTCAACGTAAGACATTCACTTTAAAATACATCTCTCCGGCAACTTGAATTTCCATATAATAAAAGAATAGTTAAATGTAAAAAAACAAAATTCTTTTCATATATAACTCAATTCATCGATATATGTTAATTTATATGAACTTTTTAAAATTGTTTTAAAATCAAGTTAAAATTCTCGTGGTTTTTGGATGAAAATCACTTTATTTTAGAGTGTCATGTTTCTACCTACATTAAATCTTAGAATATAAACATTTCTAATCTCCTAACTTGCCAAAATTATAGTAAAATTTTAAAACAAACCAAATAATTCTCTTATTTTTTCTTAAGGACCAATAAAACAAAATTAATCTCAATGAACATTAATTATCATAAGAATAAGATAATATATATAATATATATATATATTTTATTTAATGTTTCAAAACTATTTAATAATAATATTATATATATATACACCATTTATATTTTTAAATATAAAATTCAACATTTATAGGCCATCAAACATAGTTAAAGTAGAACAAACTTTTGAAAATTTTGAAAATATAAAATTCATCATTTATATGCCATCAAACAATATTTAAGTAGAACAAACCTTTGGAGATGGTTTTCAAGTGCGTTTGGGTTGGGGAGCCCGTTGTGGGAGTCCACTGTGCAATATCCATTCAGACACGTAATTTGCTACATGATCGGGGCTTCTTTTTTCAAAACCAGGTGAGCTCCGTGGATCATTCTAACAAGATCCAGAGGTGGTATACTGCTTCATAAATCGGTCTTGGTGGGGAGGTGGCAACAGATTGGGACTCCTATGTGTTGGGACTGAAACATCCAGGACTTACCCTTGTTAATACATCGGATAAGATTATTTGGTCTTGGACCAATTCCGATGAGAATATTTCCACTTATGTGGCCTATTTGGTGATTGTCTCAATTCATACTAAGACTCTGGACTGTTGGTGGATTAACAAACTCTAGAAGTGGAAGGCTCCACTCAAAATCCTTATTTTCACCTTGCTGGCTCTCAATAACAAACTACTCACGGGGGGTTTTATATTAGACGTGGGGGACGTGGGGCAATGGGATGTCCACTATGTTACCGTGCACTAGAAATTGTTGATCACCTGTTTACTCAGTGTGATGCCACACTGAAGATCTGGGATGAGATCTCTGACAGGTGGGATATTCATTTTGACTAGCATTATCAATCTATAGATTAGGCTCTCTCAAGCTAGTTTACAGTCAAGAGAAAACACACTATTTTTCCACTCTATTTTCTCTGGGGACTATGGCGTTTGAGAAATATGGAACTATTTGAAGATTTCCCATTATCTATTGCTCGGTCATGTTCCTACTTGGACAGATTCATTAGTGTCCCTGTAGTGAAGAAGAAGGAATATGTGAATAAATCTTTTTATCCCCCTATTAATGCATTTCCTATTCCGGTGGGACATTTTGATGGGGTGGCTCAACTTACCTGTGGAATGGGTTCCATATTTGTATCAACAGTGGCACGTATTATGAAGGTTATTTTGGATGTGGCAAAGGCAACAATTCTAGAGCTGAATTACTATCATTATGGGGATTACTCTACTTTGCTAACGTTGTCGGATTGCATGAATTATTGGTGTTTGGCGACTCTTCGATTATAATTGATTGGATCAGCGGTATACAATAACTCCAGGTTGCCTCTCTATATTATTGGAAAGGTAAGATAAAACAATTGCGGGAGAAATTCACTTCTCTTACTTTTGGACACGTTCCAATATTTTATAAATAGTAGGGAGATATACTATCCAAGAAGGGATTAGGATGTATTGAAGGGGAATTTCACTTCTCCTATTTTGTGGATTTTTTCCTACAGCAGACTGGATCATATAGGATCTATTCGTAATAGTTTTATATATTTTATTTATATTTTGAATGAGCTCATGGAATATGGAGGTTTATAGAAGATATGGATTATAATGGAATATTAGACATAAAGTGTTTTTATTTAGTCATAGAATAGAGCAATAGAAATATATGTAAGAATTGATTTAATGAAAACTATCCAAAAGAATAGGAATTGTATAGTTTCTTTGATTCATATTTTGAATAATAAAAGACATTTTTTTCCATTGAAAAAAAAAATAGAACAAACCTTTCAATAAAAAAAATCATAAAAATTAACATTTATATACCATGGAACATAGTTTAAATAGAAAAAAAAAAGTTGAGTTTATTTTAATCACCGTATTTTTCTAAATAAAGAATCTAAGTTTGAATCTATCAAACACCAAGAGCATGTCATGAAGGTAAATAACGTAACCGCTCTCCAGACTGACAAGGGTTCCTCAAGCTCATCCATGTTGAGACGCATTTGAGATGGCATATGCGACCTCAATTGTGTTGTGATCACTTCACATGGAAATGATTAGGGATGGCATTAGTGGTAGCATGGTCATGGCATTGACTTTGCCATTATTCCGTAGCAATGGCAGTAATATCTTGGGCATCTTGATTTTTATTTAGTTATTATGATTTATTTAATTATTATGTTGAAGAGGCACATTTTACATTCCAGAAAGAGGATGTGTAACTTCTTTTGTACTTATCTTGGAGTTGATATGTGCTTATTTTAAAAAATAATAAAATATTACAAAGGTATATATATATAATTAATTAAATTAAGAAACATCCTTAACATTTACACTCTAAAAAAGTTTGCATTTTTAAGAGATTTGATCTCTTTAAGAGTTTGGTAAATCCTCTTTTAAAATAGATCTATGTTAGTTTAATATTAGACATCTTAATTCAATTGTTATAATTTATTTAATCATTTTTTTAAATTTTATTTTTTAAGAAATAAAATTAAAATTAAAATTAATCTAATGTAATATTCATTTCTTTAATTTATTTAATAACTATACAAACTTAATATAATTATAATTAGAGAATGCATTTGATTATATCATTGTAAAAAAGTTAATTAAAGTAATTATCTTTACATTCTTTGATTTATATAATAACTATAAAAACTTAATATGATTATAATTGGAGAATGCATTTGATTATATCATTATAAAAAAGTTAATTAAACTAATTATCTTTTACTATCTATCTATCGAAATACAATTATTTTTATTTATCAATTATACTTAACATGAATTGTTATACATTTGATTTGAATGTCTTCCAATGAGATAATAAACCAATTTTAAAAAATACATTCTTTTATTTTGTAAATCAAATTATTTATAAAAAAAGTAAAAAGTAAACTTCATAGATATAATCACATTACGACCATGTGATTAATGTTTTAAAACTCTAATTTCCATTTTCACCCACTTTGATTTAACATGTATCAACCGTTCTCTCTTTCTTAAAAGTGGTCTCTCTTAGAGAATGTCCCTCCAACAAGTCACATCAAACGTCAAGAAATTCACGTTAAAAAATATATCTTTCGGGTAACTCGAATTTCCCTTTCAAGGCAATTTGAACATTGTCGATACATTATTATTAATATAATGTGCCGTGATTGTTTATTTGTTAAAAAAAACTCGTTATTTCCCTTTCAAGGCAATTTGAACATTGTCGATACATAATTAATACAAGAGTTGCAAGCAATAATGTTTGTGATAAGCACTAGAAGATAACAGAATTAAGAGTAGTGTTACTAATTTTGTGACCTCTGATTTTGAATGGTCACCAAACGAAATTGTGTGTTACAACTAAGAACTTTGATTCCCTTTGTTGCTTTTGGGGATTTTGAGTAATTCTTTAATAGGATTTTATAGACTTAATGATCAGTCAGTTCTTTAGCATTGTAAATGCGTTATGCAGAACAACTTCAACAATTGAAGAACTGGGTTTGAACAAGTGGCCACTGAAGAAGCCAAAAGCATAATTTGCACAATTGGCTAGAGATATTGCCAAAGAAACGATTTGCAACTTGCTTACATATCTGCCTCTTAGAACCACTCATTAAAAACAATTTAAAGGATAAATCATTCAAAATGAACATAAAATTATGCATTGCCTCCTATATACTATTGAGGTTGGGAGAGTATTAATGTGGAAGTAAATCTTATGCTATTGTAATAACGATAGGTAATTAGTTGGTTGTTGCTTGGAGGTTGGGATGGCGTGTTGTAGGAGTAACTATTTTTGTAGCAAACAAACCCTCTTTCTAGCCATAGATATGATAAGGATCCGACATAAATTTGAGGTATGAGCAAAATTCTACCACAATCCATGATCTGTGTTGGTAGAGCAATGCTCTTAGAGATTTTGCATAATTTTGAATCCAATTACATGTTAAAAAATTCAATTAGATTTCAAAACTTTTGATGGCCACAAGATTAGATGACTCCTTATGTTGCTATCTAGATAGTCTACGTTCAAAACTTGACATCCAGGGTAACACACCCATATGCCTCTCCTGGCCATTGGGGCATTCAATAAAAAAATCAAACTACTTTTATCCAAATGAATAAACAAAATTTATATACAAATGCAAATGATAGTGAAAATAACCATGCACATTTTCAATTCATTCATTAACATATCGCAAATAGAAAGCAAGAGGTGGCAAAAAGGTGTGCTCTTTTCCTCTCTTACTTCACCTATAGACTGAAGATACTGGTAATAGCTTGCTAAAAGGGCCCAAAGCCAATACTCTAGATCAATGGCTTGCAACAATGAAATACCTTAATACTTTGAACCCTTAGAAAGTCTTAGATGGGCTTGGGGATAATGATGAGGAGATGGAAATCATCCCCACCAATTCCCAATGAAATAGTTGATGATAATAATCAAATATGAAGGCTCAATAGGATTGTAACAAAACAAATAGTATTCAATATATAAGGTACACGTCAGAAACAAGAAACTAGCATTATAGAACAAAGGTGCAAAAACCGTTGTTCCTCAAATAGGAAACATAGATTTAAAAACTGAATAATTCCTAGATCATCATCGGGAATAAGGTGTTACAGTTAAACTATTATAACCCTAAAAAATTAAACTCAGAAAATTGTCAAGTTTATGATGTGAATCACCAATCCCTAGAACATATAAAAAGACTTTTCACCAAGACCATTGTCACAACTAAGATGTGCGATCAGGGACTAAGAAAGCATGATCTTCCAGTCAATGGAAGCAAGAATTCAATGTCCTGTACGAGATATTACAATACGCAGAAGCATCTCACATGCTAGGTAAGAGATCCTTTGTCTAAGAAGCAATGAATTGGGGGTATCTACTCTACCAAAATTGTCGAGCCCTTGCACCAGGCCCCCATCTACATATGTTGGCTTACTTATGTAGAGAGACGGTCCATAAGTGGTAAGCATATCACTCGAGGAAATCAAATGTTGGAGGGAAAATAACACACTTTACAAACTAATCAAGCCCCATTGACAACCATTTTCTACTATAAATATTGGAAAACATTTCCAATGAGCTAAAAAAGCATTTCAGATAACATACATGTTTTCAGACCTAGGAAACCATCCTAACAATATTTTCGAATTCAACAGTAGTTTAGTGGTTTCCAACATTTCTAGAAATTGCCTGAGCTCTTTTTCAACAATTTAGAAAAAAGCCAAAAAAACGTTGGTTATTGCGAGAGATTTCCCTCATTTTTTATTGGCTTAAATACATTTAAAACGTGTCTGACCTGATGCTAAAAGACTCCAGTAACCCTATCCCATCAAAAAAATTAGCTTCCAACTCAAAAAAAGAAATTTAGAAGAGAGGGCATAGATTTCTCCTTTCACAAAAAGAGCAACAGACCAAAAAACAAAGTGCATTCAAGAAGGAATTTTAGCCATGCTCTTAACTAGATGATGATCTAGATCTTGATGACCATTTCAGTGGGATGTTTGAGCCATGATGGATTAGCCATGAATGGCATTGTCCATGACATAGAAACAACAATAGTGAAACGATGTAGTTGTAATGATGTCCCATCGACAATATCTTCTAGGAAAATGATAAAAGAAAATAACTAATATAGGCTCTCCACTCTAATTTGATGATATGTATGTAGGAGATACAAGGTAATGCATTGCTGGTGAGCCACAAAAATGAGAATCTTGACAAAACAATTTGAGCACCATATTGAACAAGTTTCGATCACAACATTGAATCACATGGACCAACCACAACAATGCAGAACAACTATTAATCTTCATTGCAGTGAGATTACTAGACTGAATACAACTGACTTGCATTTCTCTAGACAGACAATATACAAAATCTATATTATAAAAAGGTAGAATGGTAACATTGTTAGCCATGATAACAATTCTTATAAGTGGAATATAGTCAATGTGGATGTGAAAAGAGGATAGAAGAATCGTAACCTCTACCTACCCAATAACGTAGCATGGATCGATACTGATGCTTGGTGAGATCCATGAAAGTAGAAAATGCATTCTAGATGCGTGAAGCTGAAGAGGATACTGGGGTTGGCGCATTGTAAAAAGCTTCGGTTATTGTATGGCGCATTGTAAAAAGCTTTGGCTATTGTATGTTGATGGGTGCACTGAGTTAGAAAAGCTGCCAAGTATGAAAACAATTCTATCTTTAGAAACGCTACAGACAAGTAGACTTGAGGCATTATGTATTTTTAATATTATGATTTTTTTTTAAAATACTTTGTTTTATAAATTTTAATTTTTAATTCAATTTGTCACATTATGCGACTGATTTGGTTCACTCAACCATGCATTTATGCTTCATTAATCTTCATTCAACTTAAAGCCTTGAAACAGGTCAAAACAATGTTTTACTTTAATAATAACAATTCAATTTATAATAATTTTATGAAATAAGTTATTATACTATTGAAAATTAAAATTAAATTTTGATTTGCAGAACAAAAAAGCATTATAATTTATGTTTAAAGTTTAATAAAATGATTATTTAAGACACTTTCTTAACGCTAAAGAGACCTAAAGCCTTTTAATGATTACTATAATACTAACCCAAACACTTTGCATGAGGGTTCACCTCACTACCGGTGGCATCATTAAACATTTGAAATGCTCCCAACGAGTGTTTATCTTGGACATATGGCAGCAGCAGTTGACAGTAATATTTGAGACAGCATAATTTTTAGCACACATTTCGTGAAGCATGACAGCATGGACAGCGTAGATTAATAGAGTAACACAACATACTTGTAGGTGGAACTCAGATGATGATGGCAATAGAAATCTTAACCGTGGGCATGCCAGATATATTGGCAATAAGTGTTACTCTTCAGTATTTGTACTTTTTGCTGCCGAAGCATTGTGGTAGGGATTAGTATAAGGAACAATCAAAACTTGTAGCGATCAGATTAAGAATTGTTTAAATCGTAATTTTTGTTGTTTAAATGGTAATTTGGATAATTTGAGTAGTTTTAAAATTATTTATTTAATTTAAAATCACTTATTATAATTGTTGAAATCACAATATAATCAAAATTGTAATTTTCAAACCAAATTTATATCAAAATTGGTTTAAAAATCACCAAAAAGAAGAGACCTTTTAGTTTGTTTTTATCCTAAGCGTCGCATTGTGATAGTGTACAAATTGAATTAAATGAAATGTATATGCAAAATTTTGTTATGTTTTTTTCTTTCCAGTGAGTCAGCCAACGCAGTCTGTGATGTGACAGGAGTATTAATCCACAGCCTCCGAGTTTCAAATGAGCATTTAACATAGATCTACGGCTCTTCTGCAGCCTAAAAAGACATAGAATTCACTCAATAGAAAATAGAAAATGCCTACGGCAGGATGATTAGGGTTGGATTTTGATTAGCAAAATGTTTGTTATGGGCCAGTTTGTCTGTCAAATATAGTTTAAATTTCATATTTTTCGTTATATTAAATTGTAAAAACGTTTATATATTGTGTAAAGAACATTATAAAATGATTAGTGGAATTTTTTCCAAATCCTACCCTCTGCATCTATACATAATACCCTCCAAACAACCACACATCACTGACCGGACCGGACAGGTTGCAGAGATTCCCCGCTCCAAACTTCGATGCCAAAATCAACCCACTCAACCAAAGTTTTACCTTGCCAATTGAACAAATTGATTTTTTAAATTTCGTGTAGCCAACTAATATGTGGATTTTGAATCCATTATGTCAAGGACATGACATAATAATGTGCTGCGATTGTTTATCTGTTGAAAAAACACTCGAATTTCCCTTCACGTCCCCAAAAAGGGGACACCCATGTTCCGTTGAAAAAAAAACTCGAATTTCCCTTCATGTCCCAAAAAGGGACATGGACTTCCATGTTTAAAAAACTCATAATAGCCCAAATTTTGGAAAAATATAATTTCACATTTTCACACTTTTCATTATGGACTTCCATGTTTAAAAAATTCATAATACCAAAATTCTGGGAAAATATAATTTCACATAATTTTCACACTTTTCATTGTGGGGATGACTGTTAAAACTTTAATTTTAGATTTTTAAATTAACCCTCATTATCAGGAAAATTACAACTAATTATGACGAGACGAAGAGATTGGACGAAGCCAAAGCATAATGACAACAGACTAATCTCTTTGGCATACCCTAATGTAAACCTGGCATCAGAGCGTTGATGCTTGCATTGGAGTTGTGTCTCGTAAATGTGAAGAGTTTTTAAAGAGAAAACCAAGAAATTTGCATAAGCTAAAATATTTAATACTAAAATTGTAAGTCAACGAAAAGCTTTACGTAATAAAATTCCAATATTGAAATGGGAGAAGAATATGTATACAACACATTGCAATACAAATAATGAGCAACCATCCAAACAAACACTGCGAAATTGGGCCACTGAGATTATTAAACAAAATTACATTCACTCTCAACCAAAACACTACAGCACGCAGTCCCTGGAAGCTAAAATTTATAAATCCTGACTTCTCTGTTATATTTATAAATCCTTTTAAATGCTGGTGCTAATAAAGATCCTCACCGGTCAGGTATTAAGTCGTTGGGATTAACTTTTTCAGCGTAGCAGGTATTGCAGAAAGATTGAATACCTTTGGCCATAGTTGGTGCCATCCGTTTGAACGATGCCAGAATTGTTGTGGCCATGGAAGTTAAAATTTCCCTTTTTATGTTTCCCCGCTTCGGTATCTTCCTTCCTTGGGCTCTGCCAGTGCCAGAGGCAGGTTCTGCCATGAGCACACAATAAGAATCTCCAGATTATTTACTCTCCATTATTCCGATTCACAGGGTGATTGCCTGATTGTGTTCCCCGATGCTTCGATAGCAGAAAGCAGAATTCAGATGGAAAAGCAGCGTCGAAATGAGAGCAAATTTGAAGGCAGCGTAAAAGCTGAACCAGAACAACTTATATCTCCATGCAAGTGTGAAAGCACTGCGACCTCTTCTTTTTGTCAAGGGATCTACGAATTTAATTCATACACGTGACCTATTCAAAGACCGCGGAATAGCACTCGATAATGTGGGATGACTTGAATTCTCGGATGATATATTCATTTGCACACGGCATATCTTTGAAAAGATTCTTACAACTGTCAAGTTCATATTTTCTAAAAATTTATTTCAGCTGGTAAACCAAAAGTAATTTCCTATTATTAACAATCACAATCAGCATGTACAGTAAGAGTGATCATATTGATTTACTATAAGAGTAATAAAGATAAGAATGTGTCCGTAATCCAAGTTAAGTTAGAAGATGTCTCAATGTAATTGAATTCAGATGGATGGAATGAAATCTATCTAACCACATCAACCAACCACCCACCAAATACAATCCTTTTTCATATATTATTTAAATTAATTTTATGAAAATTATATTAAATAATAAATTCTGTCAAAATTTAATAAATAAAATAATATTTATTATATGTCTCTGCTATCCCAAGGACATAACAAATTTGTTGCATATATGCATAAAATGTTTTTTTAATTAAAAAATGCAGAAAAGATTTCCACATAACCTTTTAATTGTTGAGTAAAAAATTAAATTATTAAATTATTATGATTAATTTTTTTAGTACATTGGTATGTGAATGTGATTAATTTTGGATAGATATAAATTAAAAGTATATGTTTTTTGTATTTATAAGATGGTTATTCCTGTATTTGTATTTATTTTAGTTGTACTTGATTTTTTCTTTACGTATTTTTCAGTATCGTATCTAAATAGTTTTAGAATCCGTACTAGAATTATGAGTTTAACACAATAACAATAAAATTCTTATTTGTAAGAGCTGAATGAACATAAATATATATGTTTATTTTTTATTTTTATATTTAAATGCAGCTTTCCTTTTTCGCTTGTGCTATATCTCTTTCATTCTGGCATTTGAATAACTTTGACAATTTCAAACACACTAATGACAATATTTCTCTCTTTATTATATTGATCTAGAATCTATGAAATCGATGTGAATCCGTGAAGCTGTAGCTTTAGTTACAGGGCATTTTGATTCTCACTTTCTTCTCGAGGAAGTAAACCCCGTGAATCATGATACTTGGTTGCGAACAAGGTATCCGATGCGCTCAAGCATAATGCAACATTATGAATTGGATTTTGCAGGCAATCAGAAGTGGAGTTGTTGCAGGAACTTCATAAATTTATTCTAGCAGCAGGTATAATTCAGAAAATTGTTACACAACCTGGAACTGTTTCGCTGGACGATTTAGACTTTGACCAAGTACACAATAAAACTAATAATTATTTTGGAAATAATTTAATTTGTTTATTTAATTTGTATGTTATTTAAAATAATAAATGTTTATCACTATATTACATAAATATTTAAAATGTGAATGTCCAAATTACTTAATTACTAATTATATTATCTTTATTTGAAATAAATAAATAATCACTCATTTTAAAATTACGGTGAAAAGATAATACAATCAATTTTAATTTATTATGATTATAAAAGTTACCAGCATAGATCCAAATCTTAGGCTCTATCACTTGAGATGCAAACCTCTCCTTGAATAGCTTATTGAGTGCAATACCCAAGCCATCTAATCCTAAGCTCTAAAGTCTTTAGTTTAAGTCTCATATTTACTTTTTACTTTGTATTATTCTTTTTACTTTTTACTTTATATTATTATTTTTTGTTTACTTTGTATTATTTTGTTACTCGTCAAACTCTACTCTAAAATCTCATATTTCCTTTTTACTTTGTATTAAAAGTAAAAAGTAAAGTCTCTAGTTTAAGTCTCATATTTTCTTTTTACTTTGTATTATTCTTTTTGGTTTATGACCAACATAATATTTCTCACATAATCCTAAGCTCTAAAGTCTCTAGTTTAAGTCTCATATTTACTTTTTACTTTGTATTATTCTCTTTTGTTTATGGCCTACATAATATTTATTACTTTTTATTTTGTATTAAATTTTTTTTTGTTTACTTATGTTATTTATGGCCGACAATATCGACAAACTCTCGACTTACAATATCTCATTCATACAAATCTTATTTATGGCTGAAAAAGTTTTACTCTGAAGAAGGTGAGTTGTCAATTTTGTTTTGATAAAAGTTTTGTAATAGGTATGTTTTCAACTACAAGTTTTCTCTTGCTTTCGGAGCATTTCAAATTTACACCATAATTATGAGCTATTGAATTAAGTGCTATATGCGTTTGAAGAAAGTGCTTTGAGTTATTAATTTGTAACTAAAAGTATCAGCAAAAAAATACCTACTCATAATAGAGAGTGAATTTACTATTGGGTTTTTTAACTCTTCAATTTATTTGAACCTAGATTTGGTGTTGACTTCAACAATGTACATAAAAACTCTTCACCAAAATTTTGATTATAGGAAATCTATACTTATATTTTCCAAAAACTATAACATATCTTGATAAGATTGCAATGCTAAATTTAAATAAATTTTATATATAAATATCATTATAAATATTAAAACCATTTAAACTAAGTAAAATAGTCATATTTTATATATATATATATATTAAATCATTTAAATCAAGTCAAATATATTATATTTAATTAGTAATATAATCCAAACATTAACCACTAATCACTCATTCACATCCAAAATTAGTGGACAAGAATACACTTAAAATTCTAACAAAGAACAAGTGGTTTTTTAAAGTTATGTACATCAAACTTGATTTTAGTAAAACTTAATAACCATCATCATCAAACATCAAAATTCAATTATAACTTCGATTAAACTCTT
This sequence comes from Larix kaempferi, assembly GCA_027924585.1. NCBI lineage: Eukaryota > Viridiplantae > Streptophyta > Pinopsida > Pinales > Pinaceae > Larix > Larix kaempferi. Next base: position 6,085,496 of record BSBM01001404.1, on the reverse strand, counting down.
TCATATTAAATATGGTAAAAAAATTAAAGATTACAAGATTTTCATTAAAGGGGAGGCTCATAATGTTTTTTTCCTCGATTGGAAACACAAGACGACAACTGACTGATTTTCTGGGAAAAGAAAGGGATAAGTGTATGGTGATCTCATTAAAAATGAACTAATTATTCTAATATTTCAACGAAATAATAACTATTCTTAAAACCAAATTACTTATAAAAATAAATAAAATTTGAAATTCAGAAGTATGATCACGTTTCGACCATGTGAATAATGTTTTAAAACTCTAATTTCCATTTTCACCCACTTTGATTTAACATGTATTAACCGTTCTCTCTTTCTTAAAAGTTGTATCTCTCAGAGAATTACCCTCTAACAACTCACATCAAACGTCAAGACATTCCCGTTAAAAACAAATCTATCCGGTAACTCGGATTTCCCTTCATGTTCCAAAAAAGGACACCCACATTTTTCGCCTAATTAAAGGAGAAGATACTAAATCCGCAGCCATAGGAACTCTGTATCCATTTATTCGTCATGGACTTCCATATTTAAAAAATTCATAATTGCCAAAATTTTGAAAAATATAATTTCACATTTTCACACTTTTCATTGTGGTGGTAAACGTTAGAACTTTAATTGTATTTTTAAAAATTAACCCACATTATCATGAAAATTACCACTAATTAGGACGAGACGAAGAGATTGGACGAAGCCAAAGCATAATGTAATTCTTCCGTGGTCTATTCCCTAAGGATGACTTGAATTCTTATTCATTTGCACATGGCATATTTTAAAAGGATTATTACAACCGTCAAGTTAATATTTTTGAAAATTAATTTAGTTGGTATGAGGCTTCAAATTTGAAGCCTTCAGGGCCCTTCAGAGGCCATTTTACACGTCATAGAAGGCCACTTCAAATTTTACTACAGATTTTCCGGCCAAGAAATGCCTTTTTCCTCGCACCATGGGATGAGAGTCTTCCCTTAGCAGACAGAAGACAATTGCTTGACTATGAAAAAAGACATGAAGGTGAGAAGTACTTAGATTTGACCTTAATCAGCCAAATTCAAGAGAGTCCCCTAAAATTGCAAATTTTAGAGAAATGGGAAAGGTCTGCATTTAGAAGTTTTAGAAATGCCCAGGACAAGCTGAAACCGTGCAAAGAGCTCTTGATCGACTGCAATGAAGAAAATGGTGAACCAGTGTGGTATGTCGACATTGGTAATGGTAACTTGACTTGGACAAGTTATAAATTAATTCTGTAGTTTCGCTGTGAAGAAAAGTCAGTTGTTATCTGTGGCGATCTAGGAAATCTGAGAAATAGATCTTGGTCAGGATGGACCAAGATTATACTAGATAAATTCTACCCAAGGGTTGATTGGGTGAATAGGAGAGCTAACTTCATTCTGCATCTACAAGCAGATATGCAAGTAGCTGATCAAAATATTAGGGGACTCTTTGCAAGTTCACCATTTTCTTCGTTGCAGTCGATCCAGAGCTCTTTGCATTGTTTCAGCTTGTCCTGGGCATTTCTGAAACTTCTAAATGCAGACCTTTCCCATTTCTCTAAAATTTGCAATTTTAGGGGACTCTCTTGAATTTGGTTGATTAAGGTCAAATCTAAATTTCATGGTAAGCCCTTCAATAATTATATTAAACATTATTGTTTAAAATTGCAATAGAAGGGTAGCTTCAAATTTCACCCATCAACAATTTTCAGTGGAAAATTGGGAATGTGGCTACTAGCTAGGTGACTTGGGAGTGGGACTCGGTTACTCTCCAATATCCACGTGTTCAATCATCCATGGATCATGGACCATTGGGCCTCTAATAATATCATTGACCAACTTACGTGAACGGGCTTACACTGAGCAACCCATGGCTTGAACGCTTCTAAGTTCTCATGTTTGCAGCGAGCACTTATGTGTTTAACACATTTAATGGAAGAAACAAATTTATTAAACCTGGTTGGTGGCTCATACGTGTTGTTGGCAGTCGGCTTACCAAGTTACTAGTTATCACATATCAATTCGTGAATTCCGACTCAGTGAGTTGATTGAGTATTCAATGTATAATATATTATGTTAATGTGCCCTAAATTTGGCATTTCAGACAAAATCCACAATCTAGAAACTTCTTGTAATGTTGCAGGCTGCTGCTCCTGCCTGTGGCCCCTACCCACAACCTTGTGTTTTCTATTTTGTATCAAGTCAATCCTGTGGCCCCTGAGTCCCACCTTGCGTTTTCTTTGCTGTATCAAGTCAATACTCGAATTCCATGCTTCCATGGCTCCGACCATCAATATATAATATTAAAGGAATACAAACAAGCTTTTTCTTATACCCCTACTCCACTGTGGTCGAGCTACTTCCAAGTTCCACCTACCCTATCTCCTCCAGTCCTCCAGGAGAGTTTGCGGAGTGAAGCTACCAATGCCATCCTGCCATAAACATATATAAGGAAATTCATTTTCTTTGAGGAGCTCAAATTCAAGGTTGACTAGATTGTCGACATCCTATGAATTTACAGGTATGTACATCATTTTATCCATTCATGATCCCGTCAATTATTTAAAAATTTGTTATTCGATTAAAATTCTGTAACTTCAAAGTTCAAACACAATATTATTATTTGACTGAAATGTTGTTACTTCAAATGGGCCTTGCATGCTTCGAATTTGAAGCCTAGACCCGAGAGTGGGTTTGTCACAAATCTCCGTCAAAGACTGTTTAGAATGACATTTATCAATTCCCAACTGTAGCAACAACAACAATTGATTATTTCTTCATATGTCCTGTGTATACGCATATGATTCCATGTGCTCCTTGCCTTTCCCTATTCTCCATTGTTGCCTGATCGAAGCTCTTGAGAATTTAGCTGCCCTTTAACTTTCTTGAAATGGAGGGCACAGGGAAGACCATTGTTTTCACTCTGAAACCGAGTTCTTCCCCATTCAATTTCCACTGGCCACGGTTGCATCCCTACGGGAAAAATGTGTGCACAGTGCACCCCCCATCTTTACCAAAAAGCCTAGGGATTTGGGGAAGTTCCGACTCTGCCAACCTCCATGCATCTAGTTAATGAGTTAGATCAAGAATCCAGACTTTGTATCTAAAACTATATTACATGAGTTATTTTCCCCAATTGCTCAGTCGTCGAATCGACACCTTCCTCTAGTACACAGTTTAAGATTCTTGGTATTTATTAATATGAAGACCACCTATGCTACTACACTTACAATCCGCGTTCGATTGTACGAACTAGGACATAAATGTTTTTGTAATCTTCATTTTTAGAACGAGAGTGCTACTTTACCTTTTGATTTTGTTTCCCTTATCGAATGGTATGGAATAAAACAAGAACTTCGACCATCTATGCATCTCCTCTCTACTTGGTCTACCTATGTTTTACTTATGCTTCACAAGTTACAACCCATCCTCTACTCCATCATACCATAGATTTAGTATGTATAACGAGATCTAGGGGGAGGGCTATAGAGAAGAAGCATCCAGAGTCCTTAATCAGCTATTGAGAACAAAAGTTTCCTGGACTTGGATAGTTCTCTTTGCTCAAACCATAACATAGCATGTAACATGTAAGGAGCACTTAAACTTATTCTATCCCAAGTACGTGTGGCATTCATAGTGTTGAATGAAAAATTAAAACATATATTGTTGTCATTGGCATTCAATTCTGGCGTAAGGTACACAAATAGAGTGACAAAGAAACTTGCTATTAGTTTTCAATCCAATCCAACTTCTTTGTTGAATTGTTCTCTCTAATATATTTGCTTGAAGGAGGATTATAAATGGAAACGTGGTTGTTTGATAGAGGTGCATGAAAGTGAATTATGGTCCTCAATTCAACAAAGTAAAAAAAAGTTACCATTCCGATTCTTTCCCTTCACCTTTTTTACTACCTTTCTGCATACATCTCTATTGTTCACTAATTTAGTAACAGATAGATACCAAACTCAACGTCCAATGTTTTTGGCTTATGACACAATTTTTTCCTTTTTTTTTCTTACATTATCATTTTTTCTATTGTTAAGTAGGCTAGATTTTATGTAGGCTAGAATTTATATTAGTTTGAAGAAAGCTAGTGATTTACAAAGATTGAACTTTTCCAAGAATAAGCATCATGTTGCTTTTAGAAGAGTTGAAGAACCCAATTCTTCATCGAGCTTGTAGTGTTTGAAGTAGCCTAGGAACGCATTTTAAGAGGTATTAAATATTATTATACTGGTTAAAAGTTGGATTGGAATTGGGTTAGCAAGCTAAATGTAGTTGATGCAGAAAAATAGATCTATAAATTTAGTTATGGAAATTCACATTCAATATCTGGAAAGTGGATTTTCTATGTGTCTCCTAAGTTATGTTTCACTAATAAATTCCTCATGTTCAAGCACATCATGAAAGAGTAAAATAGTATTAATTTTGGCTGTAAGGATGAAAGTTGGATTGGAATGGGGTTAGCAAGTTAAGTGTATTATTATACTGGTTAAAATTTTAAGAGGCAAGATCAATTTGGGAAACTGCTAAGACGGCAAAGGTGGCTTAGTGGCCTAGAGACCGAGCCGCTAGATCAGGGCAAAATATAGTTGTGTTATATGACATATATAACTTTCAGTGCTGCTATATCTACTACAAAATAAAGCCTCTCAACTTTACTACGTAAGTAAACATTGATATTTTGATTTACAAATACATTTTCAAATGAAAAGAATGACTTATTTTTACATGGCAATTTTCAAATGAAAAGAATGACTTATTTTTACATGGCAGCATTGAAGGGTTCAATATCTCATAGCCCTTCAAAGTGAAATGGGACCCCACCCTTTAAATTTGATCCCTGGTTGGTATATCCTTTGAATTTCAGTGGCAAGAACCGGCCAGGTCTAATATTTTCTAGATGTTCTGTTGAAAAAGACGGTTTTTTCTATAGTTTATATGATTTTTTTAATCAGATACTCTGAATCAAAGTAAGGTACTGCGTATCTTGACGCATTGAAATGAGTTTTTTATGGTATTTTTTTATTATCGGATACTCTGAATCAAAAGTACAGGTACTTTGGATCATGAGGCATATAAAATGATTTTTAAAAGATTATCGTTATTTGAACAAAACCTGTTAGCTTCACACATCACATCGTGTAAGGTCATTTGACCAAATATAGAATGCAAGAAAATGATACAGCTGTGCACAATGGATTTAGTATTGGTAATGCTTCTTTACCAAATGAACTAGTGTAATCAAATGGAATATATATTTATTAAAATCAGAATAAACAATGATTTTAATAAAAATGTATGAAAATAATAATATGAAATAATGGTTTAATGATAAGAGGAACTTTAAAATATTACAAAAGCTAGAGCCGTGGGAAATTAGTTCCCAATTTTAGCTATGTTTCTAATTTTGGAGCTGGAAGCTGGCATGCTATTACGCCGTTGACCGTTGGTCTGCCTACGAATTGAGTAATTGAGAATTCCATTGTTATGTCGACTTAGACCACGGGCCACAACCTTCCGATTGCTTTGTATACTCTTGAATTCACAGGCATTGAGATGCTGCCCTATACGCCCTCCAACTAGCATCGATTAATACCTAACTGCATACATGTTGACATATTTGTGGGAAAGGATCTATTAGGTATTGAGAAGATAAGATGATGTGCTCGCCTCGCTCGGAATAGTTACAATGTTAATCAATTTATTTGGTATGGGTTTTAATTGCTAATTGTATCTAAGTAGTTAGTGCTCTACAATTCAGTATGAGGGAGATTGGCTTGACATAATTACCAAAAATAAAATATCGTTTAAAAAATAATGTTTTAAAACTAAATGAAAAATAATTAAAACATTCATGTAGAATCAAATAAATAGTAGAACAATATGATCACATCATTGGGAAAACCTTCTTAGTATATTTGATATGATAATTAAGCTCGCACATATGGACCATGCAAATAAGACAAGAGATAGAGATAAGATGTGATCAGATATGCGAGAATTTGAATTGCACATAAAGAATTAATTAAGAGAGAAATTAGAATTGCTAAACTTCATTGAAGACTTTAGTAAATCAATGGAGAACTCGAATTAATCACTACAGTGATGATAACAAGAAATAATCAGTTAAGAGTTAACTAAGTAATAACAAAGAAGATCTAATTAACTAAGTGTGATTGCATGATGACACTTAAGTTAAACTAAAAGATGACACTTATGTTAAACTAAAAGATGACAGTTAAATTGTGACACTTGCATGACGACACTTAAGTTGACCACCTAACTCAATGGGCAAGCTTTAAGTTAAGGGGTGAGTTCATCTTAAGAGACAATTCAGTAAGTTAATGTATTGCATGAGAAGTGGGTTGCACTTTCATAAGCTGATGCATGAGAATAATATATAAATATGTTATACATAATTGATGAATACAATGTGAAGCAAATTCTCTTCTCCCTTGAAGGAAAGAATCTTCTTCTTTGTGTAGGATATTATATTCTGAGTCTCTCTTCTTTACCTTTATCTTGCTCTGTAATTGCACCGGGGGTGCTTAATGTAATAGATATTCTTTGCTATCTATATCAATATACTAAGGAAGGTTTTGTTGGGGTTTTCTCCCTCGAGTCATAGAGAGGTGAAAAGGGGAGGCTCATAATGTTTTTTTCCTCAATTGGAAACACAAGACGACAACTGACTGATTTTCTGGGAAAAGAAAGGGATAAGTGTATGGTGATCTCATTAAAAATGAACTAATTATTCTAATATTTCAACGAAATAATAACTATTCTTAAAACCAAATTACTTATAAAAATAAATAAAATTTGAAATTCAGAAGTATGATCACATTTCGACCATGTGAATAATGTTTTAAAACTTTAATTTCCATTTTCACCCACTTTGATTTAACATGTATTAACCGTTCTCTCTTTCTTAAAAGTTGTATCTCTCAGATAATTACCCTCTAACAACTCACATCAAACGTCAAGACATTCCCGTTAAAAACAAATCTCTCCGGTAACTCGGATTTCCCTTCATGTTCCAAAAATGGACTCCCACATTTTTCGCCTAATTAAAGGAGAAGATACTAAATCCGCAGCCATAGGAACTCTGTATCCATTTATTCGTCATGGACTTCCATATTTAAAAAATTCATAATTGCCAAAATTTTGAAAAATATAATTTCACATTTTCACACTTTTCATTGTGGTGGTAAACGTTAGAACTTTAATTATATTTTTAAAAATTAACCCACATTATCATGAAAATTACCACTAATTAGGACGAGACGAAGAGATTGGACGAAGCCAAAGCATAATGTAATTCTTCCGTGGTCTATTCCCTAAGGATGACTTGAATTCTTATTCATTTGCACATGGCATATTTTAAAAGGATTATTACAACCGTCAAGTTAATATTTTTGAAAATTAATTTAGTTGGTATGAGGCTTCAAATTTGAAGCCTTCAGGGCCCTTCAGAGGCCATTTTACACGTCATAGAAGGCCACTTCAAATTTTACTACAGATTTTCCAGCCAAGAAATGCCCTTTTCCTCGCACCATGGGATGAGAGTCTTCCCTTAGCAGACAGAAGACAATTGCTTGACAATGAAAAAAGACATGAAGGTGAGAAGTACTTAGATTTGACCTTAATCAGCCAAATTCAAGAGAGTCCCCTAAAATTGCAAATTTTAGAGAAATGGGAAAGGTCTGCATTTAGAAGTTTTAGAAATGCCCAGGACAAGCTGAAACCGTGCAAAGAGCTCTGGATCGACTGCAATGAAGAAAATGGTGAACCAGTGTGGTATGTCGACATTGGTAATGGTAACTTGACTTGGACAAGTTATAACTTAATTTTGTAGTTTCGCTGTGAAGAAAAGTCAGTTGTTATCTGTGGCGATCTAGGAAATTTGAGAAATAGATCTTGATTAGGATGGACCAAGATTATACTAGATAAATTCTACCCAAGGGTTGATTGGGTGAATAGGAGAGCTAACTTCATTCTGCATCTGCAAGCAGATATGCAAGTCGCTGATCAAAATATTAGGGGACTCTTTGCAAGTTCACCATTTTCTTCATTGCAGTCGATCCAGAGCTCTTTGCATTGTTTCAGCTTGTCCTGGGCATTTCTGAAACTTCTAAATGCAGACCTTTCCCATTTCTCTAAAATTTGCAATTTTAGGGGACTCTCTTGAATTTGGTTGATTAAGGTCAAATCTAAATTTCATGGTAAGCCCTTCAATAATTATATTAACCATTACTGTTTAAAATTGCAATAGAAGGGTAGCTTCAAATTTCACCCATCAACAATTTTCAGTGGGAAATTGGGAATGTGGCTACTAGCTAGGTAACTTGGGAGTGGGACTCGGTTACTCTCCAATATCCACGTGTTCAATCATCCATGGATCATGGACCATTGGGCCTCTAATAATATCATTGACCAACTTACGTGAACGGGCTTACACTGAGCAACCCATGGCTTTAACGCTTCTAAGTTCTCATGTTTGCAGCGAGCACTTACGTGTTTAACACATTTAATGGAAGCAACAAATTTATTAAACCTGGTTGGTGGCTCATACGTGTTGTTGGCAGTGGGCTTACCAAGTTACTAGTTATCACATACCAATTCGTGAATTCTGACTCAGTGAGTTAATTGAGTATTCAATGTATAATATATTATGTTAATGTGCCCTGAATTTGGCATTTCAGACAAAATCCACAATCTAGAAACTTCTTGTAATGTTGCAGGTTGCTGCTCCTGCCTGTGGCCCCTACCCACAACCTTGTGTTTTCTTTTTTGTATCAAGTCAATCCTGTGGCCCCTGAGTCCCACCTTGCGTTTTCTTTGTTGTATCAAGTCAATACTCGAATTCCATGCTTCCATGGCTCCAACCATCAACATATAATATTAAAGGAATACAAACAAGCTTTTTCTTATACCCCTACTCCACTGTGGTCGAGCTACTTCCAATTTCCACCTACCCTATCTCCTCCAGTCCTCCAGGAGAGTTTGCGGAGTGAAGCTGCCAATGCCATCCTGCCATAAACATATATAAAGAAATTAATTTTCTTTGAGGAGCTCAAATTCAAGGTTGACTAGATTATCGACATCCTATGAATTTACAGGTATGTACATCATTTTATCCATTCATGATCCCGTCAATTATTTAAAAATTTGTTATTCGATTAAAATTCTGTAACTTCAAATTTCAAACACAATATTATTATTTGACTGAAATGTTGTTACTTCAAATGGGCCTTGCATGCTTTGAATTTGAAGCCTAGACCCGAGAGTGGGTTTGTCACAAATCTCCGTCAAAGACTGTTTAGAATGATATTTATCAATTCCCAACTGTAGCAACAACAACAATTGATTATTTCTTCATATGTCATGTGTATACGCATATGATTCCATGTGCTCCTTGCCTTTCCCTATTCTCCATTGTCGCCCGATCGAAGCTCTTGAGAATTTAGCTGCCCTTTAACTTTCCTGAAATGGAGGGCACAGGGAAGACCATTGTTTTCACTCTGAAACCGAGTTCTTCCCTGTTCAATTTCCACTGGCCACGGTTGCATCCCTACGGGAAAAATGTGTGCACAGTGCACCCCCCATCTTTACCAAAAAGCCTAGGGATTTGGGGAAGTTCCGACTCTGCCAACCTCCATGCATCTAGTTAATGAGTTAGATCAAGAATCCAGACTTTGTATCTAAAACTGTATTACATGAGTTATTTTCCCCAATTGCTCAGTCGTCGAATCGACACCTTCCTCTAGTACACAGTTTAAGATTCTTGGTATTTATTAATATGAAGACCACCTATGCTACTACACTTACAATCCGCGTTCAATTGTACGAACTAGGACATAAATGTTTTTGTAATCTTCATTTTTAGAACAAGAGTGCTACTTTACCTTTTGATTTTGTTTCCCTTATCGAATGGTATGGAATAAAACAAGAACTTCGACCATCTATGCATCTCCTCTCTACTTGGTCTACCTATGTTTTACTTATGCTTCACAAGTTACAACCCATGCTCTACTCCATCATACCATAGATTTAGTATGTATAACGAGATCTAGGGGGAGGGCTATAGAGAAGAAGCATCCAGAGTCCTTAATCAGCTATTGAGAACAAAATTTTCCTGGACTTGGATCGTTCTCTTTGCTCAAACCATAACATAGCATGTAACATGTAAGGAGCACTTAAACTTATTCTATCCCAAGTACGTGTGGCATTCATAGCATTGAATGAAAAATTAAAACATATATTGTTGTCATTGGCATTCAATTCTGGCGTAAGGTACACAAATAGAGTGACAAAGAAACTTGCTATTAGTTTTCAATCCAATCCAACTTCTTTGTTGAATTGTTCTCTCTAATATATTTGCTTGAAGGAGGATTATAAATGGAAACGTAGTTGTTTGATAGAGGTGCATGAAAGTGAATTATGGTCCTCAATTCAACAAAGTAAAAAAAAGTTACCATTCCGATTCTTTCCCTTCACCTTTTTTACTACCTTTCTGCATACATCTCTATTGTTCACTAATTTAGTAACAGATAGATACCAAACTCAACGTCCAATGTTTTTGGCTTATGACACAATTTTTTCCTTTTTTTTTCTTACATTATCATTTTTTCTATTGTTAAGTAGGCTAGATTTTATGTAGGCTAGAATTTATATTAGTTTGAAGAACGCTAGTGATTTACAAAGATTGAACTTTTCCAAGAATAAGGATCATGTTGCTTTTAGAAGAGTTGAAGAACCCAATTCTTCATCGAGCTTGTAGTGTTTGAAGTAGCCTAGGAACGCATTTTAAGAGGTATTAAATATTATTATACTGGTTAAAAGTTGGATTGGAATTGGGTTTGCAAGCTAAATGTAGTTGATGCAGAAAAATAGATCTATAAATTTAGTTATGGAAATTCACATTCAATATCTGGAAAGTGGATTTTCTATGTGTCTCCTAAGTTATGTTTCACTAATAAATTCCTCATGTTCAAGCACATCATGAAAGAGTAAAATAGTATTAATTTTGGCTGTAAGGATGAAAGTTGGATTGGAATGGGGTTAGCAAGTTAAGTGTATTATTATACTGGTTAAAATTTTAAGAGGCAAGATCAATTTGGGAAACTGCTAAGATGGCAAAGGTGGCATAGTGGCCTAGAGACCGAGCCGCTAGATCGGGGCGAAATATAGTTGTGTTATATGACATATATAACTTTCAGTGCTGCTATATCTACTACAAAATAAAGCCTCTCAACTTTACTAAGTAAGTAAACATTGAAATTTTGATTTACAAATACATTTTCAAATGAAAAGAATGACTTATTTTTACATGACAATTTTCAAATGAAAAGAATGACTTATTTTTACATGGCAGCATTGAAGGGTTCAATATCTCATAGCCCTTCAAAGTGAAATGGGACCCCACCCTTCAAATTTGATCCCTGGTTGGTATATCCTTTGAATTTCAGTGGCAAGAACCGGCCAGGTCTAATATTTTCTAGATGTTCTGTTGAAAAAGACGGTTTTTTCTATAGTTTATATGATTTTTTTAATCAGATACTCTGAATCAAAGTAAGGTACTGCGGATCTTGACGCATTGAAATGAGTTTTTTATGGTATTTTTTTATTATCGGATACTCTGAATCAAAAGTACAGGTACTTTGGATCATGAGGCATATAAAATGATTTTTAAAAGATTATCGTTATTTGAACAAAACGTGTTAGCTTCACACATCACATCGCGTAAGGTCATTTGACCAAATATACAATGCAAGAAAATGATACAGCTGTGCACAATGGATTTAGTATTGGTAATGCTTCTTTACCAACTGAACTAGTGTAATCAAATGGAATATATATTTATTAAAATCAGAATAAACAATGATTTTAATAAAAATGTATGAAAATAATAATATGAAATAATGGTTTAATGATAAGAGGAACTTTAAAATATTACAAAAGCTAGAGCCGTGGGAAATTAGTTCCCAATTTTAGCTATGTTTCTAATTTTGGAGCTGGAAGCTGGCATGCTATTACGCTGTTGACCGCTGGTCTGCCTACGAATTGAGTAATTGAGAATTCCATTGTTATGTCGACTTAGACCACGGGCCACAACCTTCCGATTGCTTTGTATACTCTTGAATTCACAGGCATTGAGATGCTGCCCTATACGCCCTCCAACTAGCATCGATTAATACCTAACTGCATACATGTTGACATATTTGTGGGAAAGGATCTATTAGGTATTGAGAAGATAAGATGATGTGCTCGCCTCGCTCGGAATAGTTACAATGTTAATCAATTTATTTGGTATGGGTTTTAATTGCTAATTGTATTTAAGTAGTTAGTGCTCTACAATTCAGTATGGGGGAGATTGGCTTGACATAATTACCAAAAATAAAATGTCGTTTAAAAAATAATGTCTTAAAATCAAATGAAAAATAATTAAAACATTCATCTAGAATCAAATAAATATTAGAACAATACGATCACATCATTGGGAAAACCTTCTTAGTATATTTGATATGATAATTAAGCTCGCACATATGGACCATACAAATAAGATAAGAGATAGAGATAAGATGTGATAAGATATGCGAGAATTTGAATTGCACATAAAGAATTACTTAAGAGAGAAATTCGAATTGCTAAACTTCATTGAAGACTTTAGTAAATGAATGGAGAACTCGAATTGATCACTACAGTGATGATAACAAGAAATAATCAGTTAAGAGAGTTAACTAAGTAATAACAAAGAAGATCTAATTAACTAAGTGTGATTGCATGATGACACTTATGTTAAACTAAAAGACGACACTTATGTTAAGCTAAAAGATGACAGTTAAATTGTGACACTTGCATGACGACACTTAAGTTAACCACCTAACTCAATGGGCAAGCTTTAAGTTAAGGGGTGAGTTCATCCTAAGAGACAGTTCAGTAAGTTAATGTATTTCATGAGAAGTGGGTTGCACTTCTTCATGCAAGATTGATGCATCTAGATGGAAGGTGATTTCATCATGAATTCATAAGCTAAAAATAGAAGCTGATGCATGAGAATAATATATAAATATGTTATACGTGATTGATGAATAGAATGTGAAGCGAATTCTCTTCTCCCTTGAAGGAAAGAGTCTTCTTCTTTGTGTAGGATATTATATTCTGAGTCTCTCTTCTTTACCTTTATCTTGCTCTGTAATTGCACTGGGGGTGCTTGATGTAATAGATATTCTTTGCTATCTATATCAATATACTAAGGAAGGTTTTGTTGGGGTTTTCTCCCTCGAGTCATAGAGAGTTTCCCCAGGGTAAATTCATGTGTCGAATGTGAATTCTTATGTGTATGATTGTTATTTCATTTCAATTATTATTACAGCTCCTAATTAAAGATAAAAAAATAACATGGTATTAGAGCTTAGGGTGTGAAAGAGCTAAGTTAAACAATTGAGCTTGAGCCTACGTAGATCATGAGTGTGCATAGTACTTGAAGAAAAATGTTTCATTCTCACTAAGAGCGGAAGACCGTCTTGAAACAACTTCAAACTTCAATACTTGGAAGGATAGGATCCTAAATATCCTGGAGGAGCATGATTTGCATGGATATATATTCAGTGTTATTGAAGAGCCTAATTCTAATATAGGGTGCATTACCTTCAAGAAGAATCAAGCCAAAGAAAAGAGAATCATTTATGATTCCATGAAAGACAACTTGATGCTCGTGATCAATCCATTGAAGACTGCAAAGGAATGCTTCAACACTTTGAGAGATCATTATGAGAAGAAAGCTCTCAGTCAAAAGAGAGCGTTAAAGAACAAGCTTCAAAATATTAAGATGAAGAACGACGAAGCTATGGCTTCCTTCTTCACAAGGATCTCTCAAGTAAGAGATCAACTTATGAACATTGGTTTGATGGTCGATGATGATGATCTCATTCAGACTTTTGTTGATGGTCTTCCATCCTCATGGGAGACATTATTGGCTGTAGTAAATGGTTGAGAAGTGCAACCTAACTTTGAGATACTATGGCATGATTTCCTACAAGAAGAAGGGTGAATCCAAAGCAAGTAAATTATATCAAAAGAAGAGAACGTCTCTCTTGCAGTATAGATGAAAAGAGGTGAGAAATATCACAAGAAATTATCTCATCAAAAATAGAATGATTTCAGTAACTTTGATAAGTCTAAAGTTAAATGTTTCAATTGCAATAAGAAGGTTCATTAAGCAAGAGAATTCCGTGCAAAGCAGAGAGGAAATTTCAAGGGTAGGTTTCATGAATCTACTACTATAGAAGATGAACATATAAGAAAGAATCATTTCGATGATCAAGAGACAAGGAAGATTTATTATCTTGTCTCATCCCTTTCTCGATCCATTACCATTAGTGTTGAGACATGGCTTGTGGGCAACGGTGCATCCAAGCACATGACTGGATATAGGAGCACTATCATAGATATGAAGGAAAATAAATTTTCATGTAAGGTGGAGCTTGGAGATAATACCACCTATTCGGTCCAAGGTATTGGATCCACTTCTTTTTAGTTGGATTCAAGAGATGTAATGCATGTGGATGAAATTTTGTTTGTCCCCAGATTGAAGAAGAACCTCCTATCTGTTTCGGTTCTAGAAGATAAAGGATTTAGAGTTATCTTTATGGACAACAAATCTCTCCTATGGCCTAAGCATGAAGACTTGAACTTTGCATTTTTTTTTGGAGTTAGAGAGGGAGGCCTCTACAAAGTTCCTGGAAAACTCATTCAAGGCATGATCCATGACATTGTTAGTCTGTGTGAGTTGTGGCATAGAAGGCTTGGCCATCTCTGTTTCAAAGTGCTACCTGTATTGCAAAAGATGGTGAAAGGTATGGCCATATTTAAATCTAATTTCAATAGTGTTTGTAGAGGTTGAACTCTTGGAAAGAACATTAAGAAGAGTTTTCCAAGTAGTACCAGAAGATACAAAGGGATCCATGACTTGAATCATTATGATCTATGAGGTCCTATGTCTGCACCCTCCTTGAGTGGTTATTTATATTATGTGCTTTTCATAGACGACTTCTCTCACAAGTCATGGGTTTATTTTTTGAAGGCAAAGAGTGAAACTTTAAACATGTTTCAAGAGTTTAAAGCACTAGTTCAGAATTAGACTAGAAAGCGCATTCATGCTTTGAGATATGATAATAGAGGAGAGTTTGAGTCACATGATTTCAATGACTTCTGTCGAGATGCCTAGGAATAAAAATACAACTTACTATACCCTACAACCCCCATCGGAATGGGGTTGCTGAAAGAAAGAACAGAACAATATGTGAGGCTGCAAAAGCAATGATGTGTGATCAATATCTGCCCACATCCTTATGGGAAAAATACTCTAGTACTACTGTTTATATTCAAAACAGAATCCCTCATGCTATCTTGGGAGAGAAGACTCCTGAAGAGGTTTTCACTAGTGAAAAATTAGATATTGGACAATTGAAGATTTTCAAATCTCCTGTCTACATTCGTGTACCCAAAGAGAAGAGTACAAAGATGGATCCATCCAAAAAGAAAGGATCATTTTTTGGATGGAGTGAATCCTCCAAAGCTTATAGAATCTATGTTCTAGGACAAAGAAACATTGAAGTCAACAGAGATGTAACATTTCATGAAGAGGTTTCCTTCAAGCACTATGAAGAAGTTCAGTGTGATTCAAATATGGAGGAGCATGATACTCTTATGATGGAGGATCCAGTTTTTGATTCTTCCCTTTCATATGTTGAGAGGGAGAAGCTATAATATTTTGTAGATCCACTTGATCCTGAAGAGACAAAATATATGATAGAAAGATCACTTGATGAACCTTCTGCTAAGAGGATATTTACATGGTGTCGATACATTTTACAAGATGTAGAAAAGCATGGAGCTCCTCCATGATCATCAAGAGAGTGAAAGAGACTTGGAATATTTTCAAGATATGTAGCACAGATGAGTCACATCAATGATTCAAAACCCTCTACCTATGAGGAACCCTCAAAGCAACAATTATGAAAAGATTCCATGGTAGAAGAATACAAATCTATCATGAAGAATGATGTGTTGGAATTATTTCCTAAACCTGACACGAAGTCCATTGTAACTTCCAAGTGGATTTGTAAAATCAAGCATGTTGTTGATGGAAGTATTGAAAAGTATAAAGCAAGATTTGTGGCTTGTGTTTTCTCACAGAAAGAAGGGATAGACTATGATGATACATTCACTCCTGGGGCCAGGTACAGTACTATTCGAGCCATAATTTCCCTTGCTTTTGTTATGGGGTGGAAACTTTACCAGCTAGATGTGAAGACTACCTTTCTCAATGGTGAAGTTGAGGAAGAAGTATACATACAACAACTTGAGGGGTTTGTAATTCATGGGTAGGAGTCCCATTTATGCAAACTTAAGAAAGCCTTGTATGGGCTTAAGAAGGCCCCAAGGGACTAGTATTCAAGGATTGACAGTTATATTCAGGGCTTGGGTTTCTCCAAAAGAGAAGCTGACCCCAACCTATACTTCAAGGTTGTGAAGAACCAACCACTGATCTTGGTAATTTAGGAACAACAGATATCTCAGTGTAAGAGGGAGTTCACTTCTGAGTTTGAAATGAAATACTTGGGTCTTATGCACTACTTTGTTGGTCTAGAAGTTTTGAAAAGGAAAGATAAGATCTTTATTTCATGAGGAAAGTACATAGTTGATGTGTTGCGCAAGTTTGGTATGATGGATTCTAAATCGATGTCTACACCATTGGTTTCTAATCTGAAGAAAATACATGAGTCAAATTCTAGATTGGATCTTATGGATCCTACCATGTATAGACAACTCATTGGTTCCTTGGTGTATTTGATACATAGTATACCAGACATATGTTATGCAATGAGTATCTTGAGTCAGTTCATGTTTGATCCAAGACATATACATTGGGTAACTGCCAAGCATGTGCTTAGATACCTTCAAGTTAATATTTCTCATGTAATCATATATGTTTCCAGTGATGGAGTGGTGCTACTTGGATATTCCAACTCCGATTGGGGTGGTAGTATTGTGGACCGAAAGAGTACATACGGATTTTGTTTTAGCTTGGGATCAGCTATGATCTCTTGGTCCAATAGGAGCAGGGATCTGTAGCATAGAGTACTATAGAAGTAGACTATATTGTAGCTAGTACTTCCTGCCAAGAAGTTGTGTGGGTTTGGAAGCTACTTACTGGGTTGTTTGGTGAGAAGATTGAGAGTACTATCATTTTCTCTGACAATCAGAGTTGCATTAAGCTCTCTAAAAACCCGGTGTTTCATGATATATCGAAACAGATTGAGATGAAGTATAACTACATCAGATACATGGTCCAGATAGGTGCCATAAGACTTCAATACATTTATACTAGTGAGAATATTGCAGATATGTTGACTAATCCTCTGTCCATGACAAAGTATAGGTACTTTCGAGACAAGCTTGGCATGGAAAAGAATTCCTCCCTCGCTAAGAGGGGAGTGTTAAAGTTACAACACCATGATTCATTCTCTAGGTCAATCTTATGTGTCAATTTTGAGCCTTGTGTGTCGAGGTAGTGCATTATAGGATCCTGAGTTGGACTCAAGAAACTTGGAGAAGAATCTTCAGTTGGACTCAAGAATGGTTAAGCTTCATGTATTGAGGAAAGTGCTTTTTATGTCAAAGTGATGATGTTGTATAGTCTTGTTATTTAAGGATAAGGTCTTGTGTGTCAAGACATATCCTCATGTGATGAGGTGATACTTTGCATGTCGAAGCATGTATGGTGTGTGACGTACTGCTAACCATGGTTGAGCTATTAAGTCTCCTCTAGATACTGGCCACCTCTAGAGTGAATTACTTTAGCACATAACAACTTGGAACGATAGTAGAACAATATAATCACATCATTGGGAAAAAATCCTTAGTATATCTGATACAATAATTAAGCTGTCACATATGGACCATGCAGATAACACAAGAGATAAAGATAAGATGTGATAAGATATGAGATAATTTGAATTGCGCATAAAGAATTAATTAAGAGAGAAATTTGAATTGTTAAACTTTAGTGAAGACTTCGGTAAATCAAAGAAGAACTTGAATGCATCACTACAGTAATGATAACAAGAAAGAATGAGTTAAGAGAGTTAACTAAGTGATAAAAACTAAGATGTAGTTAACTAAGTGTTATTGCATGATGATAGTTATGTTAAACTAAAAGACAATACTTAAGTTGTGACACTTGCATGACGATGCTTAAGTTAGCCACCTAACTAAGTGGGCAAGCTTTTAGTTAGAGGGTGAGTTAATCCTAAGAGATAGTTCAGTAAGTTAATGCATTGCATGAGAAGTGGGGCACACTTCTTCATGCAAGACTGATGCATACATATGGAGGGTGAGTTCATCTTGGATTCAAAAGATAAATATAGAAGCTGATGCATGAGAAGCATATATAAATATGTTATAAATGATCGATGGATCCAATGTGAAGCGAATTCTCTTCTCCCTTGAAGGTAAGGTGCTTCTTCTTTGTGTAGGATATTATTCTGAGTCTCTCTTCTTTATCTTTCTCTTGCTCTGTAATTGCACCAGGGGTTTCTTATGTAAAAGACATTCTTTGCTATCTATCAATATACTAATGAAGTTTTTGTTGGGGTTTTCTCCCTCAAGTCATAGAAGGTTTGCCCGGGGTAAATTCATGTGTTGAATGTGATTGCTTATGTGTATGATTGTTATTTGATTTCAAGTATTATTGTAGCTACGAATTAAAGATAAAAAATTAACATGTAGCACAAATGTTAGGGTGTCTAAGCAGGGGATGTACAACATCCATGCTATAGGGATCAAAAGCACTATAGATGTGGTAAAAATGATTTTTTCATGGGTAATTTTTTGTATTAAAACTTGTTATGGTGCTCCTGAAACTCTAATGCACCGGTGCGGTTGATAATATACAATGCACCACTAATAAAAATTTAAAATAAAAAATAATATAGTCTGTGGTTTTTAAATTCAAAAATTTTTAACCTTAACATAGTGCGACTTAGGCTATACCACCTCGGTGCGATTGATTAGAAAAACTGCATCGATTATGGAAATAAAAAAAAAAAATATAGTAATCCGACGCTCTCCACTATCGGTTTACTCTACTTCGGTGCTTTCAACTACACGGGCCCCAGTGTGCTTTGGTAATATAAACACATCATTTGTAAAATTTGATTTTTTTTTACTTGATGGTGTTTTTAACACCGGTGTGTTGATGTCTTATATGCATTGGTGTGTTTATGATGTATAAACGCATAAAAAAAATGTCTACTAAAACCTCCATCTACTCACCCCCACTAATGACCACCGCTATAAACGAATATTTTGACTCTTTTTACAGTAGGATCTGCTATAACCTCCACAAAATGACCTTTTCCTTTTAGTGATTTAATACCTTTCCTTTTTAACAACAATATTAAAAAAAACCATAATATTAAACTTTCTCAAATTAATTTCTCAAAGTCACAAATTAAACTCAAAATATTGAAATGTATTCCAAAACATTCATTGATGTGATATATAAAAATGGTTTCATTTATAAACGTACAAAAACATGTTTTAAAAAAAATATAATATATTTTTAACTTCAAATTATTAATAAAAATTTTCTTATCCACATATAATATTTTAAATAATTTCTATCAAATTATCTATGATCTACAAAAACATGTTATAAAAAAAGAGTACAAAATATTTTTAACTTCAAATTATTAATAAACTTTTTCTTATCCACATATAATATTTTAAATAAATGTCCATTGTCTAAGGGACCTCAGATCGCTCCACTCATAAAATGTGATAGATAATAGATGTACAAACCAGAACGCACACAGCAATTTGATCTCAGTGTTCTGACAGAATTCGCTTATCATTTCTCACTTAAATGATTATGTATTTCTTTAATGCATTAACCTTGTCGGTGATCAGGTCCTACCCTGGTTCTCGTTCAGTTTGCCATGTCTTTGGAAGGTGGAGTTAGAGGAATGAAACATTATTTCCGCATTAACACTGCGTGATTTGACTGTAATCTACCATATGAACTTCTTTAATTCGCCCCTACTCCACTCACTGACCGATTCCTACTGAGCCATTTGTATAAGTAATTTTTATTGCTAAAAGGCTACTTAGGCTTACGGCATGTGCATTTGTCATCCCATTGTTTCCTCATGCTCGCATTGCCTTGTTGATTCACCTACGTGGATGTAATTTCCCTCGTGTAATCGAATTTAAAGATGTAATAGCTCTGGGCGATGAGCTCAATGCTAAGGCTTCTTTAGTGAATAGTGTAAGAATTGTTATGATTTCTTAAGTCGAACCATGTAATAGTTAAAGAATAGTGAATAATTCTGGGTGATGAGCTTAATGCTAAGGCTTCTTTAGTGAATAATGTAAGAATTGTTATGATTTCCTAAGTCGAACCATGTAATAGTTAAAGAATAGTGATGTGTAATGTAAGTTGAATTGTAGATCTAGGATATAAGCCATACGAATCTAATAATGATGACGGATTGTAATCATAGTGTTTTAGACACTCTAAGGAAAGTGAATTCTGGATAACTCACCTAAATTGCCTGAAAACCTAAAGTGTTGATGTAATTTTAATCTTAGCTATTAAGCATTGGAAACAATGCATCATCTACATGAGATGCTTAATTATGAGCTAGAGGAACAATTAATAGTTATTGTTGCCAGAAATTATGTTAATGTTGACCATTATCATTACAAACAACTATATATATATATCTTAATTAAAATAATATATATGTATATATATATTTTATTTAAAATGAAAATTATTATAATCCACATATAAACATAAATATGTGTGAATGTATGAATATATTAATATGAGTTTTTTTTTGTTACCAACGAAAAAAAACATATTATTGATATTCACTTCTAAATCAAATAGTACATGATATCAGTATACAATACTATTTTCAATCCATCCTCTCAATAAAAGAGAGTTTCAGCATTTTCAAAATATATAAAAAAGCAAAATATTATAGGCTACATATTGCACGAGCACCGAAACTATTAAGTTCTTCCTTCACTCTATTGCACCAGCCAACCAAATTCAAAATCTTGAGATCAAACTACCCCCGAGCCCATTTAATGGTAACTCTAGAATCACCAAAAATCTTTACATTCAACAAACCAAAGAGGTTAGCCACTCGTGCAACACACCATAATTCCAACAGTTCTGACTTCATATTAGTACCTTTTCCACATTTCATCTGAATTGTGAAATAATAATCTTGAGTGATGTGAATAACTCCACCTACTCCACAATCACCCAATTTGAATATATTAATATGAGTTATTAGAAATAAGAAAGCATAGCCATGTATATATGTGTGAAATGAAATCATCCAACTTAAAAAGATATAAATACTTAGACATATATATAAGTTAGAGACGGTTAAGGTTCCTCCTCACATACTTCAAGGTAAGTTGTGTAATATGCTTATACTCAAATCTGTTTAATGTTGTATGAAATGGATGTCTGATAAATCTGTTGCAATATCACTGTTCAATATCTGTTTGTTTGAATACACAACTCTACAATAGTATCCTATAGGTGGTGGAAATGACCGTTGAGAAAATTGTTGGGATCTAAGGGTGTAAGAGTCGTCTGAAGTCAGTAGCAGTAAGGCCCGAAGGGATAGGGGAGTAAGTCTACAAGTTGCCGGAGACTATATAGAGTCAGCACTCACCCTCATAATTTAAAATGGACCCAACAATGGATACTGTTGAGCTGACACAGATAGAGTGTCATTCAGTCAATAATACTGAATCAGAACGAAGAAATTCTTCATTTAATCCATCTTCATCAGACCCATCTTCTTCCTACATTACTATTAATGACCAGAATCCTTCTAAGAACTGGCAGTTGCCCCAGATCTTTCCTAAAGATGTTTACAGACTACACTGGTGGACTATTACTGCATCTACACACATAAGAGTGTCGAGCATAGATGTTGCCTTTACTGACAAACAAGAACCGATTCACATCAATCTTTTAGATAAAAGTCAGATAGATTGGGCAAAAGAAAAAGGATATAATTATGCTCACTTTGGAGCCATTAACCTTGGCATTGGACCCTTGGTATGTCCTTGTTTAGCTATTTCTTCCCTTTGCTGTATAGTAGACACTAGACATAAGAAATTTTCAGATGCTGTTCTTGGCGGCTTTATTGCTCCTTTGCATGATGGCACAGCTTTTGGCACTATCTACCCTAAATTCTCAGTAAGCCTGAAGGATCCTCATATTTACAATCTTCTTAAAGCTTATATCCTTCCCAAAGGCTTTGACATGGAAAACGGATCTCGTATTATCCAATTAAAAGGTGGTGTTTGTGTTAGATTTGGTAATGATACCTTACCCCAACTGCGAACTCATGTCCATCAGAATTCTGCAAACTCCAGCGTGGTGGAACAACCCAATGCTAAATCCAAAAATGCAACTCCCATCACTTTCAACTGGACAGGTATGAACTATCCATCTTCTTGGGAATTAAAATACCATGAATTAAGAAACAAAGAAAGAGTAGCTGCTTCTTTCAATCCTCAACCGTTAATATTTGATGAAGCCTCCAGCTCTTTTAGGTCTGCTCAAGAAGAACCTATCCGAAGATTTGGCCCTCCTTTGATCAAATTTGCATACGTGTCTTCATACAATAACGCCAAACTCCAAGCTATGTCAGACCAACTGAGTCATGAGTCTAAAGCTGAAGCCAAAGCCAAAACCCCTGCATCTAGTTCTGTTTCCAATTCTGTAAATACTTCCTTTTCTGGTTTGTCATAATATGAACATAGAGGTCAGCATGCCAACTATCAGGCATGTTTAAAAATAAAACAAAAATTGCAACATAAGCAAAAGCAGCATGCATATCCATCACTGGGAATGTTTTCTCTACCCAGAGAAAAGTCAGGCATGGAAGTAACAAATACTGCTAGACAAAAGTCATTTGTACCTGGTAGAAATATGCCAGATGCGGCATTTAGACAGTATTCACAAGATGGCTTGACAAAAAGAGAGTTTCTGCCCAGTAAATCCTCAGCTGCTGATCAGACTGTGTCTGATGAGATCAAATTGGCTAATTGGGGAAATTTGCAAGAAATACATACTGCTAGGAATATTGATGATATGGCTAATGACATTCTACTGTTAAAACATCAATGTTCTGAACAAAGGGAGAAAATTGACAAAGTAATAACAAAGCTTGAATTGCTTGATCATTTACTGCATGATATGACCCAGATACAGAGAGCTGTAGAAGAAGCCTCTCTGAAATTAGAGAGAAGACTAGCTGTATTGAACGACTTATGTTCAAAAACAGAGGAACTTAAAAAGAAAAATTATTATGTTCCTGATCATGTCATGAGAATCGCTAGTAGGGGTCATTCTAAATCCAAATCATTAGGTCAATTCAATGTTATACCTGATGATGAAAAACCGGAATGGGATTTCGGTGTAAGTGATACAATCAAGCAAGATGTAGAAGAATGGATCTTAGAGTTTAAGAAATTCAAGCCTGTTCTAGATCCTAAATACATTGTTGATTGAAATGCCATGGAAGTTGAGTCTTCTAACAGAAGACAGTTGCAAGATCCTCCCAGAGAATAGTATGATACCCATATGCCAGATGCCGAGTCAGCATCGGTATCTCCTCCCAAAGTTTTCAACTTTGGAATTAATTCTATGAACAATCTTATTTCTCAAATGCCTGAGCAACCTGTGCTCAATATCCAGTGTCAGTCCAGAGAGGATGTGAAGAATGCCATACAATTGTTAACACACTGGACATTATACAAAAAACAACAAGACCATAATGTCACTGGTCAAATGTTGGGAACCCAGTTGATTGCTGGATTATCTGGGTTAGCTTATGAATGGTGGCGTTGGTTGCCACAGGAGACCCGTAATGAATTGTTATCTGCTGATGATGCAGATGAACAAATTCCGTCTGCTTTAGGCAGAGAGTTCTATGGACCAGAAGGTGGAGAAGATTACGATCATCTAGCCTCATTATTCATGTCTGCAAGGTTATGTGATCTGAGTAAAGCAGAAGAATATTTCTGCTATATGCAAAAATTGCTTATATCTTCTGGTAAGTCAGGAAACCCAGCTTATCTCAAAAATTATTTGAGAAGCTATCCAGGTCATGTGCCTGATGCTGTTGAGCAGGCACTTAAAGACAAAAAGATTGAATTAAGAAGTCTTTCTCTTGCACAATTACATGGTTGTATCTTAGAAACATGGCAAGAACATTGCCTTGAGAGAAGAGTGAGCAAAGACTTTAAAAGACATCAACAGATGTTTTCTGCTTCCTTTTGCAAGGATGTAGCAGGTGTGCCGGATTGGGGGTGTGGTGCTCATAATAGAGGTCTCTTTGGCAAAGAATGCAAATGTAAAAAGAAGAAGCATAAAGGATATTATACCTCTGAAGCACGATATCATCCTGATAAACCCTACAAGCATAAATCTAAGCACCGGTATAAGGAATACTGACTTCAAAGGCGTTATAAGAAGTCAAGATACAAATCCAAAAGATTTGTTAAGAGAAGGCATGAAAAGGGCAAAGCTGATGTTTGTTTCATATGTGGAAAAACTAGCCATTGGGCTAGTAAGTGCCCTAAGAGGAAATCCAAACCTAGGTTAGCTACACTTTGTAAAAATCTTGACCGAGCCTGGTGGGATCTGTATAAAGTATCGTCTGATTCTCCTCCTCCCTCTGGAGAAATTGTTTATTTACCTGATTCTGATTCTTCATTTCCCTCGTGTACAGATAGTGAGTCTGATAATGTTGTTTTAGCTAAATGTGACCAATCTCAGTCCTCTTCCTCTCCCGATTCTGAGTCTGATATTGAGCCACATTTAGGGGGGTGTGATAAGCCAGATCAGCATAGTCCAATAGCTCTTTCCTTTCAGCAGGAGATAGACTCTCATCCCACGGCTTTGTGAACAGAGCATTCCGTGGCACATTTTTCTCATAATCAGGTTCAGTACCCTCAGAGGGCGCTGGCATCTTTCCTTTATCATCTTTTGAACCTGAACTTGAACCAACTGAAAACATGTTTAAACTGACTGCTTTGCTTTCTGGCTACTGCACAATTTCACATGTGAGCATATCAGCTAAACAATTGAGGTAACTTGGCTTATAGACAATATCAAAATCAAAGTTAGATAACCAGAAAAACCACTTCAGAATCCTGCTACTATTTTCTACCATTAAGTTTTCATTCTTGAAGATTCCAGGCATGATCTTCAAGTCGGTTCTTACTACAAATCTAACAGGTTTCAGGAACAGGATAAAATGTTGAACTGTCTTTTTGACAGCCAATATCTTTTTGTGACTGCTTGGGTAATTTAATTCAGCACCTTTGAATGAACCAGAAGCATAGCCACAAGGAGAGAGCTATTGGACTATGCTGATCTGGCTTATCACACCCCCCTAAATGTGGCTCAAGATCAGACTCGGACTCGGGAGAGGAAGAGGACTAAGATTGGTCACATTTAGCTAAAACAACATTATCAGACTCACTATCTGTACATGAGGGAGATGAAGAATCAGAATCGGGTAAATAAACAATTTCTCCAGAGGGAGGAGGAGAATCATATGATACTTTATACAGATCCCACCAGGTTGGGTCAAGATTTTTACAAAGTGCAGCTAACTTGGGTTTGGATTTCCTCTCAGGGCACTTACTAGCCCAATGGCCAGTTTTTCCACATATGAAACAAACATCAGCTTTTCCCTTTTCATGCCTTCTCTTAACAAATCTTTTGGATTTGTATCTTGATTTCTTATAAGGCATTTGATGTCTGTATTCCTTATACCGGTGCTTAGATTTATGCTTGTAGGGTTTATCAGGATGATATCGTGCTTCAGAGGTATAATATCCTTTATGCTTCTTCTTTTTACATTTGCATTCTTTGCCAAAGTGACCTCTTTTATGAGCACCACAACCCCAATCCGGCATACCTGCTACATCCTAGCAAAAGGAAGCAGAAAACATTTGTTGATGTCTTTTAAAGTCTTTGCTCACTCTTCTCTCAAGGCAATGTTCTTGCCATGTTTCTAAGATATGACCATGTAATTGTGCAAGAGAAAGACTTCTTAATTCAATCTTTTTGTCTTTAAGTGCCTGCTCAACAGCATCAGGCACATGACCTGGATAGCTTCACAAATAATGTTTGAGATAAGCTGGGTTTCCTGACTTACCAGAAGATATAAGCAATTTTTGCATATAGCAGAAATATTCTTCTGCTTTACTCAGATCACATAACCTTGCAGACATGAATAATGAGGCTAGATGATCGTAATCTTCACCACCTTCTGGTCCATAGAACTCTCTTCCTAAAGCAGACAGAATTTGTTCATCTGCATCATCAGCAGATAACAATTCATTACGGGTCTCCTGTGGCAACCAACGCCACCATTCATAAGCTAACCCAGATAATCCAGCAATCAACTGGGTTCCCAACATTTGACCAGTGACATTATGGTCTTCTTGTTTTTTGTATAATGTCCAGTGTGTTAACAATTGTATAGCATTCTTCACATCCTCTCTGGACTGACACTGGATATTGAGCACAGGTTGCTCAGGCATTTGAGAAATAAGATTGTTCATAGAATTAATTCCAAAGTTGAAAACTTTGGGAGGAGATACCGATGCTGACTGGGCATCTGGCATATGGGTATCATACTGTTCTCTGGGAGGAGCTTGCAACTGTCTCTGTTAGAAGACTCAACTTCCATGGCATTTAAATCAACAATGTATTTAGGATCTAGAACAAGCTTGAATTTCTTAAACTCTAAGATCCATTCTTCTACATCTTGCTTGATTGTATCACTTACACCGAAATCCCATTCCTGTTTTTCATCATCAGGTATAACATTGAATTGACCCAATGATTTGGATTTAGAATGACCCCTACTAGCTATTCTCATGACATGATCAGGAACATAATAATTTTTCTTTTCAAGTTCCTCTGTTTTTGAACATAAGTCGTTCAATACAGCTAGTCTTCTCTCTAATTTCAGAGAGGCTTCTTCTACAGCTCTCTGTATCTGGGTCGTATCATGCAGTAAATGATCAAGCAATTCAAGCTTTGTTATTACTTTGTCAATTTGCTCCCTTTGTTCAGAACATTGATGTTTTAACAGTAGAATGTCATTAGCCATATAATCAATATTCCTAGCAGTATGTATTTCTTGCAAATTTCTCCAATTAGCCAATTTGATCTCATCAGACACAGTCTGATCAGCAGCTGAGGATTTACTGGGTAGAAACTCTCTTCTTGTCAAGCCATCTTGTGAATACTGTCTAAATGCTGCATCTGGCATATTTCTACCAAGTACAAATGACTTTTGTCCAGCAGTATTTGTTACTTCCATGCCTGACTTTTCTTTGGGTAGAGAAAATATTCCCAGTGATGGGTATGCATGCTGCTTTTGCTTATGTTGTAATTTTTGTTTTATTTTTAAACATGCCTGACAATTGGCATGCTGACCTCTATGTTCATATTCTGACAAACCAGAAAAGGATGTATTTACAGAATTGGAAACAAAACTAGATGCAGGGGTTTTGGCTTTGGCTTCAGTTTCAGACTCATGACTCAGTTGGCCTGACATAGCTTGGAGTTTGGCGTTATTGTATGAAGACACAGATGCAGATTTGATCAAAGGAGGGCCAAATCTTCGGATAGGTTCTTATTGAGCAGACCTAAAAGAGCTGGAGGCTTCATCAAATATTAACGGCTGAGGATTGAAAGAAGCAGCTACTCTTTCTTTGTTTCTTAATTCATGGTATTTTAATTCCCAAGAAGATGGATAGTTGATACATGTCCAGTTGAAAGTGATGGGAGTTGCATTTTTTGATTTAGCATTGGGTTGTTCCACCACGTTGGAGTCTGCAGAACTCTGATGGACATGAGTTCGCACTTGGGGTAAGGTATCATTACCAAATCTAACACAAACACCGTCTTTTAATTGGATAATACGAAATCCGTTTTCCATGTCAAAGCCTTTGGGAAGGATATAAGCTTTAAGAAGATTGTAAATATGAGGATCCTTGAGGCTTACTTAAGCCTGAGAATTTAGGGTAGATAGTGCCAACCAATTGGGGTGGTTATCATTTTTCTAAAAGATAGTTAGGTTGGCAGCCTTCTCGAAGGAAGGAGGCGGTTGGAAAAAGAGAATACTCGATTCTTCAAGAGATAACGTAGCCTAAGGGCAGAGAGGAGCCGGGGGTGACTGCACTGGATTATTTGCAAGATATTATACAAAAGAAAGGCAAACGACCTCAGCTTTGAGAGGAACCCACTGCAGCTTACGGGAGAGGAAGGCAGTTAATATTACCTTTGCAATTGACATTTTTGGGAAGAGCGCTGTGCTACGTATGGAGAAGGTCGACGATTCAATTTTCTAATTTTCTTTTTGCAGATAAGTAAATTATATTTCTATTTAATTACAGTATATTTACGCCGTAGGCGTTCGTTTCACCACGGAGGTGCATAATCTCCACGCTAGTTAGATTGCATGAGTAAATAGAATCCTGACACGTGGATGATTAACCAACTCGTGCGGCCGCGAGCTCCCGCTCCCTCCTGCCGCCGCCGCTGCCCGCCTCCTCTCTGCATCGCTCCAACTTTTCCTTGGCCCGTGCCCTCTACGCATCCTCCACTCCACGCCCAGATCCTCCCTCTCCTCGTAACCGCGCCCTTTGTCATCTGCAACCACCAGTCATGCGGCCTCTTCCCTCCTTCCCGCCTCCACCTCCAACTGCAACCTCTCGCCACTCAGCAACCAGCCACCTCGGCTCTCCCTTCACTTCCCTCCACGCCGGTCACCTCCACCCTCATTAAATGCGCAGACACCCAGTAGAGGGGAGAGCTCATCCCGGTACTGAGACTCTTTTCAAATTGAAATGAGTTATCCTGGAGTTACGTGAAGGGAAGAAGAAGGTTTTTCACAGGTGCTCATGGCATCTCCCACCGCGAAGACTACCAATGTTTGTCCACTTGAAATGCCCACATTTCAGATACGAAACAGAAATGCCCACTGGAGCTGTGCAGAAATCAAATTATTTATTTGACATATGTTTGATAAATTTGGTTTTCTGTGCAGGGATGTCAATGAAAGAAGAGTTGCTTAATCTTAATGTCAACAAAGGTATTTGGAGGTGATCCATGCCCAGGAACAAGTTAATGTGTCGAGTATAGAGTAAGTTGTTTAATTGAGAAAAGATGTCAATATGTCGAGTGTGCCAATGCTGAAGGGAAAAACAAATAAAGACACATTATCCAAAAGTAGAAACACAACTATGTGTCAGTACTGATACACGATTTAATAGGCCCTCAAAGGTTGTCGGTTTTTTTCTGCTTTTTTTGTGTGGAAAGCTTATGCTATTAACAGGAAAATCAACCAAAGCTATTGGCTCGTACCCATACCTGTTTATGGAAAGGAACTTTATATAAAAAATTGTGCTCAGGAAATAAATAAAGGCGTGGGATATGGGGCACTCAAATCGCCCCGTCCCGCCGCCAAACGGACCCACCCCCGTTCTGCTTCAACCCCGTCCACCGTCCGCCAGATACGTCGAGGCGACCCCACCTCCGCTGCGTCAACGCCCTCCACCTCCGTAACCGAAACAAAGACTAACCCACGTGGAACCCGTTTGGACATGAGTTAATGGGCGCAGAGCCACCACCTTGCTCGTCCAGTTAATGCCGAGCTACCACTTCCGGGCGGCCTGTTCAAATCGTTTACGCGCTCAATCTCCTGCAGACCCCCTGTTTCCTCAAATGACCAAGCAGATCTGACACTCCTGCAAGGCGTAATATCAAGGCGTGGAGACAGAAGGTGGAATCCTATTCCGCGATTTTTCAGAAGCTAAGCGAGCGGGGTCTCCTTCGTCCCGGTTTCAAAGCGCTCTGCGTGGGGGCTGGTTCGCGGAATAGGTATGGACTCAAGTTATTGCTGTAAAAAAACGTATTTGTATTTCCAGAACAGAAATTAAATACAATCTTCAAGAGTTCTGTAAGCAGCAGCTTGTACAGGGTAGCCGTAAATTCTTCAACAAAGCTTATATATACACAAAAACAGAAACTTGGATCCCGAGCCCCCTTGAGTATACCCATCTATTGAAGATTTACAGACTTTCAGCTATAGATTCGTCTGACATTAAGATTTCAAATAAAGAAATCATTTTAATTATCAAAATGTACCACATCCTAGACATGGAAGATTTCCATGTTTGCCTTAACAGTTATAGTTGGCCATTTTATTAGCTTTGAAATTAAGTTGGATCATTCTTTGATAGACAGAATGTAAATTGCGGCCCTTCTAGATGGGACGTATATCTCTATCCGATCTCAAATGCCCATCTTCCCCAATACCCTTTCCCATCATCTTACACAGATCAATTTGCAGAAAAAGATCTCACTTGAGAGCATCCTTCTTATCAAGTTAGTATGAGCCAAAATATAAGATCATATGGCAGCATAAACAACGATGCCTAATATAGAATATCAGACTTACCAAATCTAATAATCTGACATTCATCGCCCTCTTGACAAAAAGTCTGAGATTTAAGAATCAAGATATTAACAGAAGGTATTTTCAGCAAACAAGCAGATAACGTTCTTTCCATTAAATTTGAACTATAAAAAGATTCAAGAAATACAAAAAAATCGATGACTGGGCATTACAAAAAGTTAACTAAAGGAGAAAAACCACTCAAGCGTAATTAAGAAATAGTAGTTTGAATAATTAGGACAAACACCAGAATTGAACTTCATTTGCCAGCTCAATCTTTACAGATAAAATTAACCCAATATTTGTTGACATGATCTGCTGTCCAAAATAACCACAATACAAATAATTGAAATATTTGATAAAACGTATACTAGCAACAAAAGCTATATGGCAACAATGCACTTGAAGACATCCAAGAGCAGCAAAGGTTCACTGATAAATCATACAAAGCAATAAGTATGGCAGGGTGCTTGTCTCTTAAAACTGACAGGCAACCATTAAACTTTCGTTGACGTATTTAAATCAATTCCTCCAAAAGAGTTGCTCTAAATACAAAAGCTCCAGCTGATAACACTCTAGAGCATTGCACTTTGGGCCTATACTTCCTTTGACATATTTAAATCAATTCCTTGAAAAGAGTTGCTTTAAAAGAAAAAGATTCTGACGACAACATTGTGGAGCATTGCACATTGGGTCTATAGAGAACAACACCCAACTTTCTTCATTGCTGTCACGTCATCCTTATTGCCAACATGTATCGTCTGTCCTTTACTGGGTACGGCTGCTGGGTCTTCCCCAACATCAAGAGCTTTCTTACTGACAATCCGGTATATCTGGCTAAGTACTTCTGTGAATGCATTCTCAACATTTGTTGATTCAAGAGCCGATGTTTACATGAAATATGTATTTTCTCGTTCTGCAAATGCTTTTCCATCCTCTACCGAAACAACTCTAAGATGGCGCAAATCAGCCTTGTTCCCAACAAGCATTATCACAATATTGGCATCAGTGTGGTCCCTATACTTCCCTTGTCCAAGGAATATCCCATCCGCAAGAGCCCCTGCAAGACTATCTTTTGATAATCTATGAGCCTGAACATTAAACTGCCTGTAGATATGTTCAAATGTAATATGCCGGAAGAGAGCAGCAGCATTCTTCACGAGACTTGCAAGGTACAATAGACCAGGCCCGAGTATTTGAATTTCACTCTGCATCCATCTAATAGTAATCTCAGAGTCCCCATATACCTGCAGATTTGTAATACCTTTGTGATGAGCAGATTTCATCAACAGAAGGGTAGCTTCAAATTCCCCATAGTTATTTGAGCCTTGACCCAAGAACATCCTACCTGTAAAAAATTGATCATCTGAGAGGAAAAGAACATAGCCAGCACCACACAAACTGCTACCATGTTGACTAACTTCATCAAAATAGCTCCAGGGGGTGGATTTATCAATCTAAGGGGGATTCTTAGGGATGATCTTCGGGATCAGGGTTTTGGGCTTGAAATATGGCAATAATGAGAGAGCTAGTACACAGACCTGACAGCAGAGAGACAGTTTTATCCTCAAATATACCCTCATTCCTCGCAATCCAGAGACTCTATAGAATCAGAAAAGGCACACTTCTGTATTGGTATAACTCACCTCTATCAAACCAGTCTTTTAGATTTGTTATCAAGGCATATCCTGTCCACAACCTTGGAAGCCCCAATAAAGATTCAGCTTGCCTCCACACCTGTACAGTGGACAGACACAGAATAGATGTTGTATTGTTTCACAGTCATTCTTGCACAAGCAGCACCTTCCAGGACCTTCCATCCTGTTTTTCTGAATTCTTCCCCAAGTTGGGACTCTATTTTTAAGAATGAACCAAATTAAACGATCACATTTTGCAGGGCAGGAATCTTCCACAGCTTCTTCATCCACCATTCTGGTGCCCCCATCCTTGGTGCTTGAAGAACCTCATAGCGGACAAGGTCTATGATAGTCAAATATAGAGGAAAGTGTCATAGTTTGTATGATGTCACAATGAGTAGATTTGTTGGACTCCGATTTTATCATGTAATGCAATAACTATTGAGGATCTTCAAGTTGCCATAGTGAAGACTTAGTAAGGGTATTCACATTTATATATTGCTGTAAAAAATGTTACCTCTTTCATTTATAATCTACAAGGTGAGTTAAGAAATTCAATTTTGTATTGGTGATGTCATTGTGAGTTGTGTTGGTAATGAGGCACCATGGGGAGTTGTTTTGAAGCCATAGAGGGGTCGCCCATCTTCATTGTCGAGGGTCTCCTCTCTCATTGTTCATATCAATTCTCATCATATTAGGTTTTGATTACCCTCGACATGGAATCTCATTGTATTGAGGGTTTTGACCCTTCACTGCAAAGAGAGGATACCTAGTTTGTTCATTTGTAATTTGTGACTTGAATCTATCTATCCACAATTTCCTATTTGACAACTTGAGTCCATTTGTGTCCTTAATTTGGGTAGGTATGCAAAGGTCAAAATACACGGAGATTGAGTTGAGACTTGCAAAACTTGTTGGCACTTGTGATTTGTGGAGCTTGTATAGAGGACCAAGGAACTCAAACAAAGACCCATGAGAGCATAGTAGTGACTTGTGGGCAAGTGTGAGAGCGTTTTGAGCATCTTGTGGAGCTTGTGATAAACTCTGAGCTACAAGTGTTTCTCTGCACATATGTCTGCTTCCTCTAGGAATTTCCTTTGCAAATAAGGTGGTAGGATCAAAACTTCAGATTGCCTAGCCATTCAAAGAATGTATGTGTCCTCATCATCCTGAACATAAATATGCCTATAACATTAACCCCTCTTTGGATCATCTTACTAGACCCTCCGCTAGAATACATAGAACCTTGGTTCATCTTCCCCTTTTGTTGAGGCATCGATGGTTGTAACCACACAACAACAACTAAACAAGGAGGTCAATCCAATGCTGGAAAAATAACACAACACGAACCCTCAAATTGAATACACAACAAAAGAACAATCTAGAGGTGTCAACCTTGATTTTGATAGCACATTAATTCTTTCAATAGACCCAAATTTTATTAGCTGCTTAGATTCGTAATTTGGCTAAATTATTGGAACAAGTGCAATGCAAAATGTTCACTTTCTCAAATAAAGTCTCCAAGGTGGAATTGGAGAATCTATCCCTCAAAAAATTGTTGAATGAAAACAAAGTGCAAGAATCCCTTCAAATGATGCCTTGCATGTAGAAATCCTCAACCTTAAAAACAAGTAGAAGGAGATTAGAACCCAACATGTCACCTTTAAACAAAAAACCAAAACATACATCAATTCATGCGTATAGGTGGTTCAAGGAAGGGATAAAGCTCCCCCCCCTCTCTTGCGGCAATCGAGGAAGTAGTGCATGCTAAGCTCATTGAGGAGTGCACTAGGTGAGTAAGGAAGTTGAACCTTAAGGTGAGGGTGCTCCCTCTACTACATCCTTCCTCAAACCTCATGGAGGTTGGGTCCATTTTCCTTAAGGCACCCTTGATCTCCTTGATGTTACCCTTGAAAGGGATTTGGCTTGGATTCGACTCCATCTCTTTTCTCTAGTTCATATTTGTGGTTGATTGACTTTGGGCCTTGAGAGCTAAGCGAAAGTTGTTTCTCTTCCTAGTTGTATATCTCACTACATCACAAGTTGTGGAGTTAAAACCTCCAGGGAGCTAGTTATGACAACATGACATGCAAGGAAATGGGTGGTCATTAGGAATCTCAATGTTGTCATTCAAGACTACTTCGTCTTCGGGTGGGAACCTTGACCTAGGTATTCTAATGATGGGCCCAGCGGGAGAGGCTACAACGCCCAGGCATCTTAGTTGGTTGATTGAACGATAACGAATTGTTTTCGTCATCATTCAGCATGATTTATGATGCTTATGGTTTTCCAAACTTCCTGTTCATTGCTAAGACCCATGCCAATCTTGTTTGAACACTCCTAGACATTGCACAAGACAATTGGATTTTGTCTAGTAGACGTGAGAGTAGGTGCTCAAATGATGTTAAAGGTTTAGGTGGGGTAGCTTGTTTGACTCAGGATTTCCTTCAGAGTAAGGTCTCCATGGTAGTCTCAAACAAGTTTCCAGGCTTTATGTGGATTTGGGTTAGAGGCTTGGATCTTCTACCCAAAGACATCTACATCACAGTATGTTACTTCCCCCCAACCTCATCTTTGTTTTCTATTCATAGCAACTTAGTTAGGGATCCCTACCTAGACTTGTATGTTGGCATCACTCAATATTCAACGATTGGGGAGGTCATCCTTCTAGGTGACCTCAACGCTTGCACCATAGCTCTTTAGATCCCTTTCCACAATCAGTTTGAGGATGCGTTTTGTATTAAGAAGTTCCAAAAACTTCATCTAGTGTTTGGCAATGCTTTGGGGTGCATAACAACTCATGGTAGGCACGTCTTATAGCTTGTAGAGTCTCACGAGCTATTGATCTTGAATGGCTTCTCTTGCTTCTCAAAGTCCCATTACTTCAAATACTTTCTTCATTGTGGGGGAGATAGTGTAGTAGATTACTTCATGTATAGCTAGGACCTACTACCTTTTGTGCACCATTTTTTAAGTACCCCCATCCCTTAGTTGACCATGCCCTCATTTCTTTCTCCCTCCATGTCAGTTCTTCCCCTCCCTTGACCCCCTACCTCGGGGCGCACCTCAAAACACTATCCTTTTTTATGAGGGAGACCCAGATGCATTCTCATCTCCCCTTCGTGAGAGGCTTCCTTTTGAATCCTAATTCTCATCTCTCGTTTTAACATCCACCAAATACAAATATCTCTCATCCACCATCTGGAAAGCAACCCTCGAGTCCTACCCCCACGTCACTCGATCCACTTCCCATTCCCCGAAACTTAGCTCATGCCACATGCATTGGTGGTATGACATAAATTGCAAAGCTCTTCATAGCCAACTTTGCCATGCCTTTTCTTGTGACCGTCGTTCTTATCCTAGCCTGAAAGCTTCCTATCGTCACCTTCTTTTTCAAAAGAAATGTCTCTTCATCTCATTGAGGAGACACATCTTCCATGCTTCCCTTATTCTCTCCCCAAAAGCTTTTGGCACACCATCTTCCCCTGCCATTCCCCCCATCCCGCCTGATCTAGACACTTGTTTCATGCTCTCCTATAATCTATTACCTATACTCTATATGATGCCCCTGGACAACCTTTGATTCAAGTTACTTCCACCACCTCTTGCTACTTATTCTCATATTGAGACATTTGAGAGGTAGTATGGGTGATGAATACCAACAAAACATTTGATGAGGAAGGGATTCAGGTAGAGTTCTTCAAGCATGGTCTTTGTGTTTGGATGATCACTTGGTCCACTTGTTTAACCATGTTGTTTGTACAGGTTTTTCATAGATTTGGTCACATCACACTGTTCACCAGATCCATAAATCGATCCCATTTGTAGGTCCAAACAAGTACATAATGATCTTGGTGGGCCACACATTCTCAAAGCTTTATGCTAAAGTCCTTTATATGGAGTTTTGCCAGAGAGCTTGAATGGAGACACCTTAGAGCTAGAAGGCAAGTTGGATTTCAATCTACACATTAGACCATTGATCACATACTTAAACTCTGGGCCATCATCGAGGAGGTGCGACATCGCTCTTCAAATGTTTATTGTTGCTTTGTCATACTTTAGTAACTTCATAAGTTTTAGTCATACATGTTCATGGTCATGTGCCCTTGCTCATTTGAGACTAACTTCGAGGTTGTGTTTCGGGCCCTGGAAACCGGTGTTTCTAGGGAGTGATTTTTCCCTTGAAAATATCCATCTTGGACAAAGTAATCTCTGCACCGAGTAATGAAGAAAACAAGGTTGGATAAACAAAACTATTGGGACATTGAAAATGAAAATGTTTATTACCAGCACTAAAATATTCTAGGTGGAATTTTGCAATTTTTACTACTGCCTGGAAGTGGACTTGTATGTAAAATTCTGGAAATGGTTTTCTATCAATACTGTTGGGAAAAACAACTTCCTGGGACAGCTAGTTTATAACTTATTTACCACTGTTTCCCCCCCTCTATTTGAGTGATCTTATGCCTCCCAAACAACTTGCAACATATGACTTTAGCAAAGATAAAACCCAGAAGATAGGGATCATACTTGGCAATGAATGTGTTCATCAGGAACACGGACTGTAGTTCTCCAAATGGATGTTTTATTAATGTTTGAGAATGTAAAGGCACAAGAGAATATCTATATTATATACGAGAGTTATTCCTACGTTCAATTCGAGCTATTTGATACTACTGGGTTCAACTATTTCATAGAACTATCAATACTTCATTCCAGCATCCGGTTCATATTTTCCAAGAAGTCTATCATAACCAGCTACCAAAGCTCAGCTCTTGAAAACGCCCTTAACCTTCTCATTCACTAATATTTCCCATGAAGAAGCAAGAATCACAAGCCCTACATTAAGCTAAGTTTCAGAAACAACTCCAATATACAACTCACGTCCACCAAAACTAAACTATCATAACAAGCTATGCTAATAAGCCAAACCTAAAGGAATTACACTTTCATTCAAGGGACACCTATGAAAAATTGTGGTTCTGAAAGCCTAAATTTCTTGGCATTTACCAAAACTAAACTAAGATAATGGGAAGCCAAAATCCGTCACTATATAAAATTTTCATTTCATTACATGAATATGCTTCCAAAATTCCTTGTTTAAACTATACTAATAATTTCAACAAATAGTTTAACTAAACTTTATTAATAATTCCAGCGTATGATTCAAGTTAAACCAAATGCGGTCATAAAAATATGGGGAATCCTACCCGAATTAAGACAATTTTCCAAAACCCTAAATTACACTATAGCTCACATACAATTCCAAAATACCATTCACCTCTCTACATGGAAATACAACAGGATCTACGACATTTAAATAGAAAACTCTAATGTTGTAAAATAAAACCTACGGCTCATTCACACAATCGACTGTGAATATAATGATTGTGGTACTTTGGACTTGATAAATTAGAGTATTTCTACAACAAAAAGCTCATTACCTGAAGAGCGGAAGGATCCAGGCAACATACCTGTCCATACAGGTTGCATCCTCAGCAACCAAAAAAGGATAGTGATATTCTAAACAAGATGAAACGACAAACTGAGATTTATAGTAAACCATAATACGGGAAAATGCTTATATAGAAATATCCCTGTAGTAAAACATAGTTTCAACCCCTTTATGAAGAAGAGTTCTAAAAGCAAGATATTCAGGGAATATTCCCATTTCTTTGTCTCAGTAGAAGAAAATTCCCAATAGGAAAACCCTACAAGATTCAAAATCGATTCAAAGGAAATCCAGTGTATTAGCACTGTGCATCCTTCAATATCCAAATGTAAAACGGTTTTGCAAAGTATGGATGGCTTGGGATCATACAGGGTCAAGAAGAGGATATTGTGCATGCCTATAGGGAATCCATGACTGCGTTCATCAGGAACACGGACTGTAGTTCTCCAAATAGATGTTTTATTAATGTTTGAGAATGTAAAGGCACAAGAGAATATCTATATTATATACGAGAGTTATTCCTACGTTCAATTCGAGCTATTTGATACTACTGGGTTCAACTATTTCATAGAACTATCAATACTTCATTCCAGCATCCAGTTCAAATTTTCATTCCATAGGAACTTCACTAATTTAAGTCTGATTTTATTTAAAGTAATAAACTGAAAATATTTCTACAGCAGTAGTGTGATCTAGTACCTTGCTAAAGCTTGCATCCTTGACTAGAATCCTTCTTGTTAACTGCTGTTCACACTTCTATTCTACCATCCAATTGCTGCCCACGAAATAGAGACTGTGGAGCCTCCAGTACACGCCCAGTTTGCTAAGAATATTTCAAGTTGATTGCATAACAAATGGTTGGATAATGGTTCATTGTTTTTTCTTGAACATAGTTGTGTTCATTATGAAACCAAGCATATGGTTTATTGTTTTCTTCTGACATGGTTTACTATCTTTCATGTACTCAATGTAAGCACAACCATATATTTTTAAATCAATGTATTGGATATATGAATATTGACATATGTGTTTCATTTGTTTGTAGAATATCAAAGAGGATGGTTCGAAAGAAAAAATGGACCACTGTTATGGATCTAAAAGTACAAGACCTACCTGGGAAAGACATCTTTTCCAGCACTGATCTGAACTGGAGTGAAGTTGTGAAAGGGGACAAATCTATTGACCGTGTAGATACAAATTCAAAACAACCATCATCTATCAATCATACACATTCAGAATCACCTGCATCTATGAACCCACCAGTAGGTTTATTTTTCTTTGAAGTGAATTTATCGTAATATTATTGGAGAGACATTATCACTTATAATTCATTGACATGTATTTGTATATGCATATTTTCAGACACCAATGTCTCTTCTATTGCACACATGCCAACATTAGGGCGAATGAAGTTGACATTATTCCCTAATTTGGAATTATAATATGAAGGTAAGTAACTATATTCGAAATTTCCTACTTGTTTCTTTTGGAAGGAGAAGGTATGCTTTGTTCACTGAACTTTTTTCACATAATTTATATTACTTGTTATTTATTACTACATTTCTAGGCCAAAATTTGATGAGATTCAAGTGTTTTAACTCAATCTCTTTCCATCACATGTACAGGGAAAGAAATGGGTAAACGGATGGACTTTCAAAAGCTGGTCTACAGCTGAAGAATGGATTGTGGCATTTTCAAGAGCCAACATTCTGAATATTTTCATCCCACTTTGTTTTGAGATTATTCTAGATGGAGGAGTATATAGTGATACTGATGTATCAAAGATTTAGGAGTTATTGGTTTATTTTGATCATTTAGATGGAAAATTGTTAGAACCTTTTTTGAGAAATCTAAGTTTAGAACTGCGAGTGTTGTCCAGATACAAGTTTTTTGCTCCCTTGTGGAAGCCAACATTTGTAATGTTCTAGAGTATCAAGCAAAAGCCAGAAACGAAGTTGTTATTTCCCTATTTTTTTTAACATGATAGAAATACTTAAATACATATACAAAATGTACTTTCTATCTTAATATGAATAAAACTATGGTTTTTCCCAATAAAACTATGGTTTTTCCTTGGCCAATATTTGATGAGATTTTGTATAATGGTTGCATTAGCTGACTATAAGATGATCCCAAGTATAACATATTTTTTCTGGGATTTGAAGTTGTTTGATTATATTCCTAATTGATGAAGATAATAGAGATAGTTTTGGGGAGTGGAGACTGTTGTCACAAATGTCATCTGTTGCAGCATACAAAGCCTAATTCCTGTAGCATATTTGATGTGTTTGCAGATTTGATATGAAGTTTGTATAGACGTCTTCAAGTACATCATGTAATTTTAGGTTCAATTTTAACCTTAAGTGTCAAGTTACTATGTACTCCTTTGAGATACGCTTTGTCACTGAACATATCTGATATATATATTAAAGAAAGACTGTTTTACATACCTGTAGGTGATAGATGGCATATCTGAATTTACTTTTAAATTGTAACAATTTACTTTTATGATACGTCCCTTGCTATGCTTCTAATTTTTAACCTTTGTATACTTTATCGTGGAAAAATAATCTTTTGATTTTTAAGGCTATATTTGATTTTATATTTGGGTTTGTGCTAAGCTGGATAAATTCATATTCTTCTTGGTTTTATATTGAGTGTGCATATATATGATTATCAGTGTAATATGGGGCTTTTTTAATAGAGCACAAGGAATGGACATCCAAGTACGAAACATATGGAATTATCTGCAAGTGAAGCTAAAGAGAAATTTAAGCTAGAACAAGCTACACTTTCAGTTGTTATAGCTGAAGCAGCAAAGTGAGAAGAAAGCCTAAAGAAGGGTTTAGGTGTTGAGAAGCAATGTGTAGCTGATGTAAGGCCACAATTCACAATTTTCTAGCACTTAGCAAATAGTGAAACAATCTGATGGCCCATACTGACAGTTGAGAGATTACATAGTATGCAGAATTTTTGACATACTTCAATTTTTGACAAGTCAATTTCAGTATGTGAAGCTTAGTTTTAGTTTAAAATCAAATTTCAAATAGGTACTGTATATATTCCAAGCACATGCCAATATATAGAGACAATAACGATGCCAAATCAACCTCCAATGATACTTCAATACAATCAATGAGTAAAACTCAGATTTCTAATTGAATAAACCAGCAGTCTCAAATCCCCTCAAACTCAGATTTTTTTATGCATTGTAGATGCTGGTATATTCTAATGTGATCACAATTATCATGCAAAAATGGAGACAAAATATGAGAGAAAAATCATCCCTAGGTTCAGGTTTTCAAGGTGGTCATCTATGTATTTACCAAGTAATCATATTTATGCAAACAAATCAGCCCCAAGTAGAATTGCATTTGTGTGTGTAAATGAACAGTTAAGATACCCACAAATTTCAGTCCCCTTTACATTAAATTTCTAGGACAATGTTACAAATGTCTCAAAAGTCCAATGTAATGACAATAAGTGACCAGCATTAGGAAGGTAGTCTGTTCCAGTGTTAATACCTTAAACACATGGATATTTTAAGTGATCGACATTATAGTTGATGAGTTGTTCTACACAGAATTAAAGGATATTAAACCCAACAGTAATATCTAGAGATGGAGTAGCTATAATCCTCACAGCTGAAAGTTTAGCTAGCTGAAATGAAAATCAGATACTGTTTCCTTGGGGAATGACATATACATGGATGCCCAATTCCAAACATGACATCAAAGTTTCATCTTTGAGCAGCTTGGTCCCCAAAACGAGATTCTGATGGCTTAACTATGTAAATCCATACCATTTTGATTGAACTTTGTGTCTTGTGATTCATCGTTGGAGTGATATAAACTTGGATGGCCACAACGAGATGCCGCAAATCCAAACAGAAACATGACCATCGTTAGTAATGATAGCACTATGACACCAAGTTGAAAATTTGCCAAGAGCTGTCCTCGGATTTCAAATTCTTTGGACGGACATACTATTTCATGATCATTGGTGCCGCATCCAGTTGGCATCATAGGACCATACAAAGAAAATGCAATCTGATAAAACCAAGTACCCTGCAATGTAAATGCAAT
This sequence comes from Larix kaempferi, assembly GCA_027924585.1. Classification (NCBI taxonomy): domain Eukaryota; kingdom Viridiplantae; phylum Streptophyta; class Pinopsida; order Pinales; family Pinaceae; genus Larix; species Larix kaempferi. The sequence goes on along the minus strand of BSBM01001404.1, from coordinate 6,043,715 downwards.
GCCACCTAATAAATCTACCACAAAGCTCTTGGGAAATGCGGCTGCCAATACCGCTGACATAATACAGAGACCCACAAGCAGAACTAGAAGTCGGTGATAGCGGCCTTCGAGACCAGCATGGCTTGTAGAATGAAAGTTAAAAAGGAGATACTCTGCAAAAAAAGCCATTGCTGCAATGATCTCCAGTACTCCATGTGGAAAAGGCAAATACCTGTTACAAAACAGAGCCATCTTGATTAAAGCACAGCAGCAGTAGAACAAAAGCAAGAGTTATTGCAATCTAAGCCAACAAGCAATACTGAGAACAACTCTAATGATTATAGATTGACCTCAAACATAGTAGAATAAAGGGTACTCGGGATCCCAGTTTTCTGCTATGATGAAGGGGGCTCGGGATCGCAGTTTCTGTTTTTGTGTATCTATAAGCTTTGTTGAAGAATTTACGGCTACCCTGTACAAGCTGCTGCTTACAGAACTCTTGAAGATTGTATTTAATTTCTGTTCTGGAAATACAAATACGTTTTTTTACAGCAATAAATTGAGTCCATACCTATTCCGCGAACCAGCCCCCACGCAGAGCGCTTTGAAACCGGGACGAAGGAGACCCCGCTCGCTTAGATTCTGAAAAATCGCGGAATAGGATTCCACCTTCTGTCTCCACGCCTTGATATTACGCCTTGCAGGAGTGCCAGATCTGCTTGGTCATTAGAGGAAACAGGGGGTCTGCAGGAGATTGAGCGCGTAAACGATTTGAACAGGCCGCCCGGAAGTGGTAGCTCGGCATTAACTCGACGAGCAAGGTGGTGGCTCTGCGCCCATTAACTCACGTCCAAACGGGTTCCACGTGGGTTAGTCTTTGTTTCGGTTACGGAGGTGGAGGGCGTTGACGCAACGGAGGTGGGGTCACCTCGGCGTATCTGGCGGACGGTGGACGGGGTTGAAGCAGAACGGGGGTGGGTCCGTTTGGCGGCGGGACGGGGCGATTTGAGTGCCCCATATCCCACGCCATAAATAAACTTAATCCTTACTATAAACAGGAAAATCGAGCAAAGCTATTGACTCATACCCATACCTGTAGGTGTTACTAGTAACAGCTGTTGACTTATACCCATACCCGTACGCAAGAGTAGTTCCAGTGGTTTATTTAGTGCACCCGTAGTACCTGCAGTCCACCCTGTTGAGACATCAGTTACTAGAAGAAGCAGTTGTTGATGCAGTTGACTAAGCGGTTTCAAAGTCTGTTGATCCAGTCAGTCAGAGACCCAGTCCCAGGTTCAGTGCAGACAGCCACAGGGTAAGGTTGCTGTTTCATTTTGAATGTAACTTCTCATCGGGTAAAGGTTGAATGAATACATTTTTCCGGATTTAGCAGCTCTAGGGACAAATATAAAGGCGTTTCGGTGGAAGAAATGCCGGCCAGATATATGAACGTCTGGCCATCAGGGACATGCTCTCTGCAACTCCCTGGCATGCGCTCTGCAAGCATTGCCATAGCCGAGCATGGCAAGTGAGTCCCTTCTTTCTTCCAGCAGAAAATTTGAAGAATACATGTTTAAAACCACAAATCTCAATGGATTCAAACACATCTACTTGATTCAAAACCATATATTGTATAGACAGTGTTGGAATGTTTACAAAGAAATTTATTAATGCTTGCATTTTGAACAGAAAGGAACAAGGTCACTTGTAAACATGATGAACAGTAAATACACTTCGTTCTTGGATTGATAAATGATATCTAGGAAGAATTTGGTACATACCGTCATTAATACATAAATCAACTGCATTTGTTGAACAAATATTGGTCATTCAGGTTTGGTTTTTGAACCTCTACAGTACGCTCAACCAGGCTTTTCGTCCTCCTTTATCAACATCCTTATCTAGCTACTACTGAATGATTTGGTGGGTTACTCTTCTGCTCCTGCATTCACTATTTGAAAGCTTAACTCAACTACAGTTGTTGAACATAGATCTGTCATTCAGGTTTGGTTTTGAACCATAACTAGCTAGACTCAATGCAACTGTTAGATAATAGCGCCACACTAGCTTCAAGAGGCCTGCATTGGATGTAGACTGGATGCAGTTGTTACCCAATATAGATACAGTTGTTACAAAATAGAGATTTTACTTAACAGAGATATACTACATGGCTTAATGAATAGAGATATAACCAATGGCTGCCAGATGTAGAGTGCATTGAAATGTATGCAACGCATTAACTTGTTTGGAATAAAGGGCTTGGTTTAGGTGAAATGGGTCGGCGTGAAGATTATACCTTTCTTTTATATGTTACGTTAAACAACTTACTCACTCGGATACCAACCCTTATCCTGTCTTAATAGAGATAGTTCATCAAGATTAAATTTTGTTTTACAAATGAGTCTTCCTGCCATGTAGTCTTCAATTCTTAGCTTTATTATCTGGCCCAATGCCCAATATTGCTTATCTAACTACAACATTGTAACGAAAAGTAAAAGAAGTTGAATAAATGTTTAGTGTGAAGTATGCTTCCAAAAGTTAGAGCAGTTATTGACGCTTAGATAACTGAGAGTAGCTTCCACATTGTAATAGCGATGCATGGCAAATAATTTAATTCCCTGATTCTTCCAAGAAAATAATTGCAATAAATGCATCAAGGGTTTCCATTTATATGGAAAGTATTATGAAGATTGCATTATGGGAAGTTTAGAATATGTAAAGTTATATTCAAATAATTAAATTACTTTATTTCTTCGAGAAAAGATAACTTGATTCACCTTTATCACACAGGAGCAATGGATTTTATAAAAGTTATACTGAGTTTTATGCTTCCAAAACAAAGGGCATCCCCCATGACAACGACTTCATCCTCAGGCACGAAAATCATGACAACAGGGATCGTGATGGCTGAGTACAACAACATATGTATCCTGTCTCCCCTTTTTGTATTTCTATATCAACTTGAAAAATAGTTTATATTTATGCAATGGCTAACCCACACGAAGTTAGAAATATAGTTAATATTATACAGTGGAAATTAACGTCGTGATTTAGTGGTTAATATATGGGCATTTATACTTAAAAATAGAAAATCTTTACAATAAAATATTCAGTTATCAAAGTCAATGTTTTTGTTTCTGTGTAGTGGCCTGCATACCTGAATTCTATTAAATTCAATGCTGCATCTCTATCGTGGCATGCATAAAGTATAATTTCACTTTGAAGTGATCTAAATAACTAAATTTACAAGCGATCTAACTATGGAATGCATTGAATGAGCAGTAACTACTGAATATTGACCATGATGTTATTTTTTTCTTCACGTGGAGTTAAAGTCGACGTGTCGTTCCAATGCAATGTGGTTATCCACAAAGCTACATAGCATCTCTCCATAAAGCTATGCAACCTTATGCAAGTAATGCATCACGGCAGGTAGTGCATCGCTATGCGATCTTGTTAGGATAGTGGTGCTATACCATTTTTCTTAGATTCATAGTTTATTAACTTTTAAGTTCACTGCAAGTATCCCATTTATCTTTATAAAAATATATTATTATGCATTTATTGAGATGGTAAAGAGTGTAAACTATGTATTAATAGGCTTATAGTTAAAAGTTCACAAGAAGATCAGAATTTCTATCATTAAACTAAACTTATGTGTTACATAGTCTGACATTTTGTAAAAAATTATATATAAATATAGAGTTTATAAATAGCTTGATATTTTATAAAAAAGTATATATAAATATAGATTTTAATATAAAATGTAATGAGTTATATAATAATTACTTTTGACTTTGATTTGAATTAAAATTTTATTATGTTTGTTACCAAGGACATATATCAATCGGGTCAATAAAATGTTGTCTATGGTCGGGACTTACAGAGACCCTCCCCCTACGAGAACCTAATTCTTCTTCTTAACCTTTAAAAGGATTTCTATAAGTCTTCTAATCTCATCATTTCTATTGCCGGTGGCTTCAGCACCAACCGCCGCAGCCAAGCAAGCCTGGCGCAGATGGCTAGCAGGGGCTGCCAAAAAAATGTCGTAGCTGCCCCCGGGATTAGCGTCTGCTGCACTGTGCTTAAACCTGCTCGCATTATTGCCGGAAAAAAAAATTAGATACGAGACACATAAGTTAAATTTATGAAAAATCAACCATGGAAACGGTCCGGAGGATTTGTCGCTGCGAAACCGTTGGTCGTCAGCCATCAGTGATTTTAGCTTATTTCCAGCGAAACGATCAGCAATATTTGGCGAGATCGCTCGGCAAAATTTTGTTATTGTTTGAGCGAAGCCTGCAGACAATGGATTTCATAATTTCATTTAATTTAAAAATATTATTTATTTAATTTAAAAATATCTATTTAAAATCAATAACATTGAATTCAAATTATCTTTATTTCGGCGGACTGTTTAGGCAGATCGCTCGGCAAAATTTTGTTATTGTTTGAGCGAAGCCTGCAGACAATGGATTTCATAATTTTCATTTAATTTTAAAATATTATTTATTTAATTTAAAAATATCTATTTAAAATCAATAACATGGAATTCAAATTATCTTTATTTCGGCAGACTGTTTCAGCAGAGTTAGGCTAAGCCCACCGACCGTTTAGGTGGAGTTATGTTAAACCTGCCAACCCGCGGAGTTATGTTAAGCAGGCGGACCATACAATGGATTTTATAATTTTCATTTAATTTAAAAATATATATTAAAATTATGAAAGTATATGCATAATGTCCATGTTTCTTTCACATATAAAATAAATATTATATATATATATATATATATATATAAAACTAACATATATTAAATCTTAAATTATATATATATATATATATATATATATATATATATATATATAACATAAATTAAACCTTAAATTAAGCATTATATATAGAGAGAGGAGAGAAAGAATAAATGAATAATAAAACATATATTATTATTTATATATAAAATTTATACAACTCAATTAAAAAATAAATTTAAAATTTTTATAAAAGAAAATAATATTGTATTTATATTTTTTAATTTTTTAAAATAAAAAACATAAAATTTTATAAAGCTAATTGAAAATTATATTTAAAATTTTAATAAAAAATTTTAGTTATTAAACTTGGACCAAACTTAAATATTTATTAAACTTAAACTTAATACTAATAGAACTTAAACTAAACTTATCAATTAAAAAAACTTGAAATAAATACCCTCTATGAAACATTTATAGCATTGAATTCAAACTTGTAATTTTTATCATTTTTTCTACTCTTTCAACAGAGTTAGGTTAAGCCCACCGACAGTTTCTGTGAAGTTATGTTAAGCGTGCAGAGCGGAGTTATATTAAACCTATTGACCATCTCAATGGATTTCATACTTTTTATTTAATTTAAAAATACATATTTAAAATCAAATATATACATATTTCTAAAATATTAATAGAGAATATGCATAATATCCACGTTTCTTTAACATATAAAATAAAAATAAGTATAAAAATTTCAAATTTATTTTTTAATTGACTTATGAAGAAAAAGGTTATTGGTTAATAATTAAATTTATAAGATGAATTTTATTTTAGGCAAAAAATTAATTAGCTATTTGCCTATGCATTTTTGAATGGAGAAAAAAACTCTTAATTATCTTTTTGGTTATTTCACCACTTTGAACTTATACAAAACTTTTCCGTCAATGAAAACTTAAAAATATATCTAGTGAAACAGTCGGCCAACTTAACCTTTATATAGCAAAACTGTCACCAGGATTAAACCTTTCTCGACCAAACTCAACTTATTCTTGCGAAAGTGTCTGAAAATATCATCTTCTTTCTCGGAAACACCGACCCAAAATCACAAGGTTTTTTTGAAAGGGCATCCAATTTGTAAATACACGTCAAAACTCAATAATCTTTAAATTTATGGAAACTCAACAATGTAAATCCAAACTTTTTAAGTCTAAAATCTTTGTCGATGAAAGAAGTTTAATATCCTTTCATCATCAATAAAAGTAAATCTTAATATATTTAATTATTATTTTTTTTATTTTAATAAATATTCATTTATTAATTTAAATTGGACAAGTGAAGAGTAACATTAGAAAATTGAGAATACCAAAGTTTAAATGCATTAGGATCAAATTATAATGTTTTACTTTAAAATGTTTTTTAAAATTTTTACCTTATACAAGAAATTTGTAAGAAAAAAGATTTGAATTTTTCAAATTTATTATTTATTATTTTATTTTTATAATTTAATTTATACAAGAAATTTGTAAGAAAAAAGATTTGAATTTTTCAAATTTATTATTTATTATTTTATTTTTATAATTTAATTTGGGCAAGGTGAAAAGTAATAGTAAAAGAATAATATAATATACCATGACCCATTTTAATTTTAAAATATTATGTATAACTTTATCCAAAGTCATAGAGATTTCTCAAGATATCTTATAATTAAGTGTGTTATGTCACAGTTGTGAGCTTTCTTAAATAATTAAGTTGGTTATATCACATTTGTGTGAAAATTTAATTCAATATTTATTATGTAAGTTAGTTTTATTTCAATAAATAAATTTCATTGTTTATTGTATAGTTTTTATAATTTATTATGAAGAAAATATGTAATTATATAATATATTTTTAAAAAAATATTAAGATTAATACATTTTAAATATATATTTTTATAATAATTATAACTTATTATAAATACTTATTATTATTAAATATATGCAATGTGATTTAAAAAGATTTAGGTTAAATTTTGTTATATAATTGAAGTGTACAAATTTGAAGAGTTAAATTTTGTTATAGACCATTTTCTATATATCTTTAAAAAATGTCAATGCCATTTTATTTTAAGGTGATTGGTGCAAATTTATATAGGATAAAAAGATATTTAAAAGAATTAGAAGCTATAATTTTTTGATATAATTATCATTTTATAAAAAATATTTATATATTATCATTTTAAGAATGAGTAGAATTAGTCAAAATTTATATATTTTAAAGAATAGATACTTAAATTTTTCATATATTAACTATTATAAACCTATCTTAGTTTTAGCATTACCGTGAATCAAAAAACCAAATCAACATAGATTTACATCATATTGAAGAGTTAAGAATTATTTCATTTTTCTTATTCTAAAATTATTTTGAAAAGGAAAAAATCCATTTCTATGCTATGTATGAAAATAAGTTTTAACTACCACTATTACAATATTCATTAAAAAAAAATTACTCCATTGATGATATATATTTTTAAAGAATTTTGATGATTCTATAATTAGTGATTCATAAAAACCATTTATTTTAAACAATATAAAATGTAATTTAAAATAATTTTAAAGAAAGTATATTTAATTTTTTAGCTACTATATGGATATTATTCCATAAACTATTAAAATGTAACACATATTTTTATTTTCTTAAATTTATTAGTCAAATTAATATTTATTTAGATGTCAAAGAAAATTGTTATTCAATGAAAAATGAAAAATAAAAAGTATGACATAATCGAGTGATAGTCCTTAAGGAGACGAACAACTTTAAAAGAACATCATGATCCATTTGGGTTTTGGACTATTAACATGATTTCTTAGGTGAGAGATAAATGAACTCTTAATCAATTATAAGCAAGATTAAGTCTTCCAATACTATATTAATCAAATTTCATTATAAATAAAAACAAAACAAAATAAAATTACAACTTATTTAGATAAATATTCATAAAACAAAATTTTCCTTAAGCTAATATCAAATCGACTTTAACTAATTTTAAACCAAATGCAAGCTAGATACAAAAATATCATATTTCTCAATATTCAAAAATATCATATTTCTCAATATTTTCAAAGAGGTTTTTTAACCTAAATTGACTCATAGATTTTTTCAAGATCACCATTTGAGGATCTTACAAATAATCCTGTATGGAAATGAACACAAATTCAATTAACATTCTCATTATATTAAAAATGGAGAAAATTAATAAGTGGGCAAACTTAATGATAATTTTTTTAATATAATTTATTTTATTTTTTTAAATTGAAATTATCTAAATATTTTTAAAATGAATTAAAATTCCTATAAAATTTCATAAACAAAATTAAATTTAATGAAATGAAATTATAACTTCAATAAAATTCCCATCAATTTTTTATTTAAATTTTTTTTACTTTTATTTAAAATATTATTTATTTGATGATAGTGGTTAAGGTCCATTAAAACTATTAATATAATGAATTTAAATTTATTTTTGGATACATCTCTTCTCATATTAAAAATCATGACATAATATGAAAAAAAAATGATATTAACTATTCTGAAATTTGGATTTTTTTATGTTTTCAAAAGGAATGGCGAAAGCAAAAATTGAACTTTTTTCATAGAACTTATGATTTTTCAAGCGACCGTTTCGCAAATCTTATGTTTTTTTCGGCAAACAGGTTTTTCTGCCGCCAGCCATCACAGCACATCATATTTTTTTTCCCAAAACGTTTATTTCCTTTTGCGGTCACTTCTTCTTTTGCCAACTGTTTCGCATGTTTTATGATATTTTCTCCAACCAGCAGGAGCGACCAAGTTTTTTTTCGGTCGTTTCTCTTTCAACTATATCGCCGACTGTTTCTCGTTTTTTATGATATTATCTCTGACCAGTGGGAGTGACCAAGCATTTTCCAAGATTCTCTCCCATGAGCGGGAGCGACCAAGCATTTTCCAATTCACAATTTTTTAAAACTCAAATTCGTAGAAAAGCATATCCATTCCTTTCAAAAGCATATTGTGCTTAGTGATTTGTTTCAATTTCCTATTGTTACGAGTGACATGGTGTTCATTATACAAATTTCTTCTTTTACTTTTTGTTTATTTATTCCTAAAAAAACATTTCCATTCCTTTCAAAAGCATAGCGTGCTTAGTAATTTGTTTCAATTTCATATTGTTATGAGTGGCATGGTGTTTATTATGGTGTGCTATGGTGTTCATAGTCATTTCCGACACTACAACGTAGATGAAGTCTTGGCTTGATTGCGGATTAGATTCCATGGTGTAGTTTGATGAGAAATTTAGTGTTGTCTTATAAGGCATTTGAGTCTCTTGTTACTCTTCTTGGATAAAGGTTTCTTCATGATAATATAGGATAGTAACTTCCTCAACTGTTTGCTAATTTTTATCTTCTTAAAAATATTTTTCATACTCACTTTTGTAATGATTTTTCCCTTCAAGTTCTTTATCGCAACGAGCCTCAAAGTATGCATTTTCTACTACAAGATAGCCTATGGAATGCTTGGGGACTCACAAGGTAATTCAGATGCAATGGAAGGCATGCATCCCAAAAAAAACCCCATCAGCAGCTTTGGCGACTTTATCCTAACCACCGTGAAACATATGGCTTAAAAGCACGAGCCGCAACAACCAAGTTGGTGCGACAAGACTTCAATGCGGTGAAAGGGATGGGTGACGCTGTTCAAAAGGGGGTGACCACACAGTGGAACGCTTAGCGAAAAAGGCTTGGTCGCTGCTGGATGGTCGGCAAAATTATCATAAAAGCCGCTAAACGATCGGCGAGATAGTCGAAAGAACTACGACCGAAGCTTCGCGAAACGAATCTAAAGAGTTGGGAGAAAAAAGATGATGTGATGCTATCCCTGCCGGAAGAAACTACTTGGTCAGCGGAAATGTTATAAGATACGCGAAACGACCGGCGACGGGTGAATTAAAACTTGTGACCGTGGTCGACAAGAAAGAACAAAAACCGAAGAAATGAGCAGTGAAGCTGAGCCACGGGCCACAAGACGGGTCGGCGTCAGATGAGTAAAATCTGGCAAAACAGTCGCCTATAAATGGCTACACCACTGCGACTAGTTTCAGCCAAAATGATCGAAAAACTGCGAAATGGGTTGACATGTTTATACCTTCATAAACCTTAATCGACTATAGATGGTGACTTTTGATATATACTTAAAGTCAATATTATATTGTTTTATACCCAATCATTCTATGAAAGAGTTGGATTTTTCCATTCGACGTTCCTTTTGCCCCTTGAGAGGCAAATGCTAGTATTATTATTATTATGTTTTTTTTTAATCTTTGAGTGTGGAAGAGGAAGACCTTATGTAGGGGAAACATTCCCCAATTCTTTTGTTTTTATGTTTCTGCGAGTAAATCAGAAGCCTTTGCATCTTTTTGTTGGATATATCTCTTGGTATTCAACCTCATAGGGATGACCTCCCTATCTTATCCTTCCTTTGAGTATCCGTAATGGTGAGAGAGGAGAGAAGGTCCTTTAAATTCTTATGTATATGTGTGTTAACTGCAAATCGCCTTGGCAGTTGTAGAGAAGAGAGTCTACCCTCTTAACAATGTGTATATGTGTCTTTACTGCAAATCACCTTGGCGGTTGTAGAGAGGAGAGGCTATGCTCTTAACTTTTGTGTATATGTGTGTTGACTGTTAATAGCTTTGGCGGTGATAGAGAGAAGAGGCTATCTCCTTTATATATATATCTGTGACTGTATTTAGTTTATAAATCTTCTGACGTAAATGCCAAAATGAAGAGGCTTCTGCTTATGTATTGTTATAGATGATATTGCTTTGGAGCAGAGATGAGCACCCTCTCTTGAGGTTCGCGTCCTTGTGGGTAAATCATATATATGTGTTGTTTCCTACTTCTGCATGCATTGTTAAAGATTGCTGTTGAGTGAAGAATGAAGCGGCCTCCCATGAGCACCTGCTTCATGTTATTGTATCTTTTATATATATATATAGTGGTGAGCGAACTCCATCCTTTCCACCTTCATATATATATTGAATGTTGGTTGTCGTTGACTGAAGCATTACCAACCTCATTTCCCTTCCTTATTCTTTAATAACTCCGTGTTGCATCAGGAGGGCAGTACTCGATTATATATTATATATATACATCATAACTCCAACCCTTTATATTAAAACGGAGGGAAAATTCCTATTCCTTGGTTTATGATAGTTAAGTGTCCATAACAGGTTAAAGTTAATTATATCATGGACTTGTAGTTCATTTAGTGAAGTTTAAAATAATAGAAAGTCTTGAACAACATAAAGATTGTATCTACACTTTTAATTTATTTAGAGTATACTTTATTATAAACTCTATGGTTTACAGATCAAATCTCATGATTGAAAAATAAATTCATTATTTAATTATTAAGAGATGGTTACTTTATTAATGAAAAAGTTTGGATATCAAAGATTTTTGGAAGTTGAATTCTCTAAGAACTCAAGAGTTAAAGAAATTTAATAGTATATTAAAACTCTAATTTTGGAGTAGTCCAACTTATGATGCCAAACCTTAAATCAATTATGAAGCCAAGTAGATGGCGAGTCAAAATTATATATAAAGACCAAATGCTTATTATTTAGTTGTGGTTGAAGGTTTAGAGCTTAAGTCATGTTAATGAAACTCGCGAAAGATTCTATTGTCTCCCTTATCTAGTGGATTCGTTGCCCATCACGGAGGTGGCACCAGTGTTGAAAAAGTAATGAGCATTGTTGGTGTTGGGAAGAGGAAGCCCAAATTCATAACATAGAACAATTAACTCAATAGAGGAATAAGAGACTAGAAAACGATCACACCAATCACATAAGAGGAGACATAGAATTTACATGGTGAAACATGTGAGGGGAAACATCCATGGGACAATGGCAGCATCATCCTATTGCTAAAAAACAACAGGAGATTACAACAACTCTAGAGAGGGCTTGAATCCTTTGCTCCTTTAGAGCCCCTGGATTTCTCTTGGAGAACCCACACTCATCTTGCCTCTAAAGGCTTACATGGATATATAGGATCTCTTACACAGTTATAAGAAACTCACTAATTAATTAGGCATTCTAACTTATGTTGTCTTATCTCAACCACAAGTTGAATAATGGGATCCAGATCCACATCTGTGAGAAGTTGTTGTTACGTTATCAAACAATCTCCTCCTTGACAACAATTTACCTGATACTTTGTCCTTGTCAATTTATCACCTTCATAGGTGATCATGTGCTTCTAAAATACTGAAGCACCCATTTCACTGCTCCACCTAGATTTGTCATGTATCCACTAACAACACCAACTGCATGTGAAAACTATGACCATCTCTTCGCATACATCAAACTAACGTATGCTACACGAAACATATAACCCTTTTATTCTTCATTACTTGGACATAAACCTAAAGAAAGCTAAAATGATGTTTTACCGGTTTGACATTATTCATAAAAAAATTCATGAGTATCATTACCATGTACTCCTACTGTGATAACCAAAACCTTACCATCAATCCTGTATTTGTGTACTTCCATGCCCAAAATTATTTTGTTACTCCCATATCCTTCATCTCGTATGTCCAAGCCAAATTGCTGATACTTGGCTCACCATGAAGGAATCAACTTCTTGTACCGATTTCCCAAGCGTGCTCTTCAGGCCATAAAATGATTACTTTGAGTTTGCAAAACAACTCTACTCATGCAATCTCGAGCACCTTCAGTGCTCCACCTCGAACATTTGAAATATCAACCAAATCCGACCAAGTGAGCCTTCACCGCTCACTTCCAAGTCCATTTACAATAGAGTTCATCAATCATTTTTATAGGCTTCATTACATGCAATTCATGGACAAATACCCTCCTATCACCTAGGTCCATGTCTATACTTTACCAGTGATTTACATGGGGTACACATGCCTAACCAGGTCTTATAGTCGTATACCCATTTACATTTAATCTATTTACAACTCCAAAATTTATTTTCTTACTTGTGACTTCACCATCACCATTGTTTCCTAAATGATAGCAATTTACAAATATTCAACACATGGGAAATTAACACTCCAATTTACTTGAAGTTGAAGTCATCCATAAATCACACAAGCATACACATGCTTTGATACATGATTTAGAAAACAAGACTACCTTAACAACCCATGCATTAATAAAATGACTACGATTACTAATCTCACCTAGATGGCTACATGTCACAAGTGCACATTGCATTATAAACCAAATGACATTGTTGACCAAGAAGATACCATGGCATTTTCTTTCTCCCAATGGAAACAACCCCTCCAACCTGCACCATATCCTCATGGAGCTCGAGCTCTGAGTCAGCAAAGATGGTCTACGCATTTTCACTTTTCAAAGAGATGGCGGCTCCCTCGTTTCCCTTCAACTGAATGAAACCCATGTAGGAAGAACATGTATCTCCTTTCTGCAATATCATGCACCCACGCTCGACTCCTCTCGCGCTCTATAGAATTGGGCAACCCAGCAGCCACAATGTTCACCTTCGGGTACTCCTCTGCATGCAGACACATGAATTCTTTTCACACAACTGCACTGGGTTATTCTACACAGACTAGGACTGGTCTATTGTCTTCTTCACTGCAACTTCCTCCTCATGCAAATAGTTTCCTGCGTGTGTCGACTGTCTCATGTGGACATTTTCTTTCTAATGCTTTGTTTTGATACAGGGATCGTGGATTGTGATAGCCAACAGTATGATTGCTGGAAAAACACACACTATTCATGAATTTCTGTTGGTGCAGGTCATCACCATGCTCTATGCGATCAACCACATATCCATAGTATTTCTTAGGACTCACCAAAACAATAGATCCATTCTTTCTTTGAGTAGATCAGATGGATCATGGTTGTGGTCTCAACTATAGTATGTGTCTTCTACATTCACAGATCTAAACATAGATTTGCCATTCCTCAATTTCGTGGCTACCAAAACAAAAAAAATGACAGTTGCAACCACTAATACACAGAGGCGGGTATTAAGACAATATTTGAGACTAGTTTAAGACAATAGTTTAAGGCACTCGCTTAAAGACAATATTTAAGACAAAACACAATTTTTTTTTGTCTTTAGTTGAGACAATTTACACAAATATTGTCTTAGTACCTCCTCTATGTAGTAGTGATATAATACAAATATTTATGATAGGGCACCGTGGAATCGAACCACCAATCTTCTGCATTATAATGCAAATGCTCTGCCATTGCGCTAGTACCCTACAACTTCGTATACAAGAATAATATTTGTATTTTTTGGAGTTTTTTATTAGTAACACTAAGAGAGCAAGCATAACAAATATGTCAACCTTCTGCAGTAGGTTGCTCCATAAAAAATATATGAGCCTCACATAATTCGTTAACGTGAACAAATGGTATGGATCCCATAAAGGACTCATTCAACTTGAGCACTTGATAATTTCCTGCAAAATTTTCAAGAAGGGTTTTAAACTAAAACAATTTAGATCTGTATGTGCCCAAATAGATAAGCCACACCCTCTCTTCAACTCAGCAAAAGTGAACTATCGTTACCATTCTGTCTATTCATGCCTTACTTGTTTAACATTTAAGCAAGGAGTTAGGAAGCCCCCCAACTAAAAAACTGAAATTTAAAAAATATATATATATATATATTCAATACGGGCTTACTTAATATTTCACCGCATGAATACGGAAATGATGAAATAATCCCTCTTACAGTGGCGTAACAGCTCAGTCCAATTGTGATGACATCCATTTGGGCACTATTTAAGCCATGCTCAAGCACTGCTATTCCAGTCAAAGTTTTGAATATCATACAAGGAACCACATGATCATATAATTTTCAAAAAAAGAATAGGGATTTGGATAGTTGAATGGTTCCACGGGAATACCGCTCACCTTCCAAATAAGAATTGTGATATCATACTGTGTGCCAGGGAATTTAGAAACCGAGGATATGATAGCTCCCATTGCAATCCTGTTATTGGTTTGCACAAAACCATAACATAGAAGATTGTAGCATCTAGTCTACCAGTCTTGCCTTGTCCTTCTGCACATTTCCATCAGCATCTTTCTTGGTCTTATAAATCCATTTGACGCTTATCACATCTTTGTCCTTAGGAACATCAACTAATTCGCATGTTTGATTCTTCTCAATGCATTCTATTTCTTCATCCATGGCTTGTGCCCAAACTTTATCTTCAACAACTTCTTCAAATATTAGAGGATCATTAACTTGAGAAAATAATGCAAATACAGAGAATGAATAAGGTGTACTAGTTTCATATATCTCGCATAGACTTCTTGTCTTTGTCGGAGTTGCCGGTGTTAAACTGCGTGAGTCGTGTGAACTGCTTGATGGAGTTTGTTGCGCACTTGGTGTGCTTGTCGGAGTATCTTGAGCTGCGACTTGTGTCAGAGTTCCTTGTGTTGGAACATGCTGTGCAGTCCTAGGATTAGACGGAGCTACGCAGTTCTGATTCACATGCGAAGTTTCAACCACATCTTCTGCGATGTCATCATGTTCAACATGTGACATGATTTTGACATTCTTCTCTACTGTTCCATCCCATGCTTCATTTTCCACAAACTGAACATCTCAGCTGATAATAACTTTTCTTGTGACAATGTTATACAACTTGTATACTTTTGTGTCTTCAGAATAACCAATAAAAATGCATTTCTGTCCTTCATTGTCTAATTTTCTTCTTATCTCATCTGGAACATGAGCGTATGCTACACAACCAAAAACTTTTAAATGTGAAACACTATGTTTCATACCTGTCCATGCTTCTTTTGGAACTTTGTTCTTCATGCATTTTGTCAGACATCGATTCATGATGTATACAGCAGTTGCCACTGCTTCAGCCCAGTATTCATTTGAGAGATGCATGGTTGCCAACATACTGTGCGACATCACCATAATGGTTCTGTTCTTCCTCTCTGCGATACCATTCTGCTGCGGTGTATACCGCGCAGTGAATTGCTTCTGTATGCCATAATTTTTACAAAAAATTAAGAAATCATTTGAGACATACTCACTACCTCTATCCATTCTTAATATCTTGATGTTGTAATCACTCTGCTTCTCCACAAGTGCCTTGAACAACTGAAAACAACTAAATGCATCAGATTTATGTTTTAGAAAATAAAACCATGTTTTTCTTGTGAAATAATCAATAAATGTCAGAAGATAAGTGCATCCTCCCATGGATGGTGTTTGCATTGGTCCACAAATATCAGAGTGCAGAATTTCAAGTGGTGTGCGATCTATGTATGACTTTCCCACTGGAAAAGTATCTCTATGTTATTATCCAAAAATACAGCCTTCACAAATTCTCTCTAGCTTTTCAATCAATGAAAATACTTTCACCATGTCCTTCATTTGTAGTAGCTTTAGGCCACCAAAATTTAGATGTCCAAATCTGGAATTCCATAACCAAGATTCATCCTTTATTTCTATCTGAAACACAGCTTGCATTGCGCTGTCTTTTTCTTCCTTGTCGCAGTGACTGTCTACTTCTTTGCTTTCTACTCTGAACGCAGCTTCAGAATTTCATTCAGACTCTATGAAAAAATTGAGTTGTTTTTCTTTTTATGTTCGGCCTTATCCTCAAAGGAGACAAGCTATTGCTTCTCATCGGCACTTTGGAAATTAATTGATTGCATGGGTATATATCTTTAATCACACAATGTTTTCCTATGATGTGAACTCTGTAACCTTTTTCCATCAGCCGTCCTATGCTCATCAAATTATGCTTGAAACCTTGAACATAATAAACATCGGGCATAAATTTCTGCTCTGCCTGTTTTGTTAGAATATCAACAGTACCCTTACCCAAAATAGTGACTTGAATATTATTTCCAAGTGTGACATCAGTTTGAACTGATTTATCTAGAATAGAAAATAGATTTAAATTACCAGTCATGTGATTGCTACATCATAATTCTAAATACCATATGTCATTTGGACTCTCTTGAACATCATTGCATTCAAGTGGAGATGCACATGCTAAGAACAATGAGTTGTTTGGAGTGCTGCTATTACTTGACTAAGTTTCACCTTGCTTTCCTTGGTCATATTGCTTCTTCCTACATTCATATGCGAAGTGTCCATACTTATTATAGTAATGACATTGAATTTTTGATTTGTCATACCTTTGTCCACTTGACTGAGTGGGATTTTGATTCTAGCTTCTACCAACGACATGCGCAGAGCTGCTGCTGCGACCTCCTCTGAAAGAACTTCATCCTCTGCCTCTAGAGTTTGATCTTCCTCTACCTCTTCCACGACTTATGGATGACTCTGCTGCGAATGCACTCTCCAGTGATGTTTCTGAACCACTGATTCTATGTTCATCATTGAGTAATGAGGCTTGCAAGTCATCAATAGTAAATGTGGATAGATCTTTGTTTTCCTCTAGGGTCACAACTAAAGATTCAAATTTATTTGGAAAAACTCTAAGAACTTTTTCAAGAACTCTTTGATCACCTAGAGTTTCTCCATGAGACTTTATTTGATTAACCAAACCAATAACACGAGTATAAAATGAGTCTACTGACTCTATATTTTTCATTTACAGGGATTCAAAATCTCTTCTAAGAAGTTGAATTTTGGCAGTCTTTACCTTGTTCAAACCTTGATATGAAGTTTCTAGTGTGTCCCACGCTTCCTTAGCTGACTACATTGCTGCTACTCTTGGGAGTATGGATTCATGTGTTGCTTGATGTATGTGAAACAATGCCTTTCCATCTTTCTTTCTCTGTTCCTTCATAAAATCCTTTTCAGCTGGTGTGAGATTGTTGTATGCTGCTAGATCTGCTAGTTTTGCATAGCCATGCTATACTATTTCCTATACATCTTGACCTCTAAACAAAGCTTTCATAGTTAGAGACCAATATTCATAATTTTTACCAGAAAATATTGGAGTTTGCAAATTACTCGAAGTGGCAGCCATTCTTAAACACTTTTCCCTTTTGTAAATACACTTCTTACTTTCTATAAACCAAGCTCTGATACCAGATCAAGGGAAAAGAGGGGCAACCTGCGCAGTAAAAAAGAATTGAACTGCACGGTAAATAAATACTTTCTTTTCTTTGCTTTAGGACCTGCGCTCCACTTTAACAAATACTTTGCTCTTAATTATTTTGTGAATAATTTTCTTCACAAATCACCTACGCGGAAATTACCTCCGAAATTCCATTTTTTACTGCATGCAGGTTAACTGCACTTTTCTACCTTTTACTGTGCGGGGATCACCTGCTCATTTTGACTTTCTACTGCGCAGGTCAACTTTGCTGTGCAACTCTCTAACCTTGCGAAATTTTTTAACTTTCACAAAATACTTTACTTTTCATGACCTTCGCACTTCATACAAATTACTTTTGCATAACTTCTTTAACTTTACGAAGGTTAACTGCGCACAAGTTACCTTCGCATACCTATTTAGATACACACAACCCAAACTTAAAAAAACTTTGAATAAATGTATTTCATGCTAAAAAATAAGAGTCGAAACTTATGTAGAAGTTACTGCGCAATTAAACTAGGTCTTTTACCACCATGAAATACTTGGAATCTTGATTTGATTTACAGACCATAAATGTGAACAACATTTATACAGGTTAATATGAAGTAGATGTGCGGGATGCATAACCCAACATTCTTGAGAATGAATATATAAAAATAAATACTTATATATTACCACTGTAAAACAGAGTAACTTTGTTGTACATACAGAGAGATGAGATTTACTTCAAACTTTTACTTCTTACACAGAGCTTGGGCTCTTCATACATTTCATGGGATGAGTTTTTCCTCCTTTCACTCTTCTTCCCTCACATACATCTCTTTCTCTATCTCTTCATCTCTCTCTTAATCTTCTGTGAGTGATTTTCATTTATAGAGTTTCATTATCACCGACTTAAGACTGCTTCTCTTGGAAGCTACAGGGTTTCAATAAAGACTGTAATAAATTTCTACCTAAGAATTCTTGATATGCAGAATACTAAAGCAGCCACATAAATACTAGTTTGACGTGCACCGAATTGGCTACAAACTGATTGACTGAATTCTGACATTGCAGACTGACTGAGTGTCTGACAGAGCCGGCGCATATCAGATACGCTATCAGCTCATTAATTACAATATTTCCAACACTCCCCCTTAATTATGAGCAGATGGGGATATGAAAACAAAATTAAAATTTTACAAAATATTTTAGAGCTGCGACATGCTCTGTTCATGTCAAAGTTCACTGCACAGAACTTGTCACTCCTAAACAGCTTTGCAGGTATTGGAATGTGTCCCTTTCCAATGGTTTTGTAAATATTTTTGCTACCTGATCTTCAAATCTGCAAAATTCTAAACATATTTCCTTGTTATTTATCAATTCTCTAATAAAATGATACCTTGTGTCGATGTGCTTGGTTCTCTTATGGAACACATGATTCTTTGACATTGCGATAGCCGAATTGTTGTCGTAGTAAATGATTGTGGGTTCTTGTTAAACCTGCGACAGATCACTCAACGTCCTCCGCATCCAAACTAGATGACATGTAGTGCTTGTAGCTACGACATACTCTGCTTTTGCTGAAGAAAGAGTTACTATGGGCTATTTCTTCAAAGCCCATGATACAGCACCTGTTCCTACATGAAATGTATTCCCAGATGTGATTTTTCTGTCATCTATGCTGCCTCCATTGTCACTGTCAGTGTATCCAATGAGTTTGAAATTTTCTGAGGTTGAATACAAAATACAAAATTCTTTTGTTCCATTTACATACCTCAGAATTCTTTTACTTGTTTGTCAATGAGATTCTCTTGGTGACTCCATGAATCTTTAGATTAAACTGACTCCATACATGATATCTAGCCTTGTTGCTATAAGATAGATAAGGCTGCCAATGAGCCTTTTAAACAGTGTAGGATCTACATTGGATCCTTCATCATCCTTCCTCAATTTCAAACCTGTTATCACTGGTGTCGGGGCTGTCTTACAGTTTAACATCTTAAATTTGTTCAAGACATCACTTGCATACTTTGACTGAGATATAAAAATACATTTTTCAGTCTGTTGAACTTCAATGCCCAGAAAAAACTTCACAAGCCCCAAATTAGTCATTTCTAATTCACTTTCCATGACTGTTATGAATTCCTCTATGCCAAAATCACCAGTAAATATTAAATCATCTACATACAGGAAGACAATTAGTTTATTAGCTTGCTGGTTGATTTTTGTGTACAGCGTTGGCTCACATTCAGTTATGTGAAATCCATTTTGAATGAGGTATGAGTTAATGCAACTGTACCAAGCTCTAAGAGCTTGCTTCAAACCATACATTGCCTTTTTTCAATCTGTATACTCTGTACTTGTCCTGGAACTTCATATCCTTGTGGTTGCTCGACATATACTTCTTCCTCCAAATAACCATTTAAGAATGCAGACCTAACATCCTTTTGATAAACAAGCCATTTCTTATGAGCTGCGATGGCCAAAACTGTTTTGACAGTGTCCATTCAAGCTACAGGTACGAAGGTTTCATTGAAGTCTATGTCAGGCTGCTGTGTGAAACCTCTTGCTACCAATATTGCCTTATGCTTCTACACATTTCCATCAGCATCTTGCTTGGTATTATAAATCCATTTGACGCTTATCACATCCTTGTCCTTAGGAACATCAACTAATTCCCATGTTTGATTCTTCTCAATGCATTCTATTTCTTCATCCATGGCTTGTGCCCAAACTTTATCTTCAACAGCTTCTTCAAATGTTAGAGGATCATTAACTTGAGAAAATAATGCAAATACAGAGAATGAATTAGGTGTACCAGTCTCATATATCTCGCGCAAACTTCTTGTCTTTGTCGGAGTTTCTGGTGTCGAACTACGCGAGCTACACGAACTGCTTGATGGAGTTTTCTACGCACTTGGTGTGCTTGTCGGAGTAGCTTGAGCTGCGACTTATGTCGGAGTTCCTTGTGCTGAATATGCTGCGCAGTCCTCGGAGTAGATGGAGCTGCATAGTTTTGATTCACATGCGGAGTCTCAACCACATCTTTTGCAATGTCATCATGTTCAACATGTGACATGATTTTGACATTTTTATCTACTATTCCATGCCATGCTTCATTTTCCACAAACTGAACATCTCGACTAATAATAATTTTCTTGTGACAAGGTTATACAACTTGTATGCTTTTGTGTCTTCAGAATAACCAATAAAAATGCATTTCTATCCTTTATTGTCTAATTTTCTTCTTAGCTCATCTGGAACATCAGCGTATGCTACACAACCAAAAAATTTTAAATGTGAAACACTATGTTTCATACTTGTCCATGCTTCTTGTGGAACTTTGTTCTTCACGCTCCTTTTCGGACAATGATTCATGATGTATACAACACTTGCCATTGCTTCAGCCCAGTATTCATTTGATAGATGCATGGCTACCAACATACTGCGTGCCATCTCCATAATCGTTCTGTTCTTCCTCTCTGCGATAGCATTCTACTGCGGTGTATACCATGTAGTGAATTGCTTCTGTATGCCATGATTTTTACAAAAAATTAAGAAATCATTTGAGACATACTCACCACCTTTATCTATTCTTAATATCTTGATGATGTAACCATTCTACTTCTCCACAAGTGCCTTGAACTGCTGAAAACAACCAAATGCATCAGATTTATGTTTTAGAAAATAGAACCATGTTTTTTTTGTGAAATCATCAACAAATGTCAGAAGATAAGTGCATCCTCGCATGGATGGTGTTTGCATCAGTCCACAAATATCAGAGTGCACACTTTCAAGTGGTGTGCGAGCTCTGTATGGCTTTCTGACTGGAAAAGTCTCTCTATGTTGTTTTCCAAAAATACAGCCTTCACAAATTCTCTCTGGCTTTTCAATCAATGGCAATCCTTTCACCATGTCCTTCATGTGCAGTAGCTTTAGGCCACCAAAATTCAGATGTCCAAATATGAAATTCCATAATCAGGATTCATCCTTTATTTCTGTCTGAAACGCAACTTGCATTGTGCTGTCTTTTTATTCCTTGTCGCAGTGACTATCTGCTTTTTTGCTTTCTGCTTTGAACGCAGCTTCAGAATTTTCATTCTAACTTCTATGAACAACTTGAGTTGTTTTTCCTTTTATGTTCGGTCTTATCCTCAAAGGAAACAAGCTATTGCTTATCATCAGCACTTTGGTAATTAATTGATTGCTTGGGTATATATCTTTAATCACACAATGTTTTCCTATCATGTGAACTCTGTAACATTTTTCCATCAACTGTTCTATGCTCATCAAATTATGCTTCAAACCTTCAACATAATAAACATCAAGCATAAATTTTTGCACCCCTTGTTTTGTTAGAATATCAACAGTATGCTTACCCAAAACAGTGACTTGAATATTATTTCCAAGTGTGATGTAACGCACCCTTCCATCAAGTAATGCAGGGAAGGAGACGTTAACAACACAAGGGGTTTTTGACATAGGCTTAGCCCCAATATTTTTACTCATAAAATACATAAGAATTGAAAACTTTTGTGTGCAGATTCGAACTTCAATAGAACACAGCGGAATTAAACATATCAACACACATAAGCACAAACATAAGATGATTCCATATGCAGGGATTCAATCCCATTCTTATGCTATGCACCGACTTCATTACAATATCAATCTCATGAATAAATAACATTCAGATTTAGCACATTGCAGAACACAGAATATATATATAAATTAAAATCACAGAGAGCACTTATCTTGCAATGCAATTGTCCCACGACTGGCTACGTGAGAGCAACGTTCCACCCAACCATAGATCTCTGTCCAACCTATTATTCTTTCAGCTGAGAGATCACCCCCGAGCTGGAATGTGTATCCACTAAGGAGGAACTAGATGGCTCACTCACATTCAGGGTTTCACTCAAACAGGCATGCTAAGCCAACACACAGTTGGGTTTATCAAGCATGCAATAGGAGATGGAGGAGGATGCTAGTCTCCTGAGCTCAATCCCAAAGCCACATACACTTCAAGCTGGACTCAACAATCCCATCCTCTGTTCATACATCCACACTTGGATTTTTCACCACTCTGTCACAAATAACCCCAAATCCGTCACTTATTTTCTGGGCAGTTAAAACTGGGTTTTCCCATGGATCTTGGGGTAGCTATTTCTGCCAAATTCGCCCCAAGGCTCATACCAATGGATCCTCCATTGGATTTCACTGTCCAATACCCATTCTTGGCGTTTTTGGCTTCCCAAAATGTGGGTTCACTCCAAGTCGCGATTTCTGGTTTTCTCACTCATGGGAGCTCGTTTTTGGATGGAGAATGAAGCTAGTCTCCTTCACCATGCAATGGGGATGAAGAAGAAGCAATTCCAAGAGGTAGAGTGATTTGTGGGACAAGTAAACAGAGCCCATACCTACCCATATGAATTTCAGGGTTTCCCATCCTCCATTAAAGCCATTGACTTAATTCTTCAACCACTTTCTTACAACAGGAATAAATGTCATCTAGAAAAGTCAAATGGGTTCCCATAATGACATATGGCAACCTATGGTTCACTCCCTTAGCCCCCTCACCACTCCTTAGTGGATACACGTGGCCCCTTCTCATTCGTTGCCTCCATAGCCAGTCTTGAAATTTTATATTGCATGATGTTTATTTACATCCTATTACAATTTCCATGGCTTAAGAACACATGGTATCAAAATATCAAATACTTGCCTTTTAAATAAAATTCGGGCTTTCACTAGTGGGGCCTTGGCCTTGAGCTCCACGCTAGGAAAACATATATCACATGTACACATTATTTACATTTAAGGCTAATATATCCTAAGGGTCGAATTGGGGGTATTACATGTGACATCAGTTTGAACTGATTTATCTAGACTAGAAAATAAATTTAAATTACCAGTCATGTGATTGCTACAACTTGAGTCTAAATACCATATTTCATTTGGACTTTCTTGGATAGCATTGCATTCAAGTGGAGATGCACATGCTAAGAACAATGAGGTGTTTGGAGTGCTACTATTTCTTGACTAATCTTCACCTTGCTTTGGTCATACTTCTTCTTCCTGCATTCATATGCGAAGTGTCCATACTTCTTACAGTAATGACATTGAATTTTTTATTTATCATACATTTGTCCACTTGACTGAGTGGGAGTTTGATTCTGGCTTCTACCAGCGACATGCACAGGGCTGCTGCTGCGACCTCCTCTGAAAGAACTTCGTCCTCTGCCTCTAGAGTTTTATCTTCCTCTGCCTCTTCCACGACTTATGGATGATTGTGCTGTGAATGAACCTTCTAGTGATGTTTCTAAACCTTTGATTCTATGTTCATGATTGAGTAATGAGGCTTGCAACTCATCAATAGTAAATGTGGACAGATCTTTGTTTTCCTCCAAGGTCACAACTAAATATTCAAATTTCTTTGGAAGAACTCTAAGAACTTTTTAACAACTCTTTGATCACTTAGAGTTTCTCCATGAGACTTTATTTGATTAACCAAACCAATAACACGAGTATAAAATGAGTCTACTGACTGTATTTTTCATTGATAGAGATTCAAAATCTCTTCTAAGAATTTGAAGTTTGGCAGTCTTTACCTTGTTCAAACCTTGATATGAAGTTTCCAGTGTGTCCCATGCTTCCTTAGCTGATTGCGTTGCTGCTACTCTTGGGAGTATGCATTCATGTGTTGCTTGATGTATGTGAAACAACGCCTTTCCATTTCCTTCAGAACATCCTTCTCAGCTTGTGTAAGATTGTTGTTTTCTGCTAGATCTACTGGTTCTGCATAGCCATGTTGGACTATTTACCATACATCTTGAACTCTAAACAAAGCTTTCATAGTTAGAGACCAATATTCATAATTTTTACCAGAAAATATTGGAGCGCAGTAAAAAAGAATTGACCTGCACAGTAAATAAATACTTTATTTTCTTTTCTTTAGGACCTGCGCTCCACTTTAGCAAATACTTTTCTCTTAATTATTCCACTTTAGCAAATACTTTTCTCTTAATTATTTTTGTGAATATTTTTTTTCACAAATCACCTATGTGGAAATTACCTGCCCAATTCCACTTTTTGCGCAGTTCTACCTTTTACTACGCGAGGATTACATGGGCATTTCAACTTTCTACTGCATAGGTGAACTTTGTTGCGCAACTCTCTAACCTTGTGGAAATTCTTAACTTTCACAAATTACTTTACTTTGCATGACCTTCGCACTTCCTACAAATTACTTTTGCATAACTTCTTTAACTTTACGAAGGTTGAAACTTAAACAAACTTTGAATAAATGTATTTCGTGCTAAAACATAAGAGTCGAAACTTATGTAGAAACTAGGTCTTTTACCACCGTGAAATTCTTGGAATCTTGTTTTGATTTATAGACCGTAAATGTAAACAACATTTACACAAGTTAATATGAAGTAGATGTGCGGGATGCATAAACCAACATTCTTGAGAATGAATATATAAAACTAAATACTTATATATTACCACTATAAAATAGAGTAACTTTGCCACACTTACAAGAGATGAGATTTACTTCAAACTTTTACTTCTTACATAGAGCTTGGGCTCTTCATACATTTCACAAGATGATTTTTTCCTCCTTTCACTCTTCTTCCCTCACATACATCTCTCTCTCTATCTCTTCATCTCTCTCTTAATCTTCTGTGAGTGATTTTCATTTATAGAGTTTCATTATCACCGACTTAAGATTGTTTCTCTTGGAAGCTATAGTGTTTCATTAAAGACTATAATAAATTTCTACCTAAGAATTCTTGATATGCAGAATACTAAAGCGATCACATAAATACTACTTTGACGTGTGTTGGATTGGCTGCAAACTCACTGACTGACTTCTGACATTGCAAACTGGCTGAGTATCTGACAGAGCAGGCGCATATCAGATACGCTATCAGCTCATTAATTACAATATTTCCAACATTAAATAACTCCACCGTGTAGTAGTGAGCATCTCCTTCTAAGCGATGGGTCTCCCCCAATCTGTTGGTTTCTTCCTTCCACTGCTACTCACTTATATTGGCTGCAACCCCATTCTTATCCATGGGGCTCCACTGAAGGAAATCCTTCATGCACACCAACCCAAGGGAGAAGGATCTACTCTTATAAACAAGAGATTGATTAGGGAAATCAACACACAGTCAATGAATGTTGATCTATTTAGTGTCTCATCACCAGGCTCTGTCTCATCAACGTCAATGGAGGTCCTCCCTTGCTCTCCATGGATCGGCACAAAAGGATTTCCTTCCATGGAGCCCCATGGATAAGAATGGGGTCGCACCCAAGGGAGAAGGATCTACTCTTATAAACAAGAGATTGATTAGGGAAATCAACACACAGTCAATGAATGTTGATCTATTTAGTGTCTCATCACCAGGCTCTGTCTCATCAACGTCAATGGAGCTCCTCCCTTGCTCTCCATGGATCGGCACAAATCCGCAAGGATCCTTCTCACACTGAGAAACTCATCTCCACTAAATCGCTCTGATCTGCGGCGACCTTCGAATGCGACCATACTTCCTCCTTCTCTAGCTACTTTCTCTGCAAACTACACCCATTTCACGGATAGCCTTCACTCAGGTTGCCACGTTCTCCAAGCCAGCCTCATAAGATCGATACAGGGGATACAACACGTAGGATTTTTCCAACACCGACTACAAACTTCACATACAGGCTCCTGGCATCCTCCACGCACAACTGTCTCGATGGCCTTTCGCTTCCTCACGTTGGCTTTGCTTCAATCACTCATCAACGATCTCAACACAGTCGCTCTGATACCACTTGTTGGGTAGAGGAAGTCCAAATTCATAAAATAGAATAATTAACTCAATAGAGGAATAAGAGATCAGAAAACAATCACACCAATCACATAAGAGGAGACACATAATTTAAAATTCTATGGTAAGACCCCTGACAGGGAAACATCGTATTTCTAAAAAAACAACAAGAGATTACAACGGCTATGGAGAGGGCTTGAACCCTCTTGCTCTCTTGGAGTTCATGGCTTTCTCTTGGAGCACCCACAGTCATCTTGCCTTTATGGGATTATATGAATCTCTTGGAGTTCATGGCTTTCTCTTGGAGCACCCACATTCATCTTGTCTTTATGGGATTATATGAATATATAGGATCTCTTATACAATTACTAATTAATTATGTATTACTAACTTAGGCTTTTTAGCTCAATCACAGGTTAAACAATAGGATCTGCAGATCTACCTATGTGGGAAGTTGCTCTCACCTTATCCAATAGTTGATCTATGGTTGGGTGGAAAGTTGCAGCCACTCATTCACTGACGAAGTCAATTATATAGAAATATTGAGTACATTGAAATATTATTCTTTGAATTTATTTAAAAGAAAATGGATAATTACTCTTAAAATGTTTATTTATGTATAGGTAAACTATTGATAGCTCAATAAATACTTAATGCCTCATTGTATAGTAATGCTTATTTTATGTAGCATTTATATTTTATCCATATTATGTTCTAAGTAGAAAATATATGATTAAAAGTTTATTGATAAATATTTCCATCATTGATATTCTTTCTAGGGAGTTTAATCAAGGATGGTTCTTATGTTGATAGACATATGGGATTAAAAATAATAAATATGTTGATAGACATATGGGATTAAACATAATAAATATAAAGTGAATTGTTAATTAACTACATTCGATATGATTAGTACATTCAATATGATTAGCAAAACACTTAATTAGGATGCATAATAATAATTAGGCTGTTAATAAGATATCTCAAATAATAAATCGCTTGCTTATGATCGGAAAAATGGATTTGGTAAGAATAAAAGTGTTGATTGTAACTAAAACAAGGATTCATGCTTTGTATATAATTAATATGAGATATATTTTATGTAAAATATATATATTGAATGTATTTCATGGAACTAACTCTTATGTTTTAGAGTTTATTAGAAAGGTTATTAAGAATTTATATTCTTTGGATATAAAAGTTATCTTACTGAATGTTCTCACATAATTAAGTAATGATGTAATTTCTAAAGTTAGCTCCTTTGGATTATAATAGTGAATATAAATAATTGATGTGTTTTTATGTTATTTACGAAGTTAATGGAACAAAGTTATGGCCAAAGATGATATGTTACATAAGTTTTATATTTGAAAATACAATTTGTAACGAATATATTTTAATATAATTACATGGTCATAAGATTATATACTTGTAGTATAATCTTTATAAATAATTATGAAATCAAGTGATCAATGAAGCTATCACATTTAGTTTTGGTTTGGATTGCAAGGAAAAAATTTATACTTCATTTTTCAAATAGTTTATTGAGGATTTTGATTACCATACCATAGGAGTTTACTTCACTTTAATGATCGGCACTAAATGTACTCACAATTGTATAGGATCGAGATTGTTGTTTCGGTAGCGATTACTAGATTGTGCTTATGTAGTGATTTATATTTAAGAGTAAGTTAAATTTTAGATTGTTTGTATCAAGAATCCGGAGATTTTTTTGGCGAAAATTTCGTTAAAATTGTTTAAATAACAGTTTTGGGTTGCTAAAATTGCATAATCGGGGTGCTTTAGGAGTAATCGAGGTCACTATTCCTGCAACCAAAATTGCAATTCAAGCAACCCAAATCGCAGTTTCAGCAATTTCCCCTTCGCCAAATTCCAGTGAAAATCGTGGATAAAAATACAAACAGTCTAGAATTTAACCCATTTCTTATATTTATTTAATCTCACAGGCATTAACACTATGATGACGCAGGCTTGTCGGTGATGACTGAGAGGGATTCCCAAGGTGTCATCACCGTCGAGGTAACCAGGTTTCAACAATCTGACCGAATTAAACAAATTTGCAAAATGCAAAAAATCAAGCACATAATATATCTAAAAGTAATATTAAAGAGAATTTTTCAAGCGTTCATATAAAAAAACTTTCTACTCCACTGGTTTGGTTTGGTTGAATATCTTTTTTGCTTGTTCATGAATATCGATCCACTCAACCCACGCACCTAGTGTGCATTGTATTTGCAACTGTTATTATTGTTGTCTTTTTATGAGATGAAAGACTATCCAACTTCATCGTTCGTTTTCTTATGGTCTAACCTATCTGTGAGTTGCATGGCATTTTCTATAGATAGAAACCCTAATTCTCTATTTCTAGCGTGGAGTCCCTATTGGCTCGACCCAGCTGACCATATGCAGCTTCTCCACAAAGAGAAGCACCACCACTAACATCATAGTCCAAATGCCCAAAATATGGGCGTTTTGATCTAGAAAATCCATTATAAGGAAGGATAGCCATGAACACGTTCTAGATGGCGACTATATCTATCACCAAGATAAGAACCATTGATTTTATGTGGAATATATTTCTTATTGGTTGAGCTGCTAACGGTTCAGAAGTTTGTTGCCTCTATGCAGCGTGGTTAACTATTGAAACGTGCTAGTTGTACATTGTAAGATGCACATTGCTGAAAGTGAGTTACATTTGAAGATTGCGCACATGTGAACAGTTGTGCATGGAGGATTACTAATCGCATAGATGAGATGAAAACTCTAATCCATCTCACTTATGAGACCTGCTCGCCTGTGTAACAGATCTTGATCCCTCTATTCAAAGTTTTGGCCGAATTATTCCGACCATTTGTAGTGCATACTCCAAGTTTTTCATTTGAATAACAAGTTTGCAAGGTGTTTGAATAACTCATTTGAGTGAGAATTTACAAAGGAGCTGCCACACAATATAAGAAAGAATCGCAATGATGGCAATAAATAGTAAATAAAGTTTGAATCCACAATGAGTACCTAGGAGAGGTGTTTGTGCACTGAGAACATTATAAGAGCACATAGCGAGCGTGTTGCGAGCTAGTGTACTCAAGCTGCTTGGAAACTATTACCTGGAGATTCAGAGTGTCCTTGTTCTATTGGTTGGAGACTACAATATTTGCTGCAACTTATAAAATTTGATCGTGGATACATTTGCATGAGACTCCACCGTGACATTTGGTGGAGAGCTCTCGAGCCACACCTCGCATCTCGACTGGCCAGCGATTTGATATGTCGTCAACCATCTATTCTTCACTGGCTGTTCAAGGGAAAAGTACACTGCGCAGTAAATAAGATTTAACTATGCAGTAGATGAATATCTTCTTTTTATTGGCTTCGGACTTCGATGATCATACAATAGGAAATCCCAAATTTTACTTCGTGGAACACTTCTTCACTAAGAATTAACTTCGCAGATTAATTGTGCGGCGATAACTGCGTGGCGGTTAAGTGGGCAGATTTCAACTTTTTATTGCCCAGTAGAATTAACTTCGCAACACTTTACTTCCCGGATCACAAAGCAAACAATATTCAAGTAGGTAAATATGGAGAAGATGTGCACAAAGCAATATTCAACATTCTTAAGAATGAAACATAAAACTAAAGACTTATATATATTACCATAGTAAACTGGGCGATGCCTCAATACATGGAAATGAGTTTTTACTTTGATCTTTTACTTTCACAGAGCTTGGGATCTTGATACAATCTTCACAGATCTTCACTTCTACTCTTCTTCTCTTTACATCTCTCAGAGAGCTTGGGCTATTTATAGAATTTCCTAACAACCGACTTAAGATCGCTTCACTTGGAAGCTACAGGATTGCATTAAACATAGTAATTAATTTCTACCTAATAAATCTTGACATGTGAACTATTAATGCGGTTACATAAATATAACTTGACGTGCGTCGGATTGGCTGCGAACTTACTGACAGACTGACACTACAGACTCTGCACGCTGACACAAAAAATGACTGACAGGGTGAATGACAGAGCCGGCGCAGTAGATACGTGATCAGCTCATTAATTACATATTTTCCAACAGCTGTGATCAACAACACTAGTTTGTGTCATCTTCTCCATTTATGTTATAAACTTCATACATTGTTCTGATACAACTAATGAGTTGCAAGAATGGTTTTTTACTCCTTTAGAAAGAAATGTTTTGAATAGTTGCTTGATAGTGGATAAAAATCATCTTCACTTCTTTGTTATAGCTTTATATAGATTTTGGATTCCAATTTATCTACAATTATTCTATGGCCTTGCAACCACTATGGACAATCAGCTTCAAGAGATTAAGAGATTTTTAGAAAGGAAAAAATTGGTAGACAGTGTTGAGCATCATCAAACAAATTAGAGGGCATCTAACATTGGTAAAGTATTCAAATCGAGAGATCTATTTGTAGAGGTAAAGCATTCAATTCCTAGATTCTAATTCAATTTGAGGATTATCATTGAAATTGTAACTTGCAACCAGTTAATTTTGTAATTTTCTTGTACTTCTACACTTACAATTGAATTCTTGAGTTGCGTTGTAATTGCATACATTTTCGATCGTATCTGACACCCTTCATTTCCTGAGTTTGAGTTTGTTGAATCTTGATTGTAAAAGGACGAATTTGCAAGAAGCCCTTCTCCATTTGATTGAGTCACATGGTTGGATTAAATGACTTTAGATTTATTGAACACTCTACTATTTTCCTCTAACGAAAACACTGTCATGATCGACAAGAACACATGCTTACTCACATTAGAGATTGTGTGCAAGATTCATAAGACACTCTTGAGTTTCTACAACTTGAGTCACGACTCATACGAGAAGAAAATTGTTCTGAACTTGTTCATGTTCAGAATAATCCTCTTTATGATCCAATTCCGCAACCTACACAAATTGATGCCACTTCAGAAGAACATGAACAAATCAGTGGGGCCAGTAGAGAAGTGAAAGAAAATAAAGTTGAAAACATGCATGCAGAGGTTCTGCTTATTCTTTCCAAGCCCATCATCAAACCATGGGAAGAGGTCAACCATAACAAGCACAAAACCAGCCTTGGATATGACAAGGAAATGACAGTTCACATTCCTAATTTCTCCAAGCCTATCTAGTTTCAAAGTGTTGTATTCCTCAATGAGAGTCCATCTTCATCCACATCAGTTCAGAGTTCGAGATGCCAACAATGTGGTCGATTTGGGCACATGAAAGATCACTCTTTTGATCTTAACCCTTGTAAGCATTGCGGAAAACATACACACTCATCAGACACATGCTTCATTATAAAGAAACTTGCAAGATAGAAGATTCACTATGGGTGGATCTCTTCTTGGCAATGATCATCAATAGCTAAGAATATTTATAAGTCACACCGGAGATTCTATTTGCAAGTATTGACACATCTTGTAGTTGAGACATCTTCTTCTCCTCACTTTGTATGTGATGTCCAAGGGGGAACATAATGTCAGGCGTCAAGTTTCGAAGCCTACATCTAACAAAAATCAACCATGTCCTTCTACAAGTGAGCAAGATCAAGCAAGCCTCAACCATAGTGAATTAGGGAGGCCACGAGATTCAGAGATGCCCGATTGTGATATTCATGTATTTTGAAGATAGGAGAGATATATGGCATAGAGTGCTCATGTGTTTTGTGTCTAGTTGCGACACCATGAGATTCTCCTCTCCTCACATTATTCTTGACAGGGGGAATGAAGACTGTGAGTTACAAGCGAGCCAATGCAAGTGGGCCGTAACAAGCGAGCATGTGAAAAGCTATGTTCGATTGAGCTCCAGAGTTGGTGGTCATCCTCAAACCACCGATATTGAGAGCACTTTATTATAACAATAACATGTGCAAGGTTCAAGTTAACTTGGCAAAATGTTGTCAAGATGGAAATGTCCAGCTAGTTGTTGCTGTTCACTTCCTATTTTCATCTCTCCAGTTGGTTTGTGGTCAGCCTAAAACCACCATTCCAGACAGAACCTCTGAGCCTTCAAGCCAAGTTCTAGAGTTTGTGATAGTTGTGCACATTCATTTTGTATTTGGCTTTGTGTGTAAGCTAATCTGCCTATTTGCCAAGTAAGTAACCTCACAATTATGTTTATAATATTTTTTTTTATATGTAAATTTAGTATATTTTACCTCTCCATATAAAAATATTGATATTAAATGTACATCACAAATTTCACTCTATTTACAAGGTATAAATTTTTAATTTAAGTAATATTACAATATTATTTTATTATTATTATTAATAGAAAAAACGAGAATTTTAAAAGTTTATTTCATTTAAGAAATAATATTTTAATGAATTTTATTAATTCCTAAATTTTAATTACAAACTAAAACGTTAATTTATTATTTATAGATAAAAAGGTCTTACATCTATAAAATTTATTGAACTTGAAAAGATTACCACTTTTACCACTCTAAAAGTGGAGATATATCAATCAATTATATGATAGGTCACAATGATGGTACATAATCATATATATTAAATCATTTTAAACAAGTACAATGGTTCATATTTTATAAATAAAATTCTAATGAACAACTAATTAATTTTTTTTTTTTAAGTTTTATGCATCAAGCTTAATTTTAGTGAAAACTTAATAACCAATGAACATTATCATCCTAAAACATCAACATTCAATTATAATTTTTATTAAACACATGCTTTTATAATTATTATGATAAAAAAATCAGACCTGAAAAAAATTAGAATTTTTATTAAACACATGCTTTTATAATTATTATGATAAAAAAAATCAGACCTTCAAAAAATTAAAGAAAAAGGAAGTTGCATTTTCTTGCCTCATGTTTTGACATTTAAGGGAACACAAGACGACAACGGACTGACTTTCTAAGCATTTGGCATTCTGGGAAAGCGAAAGGTACAGGGGTTTCGTGATCTCATTCAAAAAAGGATTAAATATTCTAATCTTTCCAACCGATTAATTAAAGAGAAGTGTCGAAATCTTCCCCAGATCCGAAAATGACATCGAAAAAGAAAGATGGTGTTGTCTAGCTGTTTGGCATAAAATATGGCCTTCCTCCACTCCAAAGAGCAATGAAATATGTCCTTATATTATTAACATGTCTGTCCCATCAACTATATATAAAACATAGATGGGATCATTTTATGTATTTGTTTCATTTAGAGGCCCGAATTTCAACAATTTCACAATATACCATTCTAGGTAGCAAATGTATAGTGCACAAATGAAGTTCCATTGGACTAATTGTTTCCATTTCGTAGAGATGAATCCAATCATTAATAACTAAATACGTTGGCTGTTGATAATCTTAATTCCACTTTCCCATCTCATAGTTGAGAGCAGGTAGCGTATTAGATGGTTAAATTCTGGTTTGTTATTGAAGTTGGAATCTTGGTATGGATTAGGTTTATGGTTGGCTTACTATTGTATATGTTGTTGGACATATATGTCTACTGTACCATTTATACTTGTAATAAAGTATAATCTTTTTCTTGTGAAAAAACAGCGTAAAAGCTTCATCCGAGAGCAACTCATATCCCCATCCAAGTGTGAAAGAACTGCCCGATCTTGTTTGTTTTTCGTCAAAAGTTCTCCGAATTTAATTCATAAACGTGAGGTAATAAACCTGACCCATTTAATGACCACTGGATAGCACTCGGGGATGTGGGATGCCTCGAATTCTTGGATGACTATATTCATTTGCACATTGCATTTCATTAAAACACTATTAAAACTATCCGTTTAATATTTTTTGAAATTAACTTATTTGGTATATCCTTCGGATTTCAACCACAAGAACCGGCCAGGTCTAATATTTTCTAATTTGTCTAAAGAATGTTCTATGTTTAGGGAGACATATTTTTAGTTTTTAAATGTTCTCTACTTTGTTTTTTAATTAAAATATTCAGCATCTTTTTAATAGGAAATCCATGTCTTTAAGACGGCTTTTTTCTATAGTTTTTATGATGTTTGACGCATATAAATAATTTTGAAAAGGTTATCGTTATTTAAACAAAAAAGTGTAAGCTTCACATATCACCTGGCATTTGACCAAATATACTATGCATTACATAAAATGAACGAGTGCAATCAAATGGTTTATATATATTAAAGTCAAAATAAACAACGATTTTAATAGAAGCGTACGAAAATAATAATATGAAATAATCTAAAATATTACAAAAACTAGAGCAGTTGGCAATTAGTTCCCAAGTTTAGCTATGTTTCTAATTTTGGAGCTGGAAGTTGGCGTGGTCCTGGGAATTGAGTCGTTGGGAATTCCCTTGTTATGTCGACTTAGACAACGGGTCACAGCCTTCCGATTGCTTCGTATTACTGTGTGATCTCAGAGGCGTTGGTATAGATCTCAATTGCTAATTATATTCAGACAAGTTAGGTGCTTTATAAATTATATCTAGATTAGTTAGGTGCTTTAGTATGGAAGATTATTAAATAAAAATTTATAACCAATTAAAAATTCCATATTAACTCAAAGAAAAAAATTTAAAACTATAGATCCGTCTTCATATACACTTCTACATGGTAAAAATGATACTTAATGCTATAATAAAACCTGCATATGTTTCTGTTCAACTATTTGACGTTGCAGAATGAACACGAATCTAATTGCTTGTTGACCAGTGGTCTTGGTCTTACCAGGTAGAGCAGGCTTACCTTTACATTATTGGAGAGCTAATTGATTGGTGTCTTGTGCACCGTGGGCACACTTCCAAACAACTACAAAAATTGCATGAATAGTGCTGGATATAGAACAGTGAAACGAGCCAGAGCACTGGGCATTTGATATAGAAGAGTGAATCGAGCGAGAGCAAGAGTCCACCAGGCCGAAACAAAGCTATCGAGGATTGCAGTTCTGCAGGAGGAATAATTGTGACTGAACACTAATAATTGTGACTGAACACTCCATTGAAGCAGAGATACCAGAGCTGCATGCATATACCTAATATAGCACAGATAATTGAAAAAAACCATTGAATCTGCATAGAATCCATATTGGTGACGTTGGTGAATCGTGTGGGCCATAAACCTCACTATTACAAATCACTGGATGAAAACAACATTATTTTGGGCATCAAGGAACTATTTTTGGGCGGCTCTATTAATATTTTCTTTTTTCTCAGAACTGAGAACATCAAACAAGGTCATATCATGTTAGCTTTAATAGACATTAAACCGTTCACGATTTATATTTAAAGGGAGAAAAGTTTGGGGTTAGAAATGAAGCCTTGGAGGGATGGATAACTCTTAAAAAAATAAAAATTTCCTGATGTGACAGAATTTGTGACAGAATTTCTAACTGTGGAAGGGTTGGTTACATTCTTATCTTGGAAAGCAGCATCTACTTTAGTGTTTGGGAATGATTTGAATTTGATTCGGACCTTAAAGGCCCAATTTCTAGTGGTAACAACAAGAATCTTGCCATTTACATCATCCCGATCAATGGTGGCTACAGTACACGTAGGTTTATTACCATGCAAACGATCTTTAGCCAGTTTCAAAACCTCACAAGTGTCTATATCATGATTATATTCACAGAAATCGAACCACAAATGTCTATATCATGACTATATTCACAGAAATTTAATCATGGGTGAGAGGACGAGTGATTTGGATAGAAAGGTTGGAGAGGGGTTTGGGTAGATGCTGAAAATAAGATTTTAGATTTATTAGTTACAATCTGTTAACTCATAAAGAAAATATTTAACAATTCAAGAAAGCAGAGAAACAGAAACCTAACACGGAAAAGGCTTAATAACTTATTCATTAATCAAAATGTACATATATAGTAATACATTGCTTAACTGTCCAACGGTATAACCGTTAGAGAGAACGAACTAGGATTAGTTTCTTTTAACATCCCCCTTAATCATAAGTTCGTTCTTGCCTGAAAAACCGCCACTACTTGACTATCAACTGTGTCAAGCAAATATAGAGAGTAATAGCTGAAAATCTCTCTGACATAAAAACTAGCAGAACCTCAATTTTCTGCTAAATCGGTGGTTTTAGGATGACCACAAACCAACATGGATTTGACTCTGGCTCTGGATACTGCTCTGACTTTGGCTAGGAGGCTCTGGCTCAAGGCTCTGGCTGCTGGCACAAGTTCTAGCTCTGGCTCAGGTTCTGGCTTCCTTCTCGATTGATAGGGCTTCGACACCGAACTATCAATCAATCTGCAAAAACATCATCCTGAATAATCTGCAATCCATCAAACTTCAAAACTTGAAGTTTGTGTTCCCCCCTGTTAGCTGAAAGAGGAAAATTTTTATCAACAACAAATCACAGGCTTTCAAATTCTTCAATATACAACAATACTATCTCATCCCCCTGTCAAGGACAAGTTGAGAATGTTGATGTATATGTAACTTCATAATGTATTTCACCCATGTATTTCATCTATGTATATTCTACTCCTATAGAGATGTTATTATTCCTCTATATGGAAGTGTCTTCATTTGTATTGACAAGTGTCACAAGTGTCGTAACTTGCCGATGGGTTATTAGACCACCATGTGTGGGGTCGGCCCTAATTATGTTAACCATGGGTTATTAGGCTAAGCTAGACAAGTCGTCCCCATTAGTTTATTGGGTAGGAAATGACAAGTATAAATAGAGATCGGGATATCTCTATTTGATCATCTCATTATTCACTTGTACATCACTCAGAAAGTGGTGCACTAGTTGAGGAGGAGGAGGAGCTGCTAGTAGAAGACTATCTCTTGTACTTTGGTTGTAACTTGGTTGTATTATTTCTCTATCTATCTCTGAGGAAGTTGTGGGGTTTTTCACCTTAGGGTTTTCCCCACGGAAACTCTATGTGTCTATTGTCTCTTATGGTTGCATCTTGTTATGATTGACATGCTTGATATGATTGATGTGCATTGTTATACTTCATATGCTATACATGTTATTCTCTCAGTAAAGATCCTAGAGTATATTGAATTAATGCTCAAAAATTAACAGAGAATTCACACTCTCTTCACATTCTCTCTTGTACTCTCTTCACATTCTCTCTTGTTTCTGATTGACATTCCCCCCCGTCATAAACAATCTGGCTTGCCCTTAAAACATAAAGAGCCATCAACTCGGGAAACTGCACCCTGCAAAATGGGTTGTACATGAGTATGAACTCGCTCATAAGATTGTGCCAACAACTTGGCTTCCAATAACCAGCGCCAAGTACATAACCAACCAAAATGCACATTTTTCCTCTTAACTTTTGGTTGCTTCCAACATTTATCTGAAACATGATTCTTCTTCCCACATAAACTGCATGGGTGAAGTTCAAAACATTGGAATTTTTTATGTCCAACTCGGTGATAATGTTGACATTGTTCAGGTTCGTCGTCCAACAAATCATCCTCATCAGCAATAACACATGTATTATTATCCATATCAACATCAAACATAAATCCACCACTCACAAACTTGACTGGTTTGGAATAATTAGGTATATGAAAAAAATTCTCATCATCATCAGCCTTTTCAAATCCTATACCATATCTGTTATATTTAAACTCAATTTCTTCCCAAGGATGAACACATTTGGCTGAAACCTTATGTTCATTTTCATTTGCAATGATTTTATCTTCAGTGTTCATATGTTTATCATTCACATTAGGATCTTCATTCCTTATCCTAGTGTCTGAAATATGTTTGCTAGTCTCTTTTTCACCATCAACTCGTAGGAGACTGAATTCATCAAATAACAACTTGTTTTGATTTTTAAGCATATCTAT
Source organism: Larix kaempferi (assembly GCA_027924585.1). Taxonomy (NCBI): domain Eukaryota; kingdom Viridiplantae; phylum Streptophyta; class Pinopsida; order Pinales; family Pinaceae; genus Larix; species Larix kaempferi. The sequence continues at coordinate 6,005,301 of BSBM01001404.1, read as the reverse complement.
TTTTCTGTGCATGTTTTTCAAGCAGGTAACAACTGAGTTAAAATTATTTTGTTCACAGAAATTGTAGATCCTGAAGTTGTGTTGAGCGATGTTTGTAGTAGATTAAAGAGCTCTTCAAGTTTGGCCATTTCAACTGACTGTTTTTTTTTTTTAATGGAAATGACTCTCTTGCATCACTATTCTTTTTAAGAGGGTGACTCCTTTTGACTACAAGTCTTCTTTCACCATTTTTTACAATAACTGAACAAGAAGGGTGTTGGGTTCAACCAATAATGCACCCAATTACAATCATACATCAATTCACGTACCAAAGAGCTTGCAAAAAGACATAATGCAAGTAAAAAGTTTCTAGACAGGAACAAGTTCAAAAAAGAAATGTTGAATTGTTTGTAAAATTTAGGATGTTGGAAACTTTGTTTTAAATTCTCTGGCCATGGCTGCAATTTTCAATTTGGTGGCAATATCTTTAATCTGTGCTCAATAAAGTTTGTTGAAAGTATAAATGATGTTCCTTCAAAGATGGCATTCTTTGAGCCTTTACTATAAAAAACTTGAAATTCAGAAACATAAACAGTCACTATTGCAACCAGTTGTGCAGGGGCTGGTCCAAACTTCTTTGATCTAGACTTCAAATGCTTTACCTTGCAAACAACATCCTTGGTAGATTCTTTAGACAACACAACTCAACAACATATTTCAATCTTTGATATGACAACGAGATATAGTGGCTTGCATTCTTCTCACAAGCATTTTACTACCTTAATATTGGTAGCAGTAACTCCAACAATAATAGACCAAAACCGGTACTATATTCTCCAACGCAGACTTCCAAATATTATATATAACCAGAATCTTTTCTCAAAAAAACAAAGAAAAAATACCACTGGTTGCACTCTGATTCTTTACCTTCACTTTCAGCACCTGGAGTGATCAACTCCTCTTCACGCACAGCCTCCACGGACTATTGGTCTCATGGACCTCTCTTTTGCGTTACTGAATCACTCCCAGTCTCACTTCACACGCGGATATCTACAACCTCTAGAACTCATGGATCAATTCACAACGACTGTTGGTCTGGATCACTTACAGCCTCTCGAACGGTGGCTCTTCTTGGCATGATCGGGCTCCCACTGCAGATGGTGGCGGCTCCTCTACAAGCTTACATGCGATGACAACCTTTCCATTGCTCTGGTCACAACTCTTTCTCTGGAACATGGGTTCCCAACAACGTCTACTCTAGTTCAACGAATCCTCTTGTTCTCTACAACCTTCTGCTCTTCACCTGAGCTCTGATGGTCTTAATGGTTCCCCAAAATTTCTCGAGTTCTGGGAGTTAGCACAATATCAAACGCTAAATGCAATATTTCTTCTCTATAAATGTTCAATGTATTGAAGAATAGTCAATGAGAGACATGGTATATCTCTTGAAATCACCAACAATTTGTTTATTCAGAGGGCCTCCAGTCAGCGTTACCTTCTTTTAATCGTTTCTTTTTCCAACCAGCAACTTTGATATCATGATGATGTCTCAAGTGGAACAATACAGTAACTCCCCTCTTCAGTTGTAAACATTAAACAAAATATGAATCAAACTAGTGTAGCCGGCTCCTTTACTGTGGCGTGGCAACTCCCTTCTCACAGAATTTGCCAAAAAACTTTCTTTTGAATATAATATCAAACATTTTTAATGGAAATAACCTTTTTTAATGAAAATAACCAGATAAAAATCTTTATCTCAAACTCCTTTTTTTTAGACGTCTTCACACCATATGATAATGATTCAAAATTATTAACAAAAAGAATACCTTGATGGTAACAATCACATATATATTTTATGATTTCAAATCCTCGAGCAGTCTCTTTCTGCTTACAGTGGGAGGACCTCTCTTTGAAAATACTTGTTTATCAACCATCATTCATGTTCGATTACAGCATGGAGGCAACCTCCTTTGCTATAGATACATGATCTTGAATCTTTCATAGTTTCTTCATCGCACTCAATAAAAACAAGACTCGAAACTTTTCCACTCTGGAACCTAATGGTGGCATTACAATCTCCTCATGAGTCTTCATGCCGCTCTATATTTCTTATTTCTTCTCTCTTGGCCTCATCAATCCTATTCTCTTGGCCTCATCGATCTTTATGTGCTCTGATACCACTGTTAACTCATAAAGAAAATATTTAACAATTCAAGAAAGCAGAGAAACATAAAACTAATGGAAAAGGCTTAATAACTTATTCATTAATCAAAATGTACATATGTACATATATAGTAATACATTGCTTAATTGTCCAACGGTATAACCATTATAGAGAACGAACTAGGATTAGTTTCTTTTAACACAATCTTTCTCTCAAAAGAGATCATGTCATTATTCTTGGATTAGCTATGAAACTGTTGACATACTGGTGTTCTTTTTAGGGTCCTATAGAAGTATACATGTTCTTAAAGTCGATTCTTTAAATTCTGAACAAGTCTGCAAGGCATATCTTAGGTTAGCCAAATTGTTTTCCTATTAGTGACTTTTCAGAATGCCAGGGGTATGTTATTGTCATAGTGCATCATGGCCGTTTTGTTAGTGGGTCTAATAACCTCTAAAATCATATTCTAAATCTCGATAAAGCACATGTTGAAAGCCACCGATTGAAAGCCAAGTTGTTGTACCCACTAGATGCATTGCATGAGTTGTGACTCTCACCCACTAACCTCGTTCAGCTTCTCACCAACTTGCTGGATTAAAAATCTGTTATTGCAGCTCGGAACTTGCACAGGCTAATAAGCTTATTGAAATATTCAGCTACCAATGTTATAAGTTTGTCAGTGTGTATCTCAACTTTGCATTGGATAACTGTGCTAAAGTGATTCCCGATGCTCCCGATGGCTAAAGGATGCACATCATCAACATTGGAAATGTATTCTTCAACTATCTGTATAATTGTTGGCTTCATCTTTTCGCCTCACTTTGTTTTTATGTAACCCACTTAAAGTCTTGATTCATAAAGTAAAATTCGAATGTATTGATTTGGAATTTTGATTCGATGTTCTGCTTGGTTTTCTTTCACTGTTCAATGAACCAAGGTGCCAACCTAGTTGTTCGGCTTTCTGCTTCAACTTGGGCTCCTTCATTCTGCTTCGTACTAGCATTGCCCCCCTCCCCCACCTGTACTTTGCATAATTCTGGGATGCAGTCGATCATTGTAGGACATGAGTTGATCTTCTTCTATCGAGCTATACTCAAGGTTTGAGTATCATAACTCTTTGGGAATATCGACATCGGGTGGTGAAATCTCTTTCTAAATCATCTGCCTTTATCTTGACCATCGGCGAAGGATCCTTTGATATCTTAGGACTCCCCTTCGCTTAACAGCTGGGTATGCTTGATATTGTCCCAAAGGTTGCTGGTGGTTCATAGGATGGTCCTTGATGTATTGGGGATGGAGGTTTCTCCACCTATTTGCTTCTTCTTCCCTTTTCCTTTGCAAAACTCTTATCTCTTATGTACAGTACATCCAATTCATTATTGTTGGAAATATGTATTTATGAGCTGATAGCATATCTAACTACACCGACTCTGTCAGTCACCCTGTCAATCATTTTGTGTCAGTGTGCAGAGTCTGCAATGTCATTTTGTCAGTAAGTTCGCAGCGAATCCTGCGCACACCAAGTTTGTATTAATGTAACCGCGTTAGTAGTTAGCATGTCAAGAATTCTTAGGTAAGAAGTAATTACAGTGTTTAATGCAATCCTGAAGCGTCCAAGTGAAGCGATCTTAAGTCGGTTGTTATGAAACTCTATAAATATAAGCAGTGGAAATCTGCGCAATTACCCGCCATGCAGTTAACCTTCGCGCAGTTAATATATGAAGTTAATTTTTAGTAAAGCAAGTGTTCCACGAAGTAAAATTTGGGGTTCCTATTGGATGATTGACGAAGTCTGAAGCAAAGAAAAAGAAGATACTCATCCACTGCGCATTTAAATATTATTTACTGTGCAGTGTGATTTTCCCTTGATCTGGTATCAAAGCCTGGTTTACGGAAAGTATAAATTGTATTTTCCATAAGGGAAAAGTGATTAAGGATGGCTTCCACTTCAGGTAATTTGCAAACTCCAATATTTTCTGGTAAAAATTATTAATATTGGTCTCTAACTATGAAAGCTTTGTTTAGAGGTCAAGATGTATGGGAAATAGTCTAGCATGGCTGTGTAGAACCAACAGATATGGCCGCATAAAACAATCTCACACAAGCTGAGAAGGATGTTCTGAAGGAACAGAGGAAGAAAGATGGAAAGGCAATGTTCCACATACATCAAAAAACACATGAATCGTTACTCCCAAGAGTAGCAGTAGTGCAGTCAGCTAAGGAAGCATGGGACACAATATAAAATTTCTATCAAGGCTTGAACAAGGTAAAGACTGTCAAACTTCAAATTCTTAGAAGAGATTTTGAATCTCTGTCAATGAAATATACAAAGTCAGTAGACTCATTCTATACTTGTGTTATTGGTCTGGTTAATCAAATAAAGTCTCATGGAGAAAATCTAGGTGACCAAAGAGTTGTTGAAAAAGTTCTTAGAGTTCTTCCAAAGAAATTTGAATCTTTAGTTGTGACCCTGGAGGAAAACAAAGATCTATCCCAATTTACTATTGATGAGTTGCAAGCCTCACTTCTCAATCATGAACATAGAATCAACAGATCAGATACATCACTGGAAGGTGCATTCGCAACACAGTCATCCATAAGACGTGGAAGAGGTAGAGGAAGATCAAACTCTAGAGGCAAATGATGAAGTTATTTCAGAGGAGGTCACAGGAGCAACCTTGCACATGTCACTGGTAGAGGTTAGAATTAGAGCTCTAGTCAGCCAAGTGGACAAAGGTATGATAAGTAAAAAAACCGATGTCATTACTATAAGAAGTATGGACACTTTGCATATGAATGCAGGAAGAAGCAGTATGGCCAAGGAAAGAAAGGCCAAACATAGTCAAGCAACACCAGCACTACGGACAACTCATTGTTTTTAGCATGTGCATCTCCACTTGAATGCAGTGCTGCCAAAGAAAGTCCAAATGACATATGGTATTTAGACTCAGGCTGTAGTAATCACATGACTGGTAATTTAAATCTATTTTCTAGTCTAGATAAATCAGTTCAAACTGATGTCACACTTGTAAATAATATTCAAGTCACTGTTTTGGGTAAGGGTACTGTTGATATTCTAACCAAATAGGGGGAGTAAAAATTTATGCCTGATGTTTATTATGTTCAAGGTTTGAAGCATAAATTGATGAGCATTGGACAACTGATGGAAAAAGGTTACAGAGTTCATATGATAGGAAATCATTGTGTGATCAAAGACATATATCCAAGCAATCAGTTAATTTCCAAAGTGCAGATGACAAGCAATCACTTGTTTCCTTTGAGGATAAATCCAATCATAAAAGGAAAAAAAACTCAAGTTGTTCATGAAAGTCAGAATGAAAATTCTGGAACTGCATTCAAAGAAGACAGTAAAGCAGCAGACATTCACTGCGCAAAGGACCAAAAAGACAGTAAAATACAAACAGTGTTTCAGACAAAAATAAAGGATGAATCCTGGTTATGGGATTTCAGATTTGGACATCTGAATTTTGGTGGGATGAAGCTACTGCACATGAAGGACATGGTGAAAGGATTTCCATTGATTGAAAAGCTAGAGAGAATTTGTGAAGGCTATATTTTTGGAAAACAACACAAAGACTTTTCCAGTCGGAAAGTCATACAGAGCTCGCACACCACTTGAAATTGTGCACTCTGATATTTCTAGATTGATGCAAACACCATCCATGGGAGGATGCACTTATCTTCTCACATTTATTGATGATTTCACAAGAAAAACATGGTTCTATTTTCTAAAACATAAATATGATGCATTTGGATGTTTTAAGCAGTTCAAAGCACTTGTAGAGAAGCATAGTGGTTATAACATCAAGATGTTAAGGAACATATAGAGGTGGTGAGTGTGTTTCAAATTCCTTCTTAATTTTTTGTGGTATACATCGCAGCAGAATGGTATCATAGAGAGGAAGAATAGAACCATTATGGAGATGGCGCACAGTATGTTGGCAGCTATGCATCTGTCAAATGAATATTGGGCTGAAGCAGTGGCAACTGCTGTATACATAATTAATCGATGTCCGAAGAATAGCGTGAAGAACAAAGTTCTGCAGGAAGCATGGACAAGTATGAAACATAATGTTTCACATTTAAAATTTTTTGGTTGTGTAGCATACGCACATGTTCCAAATGAGCTAAGAAGGAAATTAGACAATAAAGGACAGAAATGCATTTTTATTGGGTATTTTGAAGAGACAAAAGCATACAAGTTGTATAACCCTATCATAAGAAAAGTTATTATCAGTCGAGATGTTCAGTTCGTAGAAAATGAAGCATGGGATGGAACTGTGGAGAAGAAAGTGAAAATCGTGTCACATGTTGAACATGATGACATCACAGAAGATGTGGTTGAGACTCCGCATGTAAATCAAAACTGCGCAGCTCCATCTACTCCCAGGAATACGCAACATGTTTCAGTGCAAGGACCTTCGACACAAGGTGCAACTCAAGCTACTTCGACAAGCACATCAAGTGCACAGCAAACTCCATCAAGCAGTTCGCGCAGTTTGACACCAGCAACTCCGACAAAGATAAGAACTCTGCATGAGATATATGAGACTAGTAAACCTAATTCATTCTTTGTTTTTGCATTATTTTCTCAAGTTAATGATTCTGTAACATTTGAAGAAGCTGTTGAAGATAAATTTTGGGCACAAGCCATGGATGAAGAAATAGAATGTATTGAGAAGAATCAAACATGGGAATTAGTCGATGTTCCTAAGGACAATGATGTGATAAGCGCGAAATGGATTTATAAGACCAAGCAAGATGGTGATGGAAATGTGCAGAATCATAAGGAAAGATTGGTAGAAAGAGGATTCACATAGCAGCCTGGAATAGACTTCAATGAAACTTTTGCACCTATAGGACGAATGGACACTATAATAACAGTTTTGGCCATCGAAGCTCATAAGACATGGCCTGTTTACCAAATGGATGTTAAGTTTGCATTTTTAAATGGTTATTTGGAGGAGGAAGTATATGTGGAGCGGCCACAAGGCTATGAAGTTCCAGGACAAGGACACAAAGTATACAGGTTGAAGAAGGCACTCTATGGTTTGAAGCAAGCTCCTAGAGCTTGGTACAATCACATTGACTCTTACCTCATTCAGAATGGATTTCACAGAAGTGAATGTGAGCCAACGCTGTACACAAAAATCAACAAGCAAGGTAATAAGATAATTGTCTGCATGTATGTAGATGATTTAATATTTACTGGTGATTTTAGCTTAGAAGAATTTAGATCAGTCATGGAAAGTGAATTCGAAATGACTAATTTGGGGCTTATGAAGTATTTTCTGCGCATTGAAGTCCATTAGTCTGAAAAAGGCATATTTATATCTTAGTTGAAGTATGAAAGTGATGTCTTGAACATATTTAAGATGTTAAATTGCAAGACAACTCCAACACTAGTGATAGTATGTTTGAAATTGAGTAAGGATGATAATGGATCCAATGTAGATCCTACGCTGTTTAAAAGGCTTGTTGGCAGTCTTATGTATATAACAACGATAAGGCTAGACATCATGTATGGAGTCATTTTAATCTCAAGATTCATAGAGTCACCAAAAGAATCTCATTGCCAAGTAGGTAAAAGAATTATGAGGTATGTAAGTGGAACAAAAGACTTTGGTTATTTGTATTTAAACTCAAAAAAATTCAAAATCATTGGATACACTGACAGTGACAATGGAGGCAGCATAGATGATGGAAAAATCACATCGGGGAATACAATTCATGTAGGAACAGGTGTTGTATCATGGGCTTCAGAGAAATAACCCATAGTAACTCTTTCTTCAGTAGAAGCAGAGTATGTTGCAGCTACAAGCACTGCATGTCAAGCAGTTTGGATCCGGAGGATGTTAAGTGATCTGTTGCAGAACCAGCAAGAACCTACAGTCATTTATTGTAACATCCCAAAAAAATCACAAAAATTTAAAATTTTTCTACTTGACAATTAATGCTTATTTAATATGTGCGGAATAGAACAAAGCATAAAAGGTTATCCTGCTGTAATAATATACCATGCTGGTTTATAGTATAAGAATTTGCAACTCACATATTTATGTTTATGTCTTGATGTTATTCATACTACTGCAAACTTCTATTGTTGATGTTATGATTTATGAATCAGTTATCTTTGACTAATATGCTTTTGTTGATTGATGAAGGGGTCCTACGGATGCCTCGAGGCTTACTTAGCATTCGTGCTAAAGCATGTGAATTCGTACTTGTGGTAGTTTACATGTAAGGTTTTAAAGTTGCGACAAGTGACCAACAGTTTTTCAGTCAATCTCTTTTGTCATTAATTGAAGAGATAAAAATGTGGGCATTTTACCAGTGAGAATCTTGGCTCAATGCTAAAATCGTTCAAGATAAAGACATTTGAATCTGGATGCCAACACACACGACATCTTAATATTTGTAAATTATAAGCTTGTAATCATTTTCAAGAAAAGGTCTGTAATGATCGTGTCTCAGTTTTGTACTCAGAAATGTATATGGTTTTTCATTAAAGTTTCATGTCGAGCTATACGTAACTGTCTATCTTTTCCCATAGCAATTGTAGAAATTCTATGTATAGTCATTTTAATAAAGCCTAGGGATAAGCTCTACCATGGTGAAAATAACTTGGTTTTATCGACAAGTCTTATACTTCACTATGCATTAGAATGTATGCAATTATTGTTATAATCTATTTGCTATATAATTGACACATTATCCAACTATTATATAAATAAACTTTATATAATATATGTGTGTGCACTTTCGTGACTCTATTTGCAATCCTTGGTGAAATTCTATTGTGTGTTGTGTGCACTTACCATACAAATTACCATATGCAAAGTGTAATACTATACTAACCCTAGTGGATTTCTATCCTAACTTTATGAAATACTATCGTGACAGGATTGTGTATTATAACCTTACCATATGCAATATCTATTGTATTAATATTATGATGTGAACGTAATATATATATCATAGGTTGGCGGATATGACAACTACCTATGCATTGAATGCACATAACTAACGTGGGTAGTGGAGTTCCATCATGGATGGCTTAGTGAGCTCAATCTCGTGCTATTACCGTGGTTATACCCATTCTTGTGGTGATGTGTAGACATACTGGTTCAAAGTCAAAGAGATGGATCCATTGCGGCTCCTTCATGGAAAATGCAATGATGGTTTATTTAATGTGGTAGATGGCTTGTGATTTCGTAAATCCCACCCAGTGATCTCCACTGTTGATCTGGCAGGGTTTCGATGAGTGTGGGTTAAACCCTACCTTTGTTCCGATTGTAGTGTTTATTGTGAACTTGGCATTTGGTAGTTGTGGCTCTGCGTGGCTGACAGGCTGAGGGTTTGTAGTGTTGTTGATTTGCCTGTAGAGGCGTAGCTCCTGCATCTTGAACTTGTGACCTGTGTAGCTTATAGAGCCAATCTCTCCAGTTCTTTGTACAGTGGGTATTTGTCACGGTGGGCAGGTTAGGTTTGTTTTCTTGGTGTGAATTGATCCTCAGACCTGTTGAGGGTCTTTCTGGGTTCAAAGGAATAATAAGTCCTCGACATAGTTTTATATAGGTCTCAGTACTGTATAACTGTTTAAAATAGTTGATTGTTCGGTGTTGGCTCCTGCTATATCATCTTTTGACGATGTAAGGGTTTAGTTGTAGTTGCACCTCTCTGGTGTTTATTGCTGCTACAAGCTATCATTTAAAAGGTAATGTGTTTTGAGTCATTCACTGTAACTTTCATACATGAGTGCTAACAGGTTATTCAAATTTTGATACTGTAATCATTTCTTCCGAGATACTGTTTTAACCACGTCTATAATTTCCTTGCAAGTGTAATATTCAATGGCTTCTCTAATCTGGGCATTGAAGGTTGGCAATAGCTACACCAACCGGTAAGCCTCGGAGGTTGCCTTGAAACTCTTTGTTGAAGAAGATGATGGCCGACATGTGTGTTGTTCTGTGTATTTGTGTTTTTAACTCAGAGGGTTTGTAATTTTGTTGATATAGGGTTTGTAAACTTTATAAAAAGAAATGGGGAGGATGATACCTCGACCCACAAGGCAAAAGCCGTGTTGATTTTGCAATGCAACTATTGTGTAACATGGTTCTTATCTTTAGACTTAATGTAGAGATATAACTCATTCTCATTATGGTTCTACGTTTTATGTTTGATGAATAAAATTCATAGTCTGTGAAGATGAAATGAAACTCCTTCATATCGTTTCTTGTATGGAGAATGACTATGAAAACTGTATAGTTGAAATGTAAAAATGATGGGATACAATCGTATGAAGTTTGTACAAATGAGAAGAGTATTGCTAATGGGTAGATGTTGGTATCTTTGGAAGGCTTGCGGCCTGTTATGCAAATTCATTGATTTACAACAATGTTGCTACGTTTTATTCTTAAGAGATTTTCCATGGTTAGGGTTTCGTCTTCGTTTCGAAATGTATAGTTGATGTTTCTCTTTGATATGTTCTCGGCATAATATTGCTGTTCGAAATCTTTGTGTAAAAATTCTCCTATGGACATTGTAATAACTAAATCGAACTTTCCTTCCTTGTTACTTCTATTTGGCTTGTCTACCGTTAAAGTAATAAAATAAATAATGAAAGTGAACACCAGAATGTTGTGTAATTCGATCTATAGGAACGATTTACAGTTTAAATATTTGTATTAATGGATGAGATTATGGTTCGACTTAATGCGTGTGATTGGTTAAGATATTAACTATGTACCAAGAGTAGATAACAAGGTTTTACAGGTCTAGAATGTATTGATAACAATTTCTTTTCATATTTAGAAGAGTAATGTGAAAAAAACGCTAACTGTTTGTGATATGGAAACCCTAACTTAGCTCTGTCAAAAAATGTAATGATTCTATACATGAATAAATTGTATTTATTACTATGCATTATTTCTAAAAGAAAATGATATTAATATGTTGTATGTTGGAATCTACTCTACAACTGTATGATATAGAAAATAATTCATATGATTTCAGAAAGAAAAAATTATTTATTTCTAAACAATCTGATATTTATAAAATGTAGAAAACATTACTGTAAATTCTGAAATAATTGTCTATACAGAAATAATAAGGAAAAACATTGATACATGTAAACATAGGAAATTTTAACAGTAAACAGTAACTTGAGAAAATACAACATTTTTATATCCTCATCCTCATGGCTATTTGCCTATCATACCTATTTATCTTAATATATCTTTGTACTAGAGTATGATGCAATTCCTATGGCATGGGGAAAAATGAAGAGATCATTTATTTCATTCATCATTTCTATTCTAAATATTTTACTTGCTTCAGAAAATTAAAAGTAGGGGTATCTAAACCAGAACACATTTCTGTAAATAAAATTAGACACTTGTAATAAACAGATTTAACTACTTAATAATAGATAAATAAATAGAACCTGTAGATGACGATAGGGATCATCAACACCCAACGAGGCCTATTCCTCCCAACCTATTCCAGAAGAAGCAGCTCAACTGCTGGTTTCTTGTGAACCCCCGAGCCTGATTACTGATCCAATAAGTGGGTGGAATCTGTGTAGAAGCAAGGCACTCAAAAATGCCTTCTCCACTCAACATCAACCTCCTGAGATAACATGCCTTCTCCACTCAGCATCAACCTCCTGAACTCAATGAGTTTGGAAGACTCACAACATGATCAACAACATAGCATATCCCCTCATCAAATCTCTTGGGTGCAAACACAGCAAAACCCCAAGGTAAATTTCCTCGTCAGGAAAAGTGATGAACCTCACTTCACAATTTGATGGCTATTATATAGACTGCCTAGGTCTTTAATGGTCAGTTTGGAATAAATGAGCCTCAAGCTCCAGTCCCATCTTTCAGGGCACTATGACCACATTTCAAGGGTTGTCCCATACCAACAGCTAGTTAGTTGCATCATGATGCTACCACTTGTCCATTGCCTTCTACCCAAGATTCCATTCCACTTAGTGGATCAGTAACCACTCTTTCAACAGTCCTCTTGGGTGTTTGTCTCCTATTTTATTTATTTAATAATAATATATTGTGCAAATTACAGTCATCCTTGGACACCTATCCAACATAAAACTTTACAATAAAAGTTATCATAATTTTTTCTAACATAAAATGTTTTCCAGCAAAAAGGGTATGTTACAAACACCCTCACTTAAGCTGAACATCATCCTCGATGTTGCTTATTCATCATCAAGTTCCTCATGGAACAGAACTGGATATGCTGCTCGCATATTATGTTCTAGCTCCCAAGTAGTTTCATCAGGGCTAAGGTGCTTCCATTGCATCTTTACTTGCCCTATGGTGCGATTCCGAATCATAATTTCCCTCCGATCAAGAATACAGTCCGGTTCCACCTGAAAATCTCCTTCGGGTTCCACCTGTATGTCATTCCAATTCAGTACATGAGTAGCATCGTGCACATACCTCTTTATAATAGAAATGTGAAAAACATTGTGGATTTTTAAATTACATGGCAATGCCAATTGATATGCAACAGCTCCAATCCTTGATAGGATTTCGAATGGTCCACAATACCTTGGTGCTAATTTAGCATAGCTCCCAAGCTTCAAAGAACTTTTCTTGGGCTTTACCTTTATAAAAACATGGTCTCCTACTTGAAATTCTCTTTCAGTACATTTCAAATCAGCATATCTTTTCTGCCGATCTTGGGAAACCTTTAAGTTACCTTGAACCTGTTTCACGGTTAGCTCCATTTCTTTCAATAAATCTGGTCCTAACATCAATTTGCCTACAAGATTATCCCAAGAAATTGGAGTACAACATTTTCTTCCATACAAAATTTTGAATGAACTTAACGTAGCAGATAATTGATAATTATTATTGTAGGCAAATTCTGCTAAGTGTAAGAAATCTTTCCACTTAGATGGCTAATCTTTAACATACAATCTTAACATGTTTTCTAAAATCTGATTTGCCCTCTCTGTTTGACCATCAGTTTGTGGGTGGAAAGAAGTGCTGAAATTTAATTTAGTATTTAATCCTTTAAACAGTGCTGTCCAAAAATTGATGGTGAACTTAAAGTCATGGTCTGAAATAATTACCTTTGGAATTCCATGTAAATGAAAAATTTGCTTCATGAAAATATTTGCAATGTTAGAAGCCTTGAAAGTAGTTTTAACAGGAATAAAATGAGTAGCTTTACTAAGTTTATCAACAACAACCATAATTGAGTCATTCGGCTTCTGATTTTTAGGCAAACCTGTAATAAAGTTAATGCTTATAATTTCCCATTTCCATTCTGGAATTGGTAAGGGCTGTAATAGCCCAGCTGGATGTTGGTGTTCAACTTTGATAGTCTGACATTTAAAACATCTAGCTATATATTCAGCAACTTCACTCTTCATGTTGGGCCAAAAATACTCCTTCCTTAACATAGTTATCATTTTCTGATAACCAGGATGCCCTGAATAAGGACTCTTGTGAACTTCATCTAAAATCAACAACTTAACCTTCGAAAAATTAGGTACATAAATTCTGTTTTTATATGTTAAGAAGCCTTTTTCATTAATACTGTAATTTGTTATAACATTTTCAGATGAATTTTCAGCCACTTTATCATGTAGTTTTGGTAATTTTCATCTTGCTTAATTCCTTCTTCGATTTGATTTTCCAGATCAGTTTTAAAACTACTGATTGCTGCCACAAAACTCAATCTAGCATTTTTGCTCAATGCATCAACAACCTTATTCTCCTTTCCATTAATGTGATGAATTTCAAAATCGTACTCGCTAAGGAAAGCTAACCACCAAGCTTGCCTTGCGTTAAGATTTGTTTGATCCAATAAATACTTTAAGCCCTTGTTATCAGTCATTAAAATGAATTTTCTTCCAATCAAATGATGGCACCACATTTTTAATGCATGTATCACGACTGCCAACTCAAGATCATAAGTAGCATAATTCTTTTCATGTATTTTTAACTTCCTTGACTCAAAAGTAATTGCATGACCTTCCTGACTTAAGACCCCTCCAAGTCAATCATTGCATGCATCTGTGCATACGACGAAATCCTTATTGGGATCTGTAATTTTTAAGATGGGTGCAGTAGTTAATAACTCTTTTAACTTATTAAAACTTTCTTGACACTTTTGATCCCATACGAATTTCTTCCCTTTCTTCTGCAAAGAAGTGATGGGGTTAGCAATTCTAGAAAACCCTTCAATAAACTTTCTATAATGCCCCATTATTCCCATGAATGACCATACATTAGTTACGTCTTTTGGGACATGCCATTCATTAATTGCTTTTATTTTATTAGGATCAACAGAAATACCATCTTTAGAAATTATATGACCCAAATACTGAATTTTATCTTTATAAAAATTACACTTACTGAACTTAGCGTAAAGCTGACGTTCTTTATGTACTTGTAAAATGATTTTTAAATGTTCATCATGCTCTTCTTTAGTTTTTGAGTAAACCAGAATATCATCAATGAATACCACTATGAACTTATCAAAATATTTATGCAGAATGTTGTTTATTAAACACATGAACACTACCGGTGCGTTGGTTAGCCCAAAAGGCATAACTACGAACTCGTAGTGTCCATAATGCATTTTGAATGCAGTTTTGAATATGTCCTCATCTTTTATTCTATCTTGATGATAACCCGACTTTAAATCAATTTTAGTGAATATATCTGCTCTGCGTACTTGATCAAATAGATCATCTATGCGGGGCAAGGGATATCGATTCTTAATTGTCATTTTATTAAAATGATGGTAATCAATGCACAAATGCATGGTACCATCCTTATTTTTAACAAAAATTACCGGTGCTCCCCAAGGAGACACACAGCGCCTTATGTAGTTTTTATCTACTAATTCTTTCAGCTGAGATTTTAACTCATTTAACTCTAGAATATTCATCCTATAGGGGGCCTTCGAGTTTGGCACCACAATGGGTACTAACTCAATGGTGAAATTAAGTTCTCTTTTCGGAGGTAATCCTGGAATTTCTTCCGGGAATACATCAGAAAAGTCCATAAGGATGGGAATATCCTCTAGTTTTAACTTGTCTTCTTTAGATGTACACTCATTATTAACAACATTAACAACAAACATTTTACAGCCTTTACTGGCAACTCTCTTTACTTGTAGAGCAGAAATATGCCTTACTCAAATTTTTCTATGAATTCCTTTCACTGTTTCTGAATTACCTTCATTATTTACACATGTAAAAGATTTATCATAACAATTCAATAAAACTCTATGCTGTTCAAGCCAATCCATACCAATCAACAAATGATATGACCCTAAGGGTAAAACTTTTAGATTAATCTATGTTTTCAACTGAATTAAAATTACTTCACAATCCTTGACATAATCTGTAACTTTCCTTTTAGTTCAAGTTGCAATCTGAACTAACCATGCATTATCAAATTTCTCTGTTTTCAACTTGCAATGGTTTACTAAAGTAGGTGAAATATAACTCAGATTTGCACCCGGATCTATTAGAATAGAAATAGACTCATTTTGTATAATACCTTCAATTTTGACCATGGATGTTTGATGGTCCGCTTGACGGTTCTCCAGTGCTGCATTTATCCTGGGCATTTCTCTTGCAATATCTCCAACTGTAGGTTCTGCTTGCATAATGTGAATATTGTTGGCTATCCTTTTGTTGCATGGGCAATCTGCTCTCTTATGTGGTCCACCACATTCATAGCACTTTATGGTTCCTTTCTGTTCAGCATACCTGTTATTGTTATTATTATTATTATTGCTGTGATTATTATTGTTAGGTACATTTCTTGTAGCAGTAGAATTCTGAGATGCATTATTCCTATAATTATTAGCAAAATTTATGTTATTAAAATTCTTCTTAAAACCTCCAGCATTATGATTAAAATTCTTCTTTTTATAGTCATATTGATTAGTCTTACCATTCTTCCAGCCGGTTGTTCCTTCTATTTTTCTGTTTTGATCAAAACAAAAATTTGCCTTCCTCATGGCCTCTTCCAAAGTGGAAGGATTATCATACTCAATACAATCTTTTATATTAAAAGGTAAACAACTGAGAAACCTTTGTACTTTAGGATTTTCCTCAACCATGTAGGGTACGTACCTCAACAAGCTAAGGAACTTGCTGCACAGTTCTTTCATGTTCATTGTACCCAACTTTAAATCGTAAAACTCCTTTGACTTATCTTCAAAGTATTGTTCCGACAAAAACTACTTTTTGAACAAACTTTTAAACATAGTCCAAGTTACTTCTTTTTCTTTAATACTCTTGATTCTTTTAAGATCCTGCCACCAAATATCTACCTTCCCGGTCAAATTATAAATAGCCATCTTGGCTTTCAGTTGAGAAGAGTAGTCATAAATATTAAAGTACTTTTTCATTCTAGACAACCTACCTTCTGCTGTCTCACCCTTCTCACTTTCACCATTAAAGGTGGGTGGCTTAATCTTTTTAAATTCCCCAGTAATCTGTTCATGATATTTATGTTTTCTCTTTTTAGAGTAGCATTCACTCTCACTGCTGTCATAATTTAAGTCATTATTATTTGAATCAGATTTAGAGGATGAGTAACTGTTCCTTTTATCTTTTCTTGTTTTCTTATGCTTATGTTGGTGGGACATTATTTTAGAATTAGCCTTCAATTCTGATTTTCTGCCTCTTTCGTCACTATGACAGTTTCCTTTTAAATTCTGTTGTAACTCTTCCTGTACCTTAAGGAATTGTTCATTTTCTTCTTTAACATCTTTTAACTCAGATTTTAAATCTTGTACAGTGCTTAAAATTTCAGAAGACTGGTTGTTTAACTCAACATAAATTCCTTAAGTATTGTTATTATTAATGCATTCATTACGAGGAGATCTTCCCTCTGCTGATTCCTCCGGTATTTCCATACCTGCAATTAAAGGTCAATCTGTTTTGTGCAAAAGTAAAATTAAATTACAAAAGTTAGTAACATAAACTTTCTGATTTATTTTCTGTTTGCGTGCATGAGCCTCAATCAGGCCTAGAGTTTGAACTTGCACTCTCATACCTTATGTAACATCCAAAAAAAATCACAAAAATTTAAAATTTTTTTACTTGACAATTAATGCTTATTTAATATGTGCGGAATAGAACAATGCATAAAAGGTTATCCTGCTGTAATAATATACCATGCTGGTTTATAGTATAAGAATTTGCTACTCATAGATTTATGTTTATGTCTTGATGTTATTCATAATATTGCAAACTTCTAGCAATCTGCTCTCTTATGTGGTTCGCCACATTCATAGCACTTTATGGTTCCTTTCTGTTCAGCATACCTATTGTTGTTATTATTATTATTGCTGTGATTATTATTGTTAGGTATGTTTCTTCCAGCAGTAGAATTCCAAGATGCATTATTCCTATAATTATTAGCAAAATTTCTGTTATTAAAATTCTTCTTAAAACCTCCAGCATTATGATTAAAAATCTTCTTTTTATAGTCATATTGATTAGTATTACTGTTCTTCCAGCCAGTTGTTCCTTCTCTTTTTATGTTTTGATAAAAAAAAAAATTTGCCTTCCTCATGGCCTCTTCCAAAGTGTAAGGATTATCATACTTAATACGATATTTTATATTAAAAGGTAAACAACTGAGAAACCTTTGTACTTTAGGCTTTTCCTCAACCGTGTAGGGTACGTATCTTAGCAAGCTAAGGAACTTGTTGCATAGTTCTTTCATGTTCATTGTACCAAACTTTAAATCGTAAAACTCCTTTGACTTATCTTCAAAGTATTGTTCCGACAAAAACTTATTTTTAAACAAACTTTTAAACGTAGTCCAAGTTACTTCTTTTTCTTTTATACTCTTGATTCTATTAAGATCCTGCCACCAAATATCTCCCTTCCTGGTCAGATTATAAATAGCCATCTTGGCTTTCAGTTGAGAAGAGTAGTCATAAATATTAAAGTACTTTTTCATTCCAGACAACCAAGCTTCTGCTGTCTCACCCTTCTCACTTTCGCCATTAAAGGTGGGTGGCTTAATCTTTTTAAATTCCCCAGTAATCTGTTCATGATGTTTATGTTTTCTCTTTTTAGAGCAGCATTCACTGTCACTACTATCATAATTTAAGTCATTATTACTTGAATCAGATTTAGAGGATGAGTAACTATTCCTTTTATCGTTTCTTGTTTTCTTATGCTTATGTTGGTGGGACATTATTTCATAATCACCCTTCAATTCTGATTTTCTGCCTCTTTCGTCACTATGACAGTTTCCTTTTAAATTATGTTGTAACTCTTCCTGTACCATAAGGATCCGTTCATTTTCTTTTTTAACAGCTTTTAACTCAGATTTTAAATCTTGTACAGTGCGTAAAATTTCAGAAGACTAGTTGTTTAACTCAACATAAATTCCTTAAGTATTGTTATTATTAATGCGTTCATTATGAGATCTGTCATTTGCTGATTCCTCTGGTATTTCCATACCTGGAATTAAAGGTCAATCTGTTCTGTGCAAAAATAAAATAAAATTACAAAAGTTAGTAACATAAACTTTCTGATTTATTTTTTGTTTGCGCGCATGAGCCTCAATCAGACCTAGAGTTTGAACTTGCGCTCTCATACCACATGTAACATTCCCAAAAAATCACAAAAATTTAAATTTTTTTACTTGACAATTAATGCTTATTTAATATGTGCGGAATACAACAAAGCATAAAAGGTTATCCTACTGTAATTATATACCATGCTGGTTTATAGTATAAGAATTTGTGACTCACAGATTTAAGTTTATGTCTTGATGTTATTCATACTACTACAAACTTCTATTGTTGATGTTATGATTTATGAATCAGTTATCTTTGACTAATATGTTTTTTTTTATTGATGAAAGGGTCCTATGGATGCCCCGAGGCTTACCTAGCATTCATGCTAAAGCATGTGAATTCGTACTTGTGGCAGTTTATAGGTAAGGCTTTAAAGTTGCGACAAGTGACCAACAGTTTTTCAGGGAATCTCTTTTGTCATTAATTGAAGAGATAAAAATATGGGCATTCTACTGGTGAGAATCTTGGCTCAATGTTAAAATCATTCAAGATAAAGACATTTGAATATGGCTGCTAACACACACAGGGCATCTTATCTTTGTAAATTATAAGCTTGTAATCGTTTTCAAGAAAAGGTCTGTAATGATCGTGTCTCAGTTTTGTACTCAGAAATATATATGGTTTTTCATTAAAGTTTCATGTCGAGCTGTACGTAACTGTCTATCGTTTCCCATAGCAATTGTAGAAATTCTATGTATAGTCATTTTAATAAAGCCTAGGGACTAAGCTCTACCATGGTGAAAATAACTTGGTTTTATCGACAAGTCTTATACTTCACTATGCATTAGAATGTATGTAATTATTGTTATAATCTATTTGCAATGTAATTGACACATTATCCAACTATTATATAAATAAACTTTATATAATATATGTGTGTGCACTTTCGTGACTCTATTTGCAATCCTTGGTGAAATTTTATTGTGTGTTGTGTGCACTTACCATACAAATTATCCATATGCAAAGTGTAATACTATACTAACCCTACCGGATATCTATCCTAACTTTATGAAATACTATCGTGACAGGATTGTGTATTATAACCTTACCATATGCAACATCTGTTGTATTAATATTATGATGTGAACGTAATATACATCTCACAGGTTGGCGGATATGATAGCTACCTATGCATTGAATGCACATAACTAACGTGGGTAGTGGAGTTCCATCATGGATGGCTTAGTGAGCTCAATAGCATTCTATTACCATGGTTATACCCATTCTTGTGGTGATGTGTAGACATACTGATTCAAAGTTAAAGACCTGGCTTCATCATGGCTCCTTCGTGGCAAATGCAGTGATGGTTTATTTAATGTGGTAGATGGCTTGTGATTTCGTAAATCCCACCCAGTGATCTCCACCATCGATCTGGCAGGGTTTCGATGAGTGTGGGTTAAACCCTACCTTTGTTTTGATTGTAGTGTTTATTGTGAACTTGGCATTTGGTAGTTGTGGCTCTGCGTGGTCGACAGGATGAGGGTTTGTAGGGTTGTTGTTTTTCCTGTATAGGCGTAGCTCCTGCGTCTTGAACTCGTAACCTGTGTAGCTTATAGAGCCAAGCTATTCAGTTCTTTGTACAGTGGGTATTTGTCACGGTGGGAAGCTTAGGTTCGTTTTCTTGGTGTGAATCAATCCTCAGACCTGTTGAGGGTCTTTCTGGGTTCAAAGGAATACTAAGTCCTCGCCATAGTTTTATGCAGGTCTCAGTACTGTATAACTGTTTAAAATAGTTGATTGTTCAATGTTGGCTCTTACTATATAAGCTTTCGAAGATGTAAGGGTTTAGTTGCAGTTGCACCTGTTTGGCGTTTATTGCTGCTACGAGCTATCATTTAAAAGGTAATGTGTTTTGAGTCATTCACTCTAACTTTCATACATGAGTGCTAACAAGTTATTCAAATTTCGATACTATAATCATTTCTTCCGAGATACTATTTTAACCATGTCTATAATGTCCTTGCAGGTGTAATATTCAATGGCTTCTCCAATCTGGGCGTTGAAGGTTGGCAATAGCTACACCAACCGGTAAGCCTCGGAGGTTGCCTTGAAACTCTGTGTAGAAGAAGATGATGGCCGACATGTGTGTTGTTTTGTGAATTTGTGTTTTTAACTCAGAGGGTTTGTAATTTTGTTGAGATAGGGTTTGTAAACTTTTTAAAAAGAAATGGGGAGGATGATACCTCGACCCACAAGGCAAAAGCCATGTTGATTTTGCAATGCAACTGTTGTGTAATAGGGTTCTTATCTTCAGACTTAATGTAGAGATATAACTAGTTCTCATTATGGTTCTATGTTTTATGTTTGATGAATAAAAGTTATAGTTTGTGAAGATGAAAGGAAACTCCTTGATATCGTTTTTTCTATGGAGAATGACTATGAAAACTGTATAGTTGAAATGTCAAAATGATGGGATAAAATCATATGAATTTTGTACAAATGAGAAGACTGTTGCTAATGGGTAGATGTTGGTATGTTTGGTATGCTTGCGGACTGTTATGCAAATTCGTTGATTTATAACAATGTTGATGCATTTTATTCCTAAGAGATTTTCCATGGTTAGGGTTTCGTCTTCGTTTTGAAATGTATTGTTGATGTTGCTCTTTGATATGTTCTCGGCATCATACTGCTGTTCGAAATCTCTGTTTAAAAATTCTCCTACGGACATTGTAATAACTAAATCCAACTTGCCTTCCTTGTTACTTCTGTTTGGCTTGTCTACTGTTAAAGTAATAAAATAAATAATGAAAGTGAACACCAGAATGTTGTGTAATTCGATCTATAGGAACGATTTACAGTTTAAATATTTGTATTAATGGATGAGCTTATGGTTCGACTTAATGCGTGTGATTGGTTAAAATATTAACTATGTACCGAGAGTAGATAACAAGGTTTTACAGGTCTAGAATGTATTGATAACAATTTCATTTCATATTTAGAAGAGTAATGTGAAAAAAACACATAACTATTTGTGATATGGAAACCCTAACTTAGCTCTGTCAAAAAATGTAATGATTCTATACATGAATAAATTATATTTATTACTATTCATTATTTCTAAAAGAAAATGATATTAATATGCTGTATGTTGGAATCTACTCTACAACTCTATGATATAGAAAATAATTCATATCATTTCATAAAGGAAAAATTATTTATTTCTAAACAATATGATATTTATAAAATGTAGAAAACATTACTGTAAATTATGAAATAATTGTATGTGTAGAAATAATAAGGAAAAACACTGATACATGTAAACATAGGAAATTTTAACAATAAATAGTAACTTGAGAAAATACAACATTTTTATCTTCTCATCCTCATGGATATTTGCCTATCATACCTATCTATCTTAATCTATCTCTGTACTAGAGTACGAAGCAATTCCTATGGCACGGGGAAAAATGCAGAGATCATTTATTTCATTCATCATTTCTATTCTAAATTTTTAACTTGCTTCAGAAAATTAAAAGTAGGGGTATCTAAATCAGAACACATTTCTGTAAATAAAATTAGACACTTGTAATAAACAGATTTAACTACTTAATAACAGATAAACAAATATAACCTATAGATGATGATAGGGCTGACAAACACCCAAGGAGGCCTGTTCCTCCCAATCTATTCCGAAAGAAGCAGCTCAACTGCTGGCTTCTTGTGAACCCCCAAGCCTGGTTACTAATCCAATAAGTGGGTGGAATCTATGTAGAAGCAAGGCACTAAAAAATGCCTTCTCCACTCAGCATGAACCTCCTGAAATAACATGCCTTCTCCACTCGACATAAACCTCCTGAACTCAAAACAATCCATGTTCAAAGGATTACCAGTCATGAATGAACAGTCAAGTTATTGTGAAGACTGTATTTTAGGGAAACACCAAAGGGACAGCTTCCCCACTTCCACATCTAGAGCCAAAGAACACCTTGAACTAGTTCACACAGACCTATGTGGACCCATGCAAACCCATTCTATAGGAGGTAGTCTATATTTCCTAACATTTATTGATGATTATAGTAGGAAAGTATGGATTTACTTTCTCAAAAATAAGTCAAAAGATTTCTTTAGATTCAAAGAGTTCAAAGCATTGAATGAAAAGCAGTAAGGTAAACCATTCAGAATACTCAGATCAGACGGTGTAGGTGAGTATGTCTCTCATGATTTTGCAGATTTCTGTAAGCAGCATGGAATCCAACATCAGTACACCACTAGATACACTCCACATCAGAATGGAGTTGCAGAATGGAAGAATCGAACCATCATGAACATGGGCCAAAGTATGTTGTCATACAGAAAGTTATCAAATGAATATTGGGGAGAAGCTGTTGCATGTTGAGTATATATTCTGAACAGGTCTCCCACAGTAAGTGTCAAAGACAAGATACCTAAAGAAGCATGGAGTGGCACGCAAATTAGTGTCTCACATCTTAGGATATTTGGATGTGTTGCATTCGCACACATACCAGATGAGTTAAGGAAGAAGTTAGACAAGAAGAGTGAAAGGTGTATTTTCACAAGCCACTACTACATATGGGCGGATTGTTCCACGAAAATTTCCCACGTTTTCAACATTCGTGGGTTAAAAAAATGATTTTTTAACTTTTTCTTGTCAGGGTGGAAAAATCGTGGCAATATCCACTTTTTTGAAAGTTCCATGAACATTCATCGATATAGGGACGAAAAATCTAGGTTTCAGTTTTTGTGGCAACAGGGACGAATGTCGAGCTATATAAACTACACACTCTCACCATGATTTTCACATTTTCTTTCATTGCGGCACATTGAGCACGGATTTTGGACTTGCGGGGTGATTGTATGAGCTTGGATATTCTGCATAGCTCTGATTTTGAACTTGCAAGGTCAGTAATGTGTAATTTTTTGTCTATATTTTTCTGAGGGTTAGATTTTAATATTGTTTAGTAATGGCTTAGGTCATGTTAACTTGCTTTTTTGCCTTTCTAATATTTTTTTCAAGAACTTGCTATCATTTTCATTTAACTTGCTATATTTTTTTCAAGAACTTGTTTTTTTGGCTTAGGTCATGTTAACTTGGTTTTTGAAAACAACATCTTTGAAAATGTTTTCTCTTGCAATTCATACTATCTCTAGTGTGTTTGCAGCCCTATATAACATTAAACATACATAATGCTTGGGATCTATTACAATCCTTTCTTCTTTTTGCTTTGCATATTCAATGTCTATATGGATCCAATTTTTTTTATGGCTTGACCTCATCAAGATTTGCTACTTACCTAATTACTAGTCTTCAACTACTGCAATGGATTGACTAAATAGAGGATTTTCAATAGTTGACCTTTAACCAACTCATATCTTAGCTCTTGTGTGCACTTCTCAACATCATTGATTTTCTCTATCGTACCTCGAACCAATATTATTACCTCGATCCTATAAAGTATGATTATGGACTCACACCCTTCACTACCTAATGGATACTTCACAATATTTGTCAATAAACTAGTTAATGTTTCCAACCAAATTTGAGCTTCCTAAGGTGAAATCCCATGTCATGTGGGTGAAATACATCTACAATATTGGTTAAGAGCCTACCCTCTTTGGTGGTCAAACTATATGATCAGGTCTTCAAATTATACAAGTAGTTATGAATTTTCCAATATTTTTGGTTCCTTAACATTTGACATTTACCATTTTTTTTAGTAACCAACCAGAACCACTTCTAATTTTAGTGCTCTTGATACAATGCATTCCTAAAAATATGGAAAGAATATTTATTTAAAATTCCAACCACTACATGGGTACAATCTCCCCCCAAGTGTTCACATTAAGCGTTAGATTATATTAACTTACCATCTTTCCATTCTCAATTCACTTTCTCACTACCAACTTATAACCATCTTTCCATTCATATTAACTTTAGTCTTCATGTTTTTCTTTTAAAATATAGAAAATATTGGATTATAATATACTATATTTAGAAATGTACTTAAAATATCTAATTTAATTGACAAGTTATTGTTTTGTATGGTGTAGGTAAGACAATTACTTGTACCACTACAAGGATTTGTCACTGTGAATGAAAATGCAAGGAAGCTTGCTCAGTTTAGAGCTACATTAGAGGAGAGAGGAGATGGAAAATGTTATTGTCCTTGCTTTGATTGCAGAGGCTTGCAAAAAAGAAGACTTTTAATAGAAACAACTAAAAGACATTGTAGGGAGAAGGGGCATGCCGAAGGGGGTTATGAATATCGTCCTCTGGTAAGACTATTTTTGGGGTTCAATTTTTAATATATTCACTGCAATATTCATCATGTTTGCATGAATTTTAGTAAAATGTCTTTTTTTTTACTATATGTTCTATACAAACTAATTTTTCTATGTTGTTTGTAAATTTATAGACAATGCCCCCAAAATGTCATGTTCCAGAGAGTTATTTTCCAAGTACTAGTAGAAATACTCATTCAGTATACCCCAACAAACTTCTACATCAGAATATTGAAGATGATCAAGTAGTTATTTCTGATGATATAATGGATGTAACATTAGTGACACAAATCAGGAAGATGAGATACATAGATTGATCCAAGAAACATTTGCTCCAATGGATGAGGACAATCAGGATGATAGTGATGATGTTGATCCTCTACTTGAGAAGTCATTTCAACCTCTTTATGAAGGCTCAAAAAAAAAAAATTTATCTGCTATATTGTTGTTAGTGAACTTGAAGGTTTTGAATGGATTATCAAACACCTGTATGACACAGATACTAAGGTATGTAATTTGTTTATTTTTTATTTTTGTCTGCATGTTCACAATATCTATATATAGAAAGGGTTGAATTTTTTCCTATATTGTTGCTATTGTAATCTAATGTGTAAAGTTTGGATGCGATATTGATGATTACTATTGTTTTCATTGATTTATTCTTTTGAATTTTGTAGATTGTTAGGTGAATTTCTATTACCAACTTCAAATATTTTACCACGCACATATCGAGGGATATATCTCATTATGAAAGCATTTGGTATGGAGTATCAAGCTATTGATGCATGTCCTAATGATCATATCATATACTATGGACAATATACATTAGAAAATGAATGCCCACAATGTCAAACAAGTAGGTATCGAACTGATAAAGTGACAAAAAAGGTGCCTCAAAAAGTTCTTCGTTATATTCCGATAATCCCACGTTTCCAGCAGTTGTTCAGGTGTAAAAGTATAGCATAGTTTATGGATTTCCAAGCAAATAACATAAGTCACAACGATGTTCTTCGAATGCCTGCAGATGGTTCTGCATTTAGTTACATCGAAGAAAAGTGGCCAATTTTTAAAGAAGATCCTCGTAATGTTAAACTTTCTTTGGCAGCTAATGGTGTCAATCCATTTGGAGAGCTTCGTTCTACCTACTCAGTGTGGCCTGTTTTTGTTATAAACAATAACCTTCCTCCTTGGATGTCGATCAAGAGAGAGCATGCAATGTTGGCAATGATTGTTCCAGGTATTTAATTAATAGATATTTTTTTAATTGAAAGCCTGATCAGTAAATATTTCATTGATTTGTTTTGTGCATGATAATTATGTCTTTCATTCACTAGGAAAGTACCAGGTTAAAGAAATGAACGTATATCTTGAGCCTCTTATCGATGAGTTGCTGAAGTTATGGGCTAGCGTCACTATGTATGATATTTCTAGACCAATCGGGAAAAGGTGATTTCAATTCCATGGAATACTTGCATTTACAATTCATGATGCTCCCGAGTTAACACATATTTGGGGTATATTGTTGTTACTTTCTTTTGTTCCTTAATATTTTATAAATCTGTTGATAATATCATGCATTATTTTAAATTGTAATGCTAATTTGCTACACCAATTCATATATCTTGTAGGTCTTCAAACCAAGGGTAAATATGCATGTCCATTTTACGGTCCCAGGATAAAATCTCGCCATTCAAGGAGTTTAGCAAAGGAAGTGCTCGATGAGTATAGGCACTTTCTGCCTAAGAACCATAGTTATCGAACTACAGACAAAGAAAAATTTAACGGTAAAGAAGAGAATGGAAAAAAAACACAAAGAATGACACATCACCTATGGAAGGTGGAATATAATAGAAACCGTTAAGGTATGCCATTTTTTTTGTATTGAATTATGTTCAACATGATATGTTATACCATTATTGATTAATTGGTTTTAATTTGATTATGTACTGATGTTTCATGAATGTCATCAAGGACACGAGGAATCAAAATTTACCCAATCCAATTCAGTAGGTTGTCATACTACGACCACCTGCAAATAGTTCATTTGTTTGACACAATGCATATCGGGAAGAACATAACATAAATGTTATGGCGAATATTAGATGGAAGGACTAACAAAGAAAAAATTGGAAAGATTTGTAGTGACATCCAAGAATCTAATCACGCATTGCAAAGTGTGATCATTAATTCTAATGGTGATGGCCGTCAACAGAATATTAGTCTTTCTTGGTGCTTGATGGAGCAATAGAGCAATATTGTGAGAGAGGTCATAAAACATATCAGGTTTTCGATGGGTTTTTCGTCAAACATAAAGAATATCTTGACCAAAAAAGGTGATTTTGCAGGGGTTAAAACACATGATTGGCATACATTCATTAAGGTAATATATTTCATTATCGGTATGCACTATTTTATAAATTCTATTCTCTTATTTAGAAATAAATATTAATAATTAATGGTTTTTTGATACAGTATGTTCTACCTTTATCTCTCCTAGATGATTTTGACAGCAACATAAAACATATTATTTATGTTCTTGGAAAATACATGAGGTAAGTAATGTTTTACTTCGAAAATGTACTTGGTCTGTGGTCTGTAGCAGAACTTATTGACATATATTATGTTTTTTCTGCAAATATTATATATGCCTTGAAATATTGTTTTATTGCATCATTTGTAGGTGGCTTCCATAAAAATAAATCCATAAAGAAGATATAAGGCACTGGAAAAGAGAAATTCCCCGACTAATGTGTGAAATCCAACAGTATCTACCTCCAACATTTTTCAATGCACAAGAACACTACCTCATACACCAAGTTGAGGAGATTGAATTATGTGGACCAGTACACACAAGGTTGATGTGGATGGTGGAGAGGCAGTTGAAGTCACTAAAGGATTTCGTTAGACAAAGAGCACGTCCCGAGGGTTCTATGGTTGAAGGAAATATGGTATATCAATGCATGGTGTACATTAGTGAATATCTACCTAAATTAGAAGAAAATATGAATGTGCCTCGCATTTGGCATCTCGACTCCATCAACAAATTTGAAGGGAAGGTCCTACTGGGGAGAGGTACATTTAGGACTGTGAAAGGTAATTATTATTATACGTTGTTGAATTAATATGTTACACATTTATTCTTTCCAATTTTTTATTATCATACTATTTTTAACTCTTTTTAATAATTATGCATTTTCAACTATATTAAACTATGTTCCTTTAATGATGATCTAATTAAATATGAAATTGAATTGTTTTTTTATCCTATAGTTGGTCGAGTGTGGGATGCTTTACATTTATACATTGCAAACAACCTTGATTGGATGGAGCATTGGATAAAAGATTGTGAAGAATTCTACGGTAGGTTATCATGGGAAGGGGTTAGTAACATGATTAAAACAGCTCATCATCTTCAACATCAGATTCCTGACCTTACGTCGCAAAGGGAAGTTGATTTAGCCTATGGTGTAAAATATAAAAAGGCAAGTAATTTTTTTACCCACATTTTTTCTAGTTACTTCGATCCATTTTTCCAATTATTACATTTCGTTTGTTTAAGTTTTCAAATATATTTACTAACTCCTATATGACGTTTATTAATTCACAATGTATTTTTAACTTGTTGTCAATGTTGCAGCTCAAACATCACAAGGCTATGTTGTGTAATGGTCGTAAATTTCATATCAAAAAGTTGGATGATAACAGGAAAACCTCGGATTGTGGGATAAATGCAGTTTTTAAGGTCACCAATGTTTCCTCCAGAAGTGATAGACATCTAGAAGAAACCGAGAATAGGTACTATGGGCATTTGGAGGACATTGTTGAGTGTGATTTTAATTCCTTTAAAATAGTTTTATTTGAGGTGAAGTGGTACAGGCTATAGATGCATGAACGTGATCCTGAAAGAACTATTATTGAGCATGCTAATGGATTTACCATGGTTAATACAAGGGCATTTGAACCGGGTAAAGAGCCTTATGTTCTTCCAAGTCAATGTGAGCAAGTCTACTACTCCGAGGTACTAGATAAAGCATGTTGGTCATACGTTGTTCGATACGATCCAAGAGGAAGACCAGTAAAGTATAATCATGTACTAGATGATGAAAACAATCACGAAGAAGAAGAGGATGATGATGATTCAGATCAGGCTGCAGTCGATGTGTTAGATGAAGAATTTGAAGAGGATGATCATGCAAATGTATCAGACGATGATCTCATTAACGATGAGAATGACTATATTAGCGAAGATGACTTTGATGCTGATGATGATGTGAATGATCCTTTCATCAATATCTATTAAGAACCAGATCCTGATACAGATGTTGAGTTGGATGAAGAAGAAGATGAATGATATTTAATTGTTGAAAAGTAGAGGTACACAATGTTTTTAGGTTAAATTAAATGCACTCACCATATGTTCATTTTGTTGATTAACTTGGTTATATTTGAAAAGTAGTTTTCTAATCTAATTATGTTCTACATGTGTAGTAGCGTGGGTGTTCCTAGAGGTTGTAGTGTTAATGGTTTGAATCGAACATGTGTCGATTGAGCAAGATACAAAATTGTGTTATAAGATTTATGTGTTATTTTTTTGGGTTATTTCATATTAGAACTCTACTAGACTCATTGGAAACATAAAAAACTTATTTTGAAAGGGGTTCTATCCTTGTTGGTCTTTCTAAGCTAGTTTTAATCTTAATGTTGATCGTTCATCACTACTTGTAAGTCCTCTTAATCAATCAACAACTTTTGTTTCATGAGAACTAGATCTTGCATCATCTGATGATGTCTTTTGCAAATATGTTGACACTTGGATCCACTTCATCGGAATCAAATTGTACACTTTTAGTTCATATAGTACTATATCATTCTTCAATATCTACATGTCAATGGTCTAAACATCCCAATTGTTGTGATAGACTGCATCCTAATTGCTCTCTATCCATATATTGAAATTCCTATGGGTATGGTAATTAGTATGCTAATTTTTAATTTTTAATTAGTATCGTTATTTTTAATTTTTAATTAGTATTTTTATTGATAAAATTATTATATAAAACAAAATAAAAAACCTATGTTACAAATGTAATATATTTGAGAACCTATGTAACATTGTTATGTTATAACAAATGTCATATATTTGACAACCTTTAACATTGTCGACGGTTAAAAACAAAAACAAAAACATATGTTATGTCCGCGGGTTTGATGTGATTCATTTTGGTCATTTGCTAACTGTGAAACGCTCTGTTGCTCTCGATGTTCGACCGCACCAGCTAGTGCTTGCAACCTGCTACAATTCCATTTCCTCTTGCAACTATCACCATGCAATTGCTACGAGAGGGGTTTAAGTTGGTTTCGTGTGCTCCAACCATTTTTGCGAATCCCCGCAGACCCTCAATGGCAACTGTAAGTGGATTCTAATTTACCAGAATTGCAGTAATGGAACTCAAATTTGTCAAAAATACAATGCTGGAGATAGAGGTAGTATTGCTAGACCCTAAATGGTTGCTTGTGTTGATTGCTGAGATAGGGTTTTTCATCCTTTGCCAACTATTGATATCTGTGTTGGAGATATGTCCAATCATGAATTGATTATGAATGTTGTGGTAAATTCGCTATGGAAATGAGTATTTTCACAGGTTATGTGTGGTCCTTTGTTACTCGTTATGCTTTGGTAGGGTTTTGGGTTTGATGTGATTACTTTTGGTCATTTTCTAACTGTCTCTGTCGAGCTTAACAAAAACGCTATGCTGCTCTCGTTTGACCGCACCAACTAGTGCATGCGACCGACTACAATTCCATTTCCTCTTGCAACTCTCATCGTGTAATTGCTACGAGGGGGGTTGAAGTTGGTTTCGTGTGCTCTGACCATTTGTGCAAATCCCCACAAACCCTAAATTGCAACCGTAAGTGGATCCTAATTCACCAGACTTGCAGTAATGGAACTCAAATTTGTCTAAAAAACAATGCTGGAGATAGAGCTAGTATTGATAGACCCTAAATGGTTGCTTGTGTTGGTTGCTGAGATAGGGTTTTTCGTCCTCTGCCAACTATTGATATCTATGTTGGAGATATGCCCAATCCTGAATTGATTATGAATGTTGTGGTAAATTATGCATTGGAATGTGAGTATGTGGAACCCTTTTTGATAAACTTGTTTGAAAGTAGGGAGGTAAATTTTGGGGTTGAGTTGGGAGGGTTTTGCGCAAGCATTCCCTCATAGATATTGCACCCCCTGCAACCAGCTCTTGATCCATGACCTCCTTCACTGTGCATGTTCCTTTGGGATTTTGAAACCCTCCTCTATTGAGTCGAATTTCTGCATTTTATGGGTTCGAATTAGGTGTTGTTGATTTCATTTGTTAATTGGGTTGTTTTGATTTTATAACTAAACCAATATACATGGAATGCTGACTGATGTAAAGGATGTAGTTCTATTTAACACATAAATAATGATCCAAATTTCATTGATATGGTTTTTGAAAATACTTGCAAACCAGTTTTATTTGGATATTTTCGTGCAAGTGGATTCTAGGAATATGAATTAGATATGTGCTCATTATCACATTTTGAGGGTGTTTATGCCTGCAATTTAATTTTGATTTTAAGCAATTTTAAATCTCTCTGTTTGTAGCAACATTCTCCTTGGTTTGAGATGATGTGAGTTGGGAGCTTTGCTGTAATCCTAATTTTCGTTTAAGCAGTTTTTTATCTCCTCCTTTTGCCACATTCTCTTGATTTGAGCTGGTGAGAGTTTGAGGCTTTTCTGTTATCCTGCAAGTATTTCTTGGGTTCTCTGCCCATGATTCGAAGGCATAGTTTAACCTTCATGGCCATCGAAGAATGATTGTCTCAATAATATTGTACCTAGCTTTTAGATTTTGGTTTCGGAATTTGAACCAGATTGCTTTCCAAGTTGTATGTGAAAATTTTAATAATTTTTTAAAATAAAACACTATGTTTCTGGGTATCAATGCTCAGGATGTGAATTCTCATTTGGTCTGTTAAGCTCATTTGGATTTATACGTAGATTTTGGATATGATAGTTGTTTTAATTGGTGATATTAATGTGATTCTTCAAATGAGGTCTTGAATTTCAACTTTTAGCCCTGAAAGTGCTCTGCATATCACTGCTTTGAACACCATCAATAGATTCCATAAGAAAACTTGAGTAAGATGTAAATTGTATTCCTTTTGATAGAAAATATGCACTTGTGTTCATTTCCTTCTAGAGATTATGACGGGAAATGTTATTAAAAACATACACACATTAGTTTCACCTGCTTGTAAATTACCTCTATATTAGATTGTTCAGGGCACCACCTACTCTAGGTCTCTCATTAATTCACCATAGTGACGGTGTGGTAGTTCCCAGTCCTTCCTACCTTGCTCCCTGTTCACTCTCACCTCTTCATTCGCCTATTTCAAATGACCCCCCTGCATCTGCTGAGACATCTTCACAATGCCAAAATCTGCTTAGATTATCTCCTTTTACCCTTCAGTTGTTTTCTTTCTTGGGAGACTCACTTCATATTACTTGGTTGAAATAATACTTGATACAATGTGCATATTTATAGCACATAACAGGCCTCCTAGGCATCAATCATGGCTTGTCTTTCACAACCATCTGCACATAGTATTTAGATGATGCTCCCATGTGTATAGTATTCCCCACACATTTGATTGCAACTATGAGGTACTATCCATAGTGATTTGACTCTGAATCTTGATTCACCTTGGGCTTAGATCTAAGGCGTTTTAATGTGTCAATGACTAATAAGAGAATATTTGATTCAAAATGGTTACTAATAAGAGAATATTTGACATAGAAGAATGCTGCTATTTTTTAACAAGCGGGCCTGAAACAAGCTAGCCTGGTGCAAGCAAGCCCGAGGCCCATAACCTAGAAGTAAACATGGAAATCTCTGCTTGGACCAATGGAAAACATCAGATCTATAATATTGATGATAATATCATGTGGTTGGATTATATGCAAGACTGGAAACCTAGGTGGGAGTTGCGACATACTGAAGTGTTAGGTGCTAACTTACAGGGATTTGACACTTTTAATATACTAGTGCCACAACTCAGAAGAATGCCTATGGGATCGAGTATTGTACCAGAGATGATTTACAATAAATCCCTGAGAAAAGCAACTGATGGAAGCAATTCGTTAACAAACCTATACCATGATATTACCTTAATCTCATCAGAGGGCTCTACACGCCACCCCGGGCTACAACTAGACCAACAGTACTACTGTATTAACTGGACATGTTCTCTCAAAGCATGGCCACATAAAGATGCTAGTCTTTGGTTTCCAAGTACTACACACACTTATGAAAAATACAGAAAATTATGGTGGAAATTCTTGAGAAAAGAAAATATAGATAGAACATACTATACCATGTTGAAGTTTGGACTTCAAATTCCTCAAATCTATGAGGACCATTCATTCTACATCCCTGATTAGATGAGACACCGGTGGCAGTCATTTGGCATCAATCTGACAGAATTATCACCAGATGCTATTTATAATCTGAAATGGGTAGTTGGAGAGTCCCTTGAACAGGTCAAAGATATTTTGCAGACAAATATTATTGAGGATCAAATCCTAGGGTAGTACATTAAATACAATCAACCATGGCTTGTCGAAACCTGCATAGACGTCCACATGCATCATAATAGATGTGTGGTTCGGAGGTCTATTTATTCAAAGGCATGGTGCAATGAATACAATTCCTATCAAGAAATTTTTGGTCCACCATACTCCGATGATTTGTAAATATCTCAAAAGTATTTGGCTATGAGTGGGGCCTGTCCATTCAGATTGTCATGAAGATTGTAAGGAAAGTCATAAAAACTTTTAGATCTTAGTATTGAAAGTCATAATAACTTTAAGATGTTTTCCATAATGGTTAGTCATGGTTTGGTTGTTTCCAACACTTATATCTCTCGTTGATTTCACTTAAGTTAAGGCTTAAATTGTCAAGGATTTGAATGTTTGCATCAAGCACATGTGGTTTGTAAGAGTTGTTTGAGGGCCTTACATAACATTCCCCACACATTTAATTACAACTAACACATTGGTCCCAAATGTTTCTATTTAATTATTTATCCTAATGGTAATATCAATGACCGATATGATTTTGACTATCAGGTGTTGAGGTGGCATCCTTCAGTTGTTTGCTTTCCTGGGAGACTAGAGTGCTCCCCTTATTTGGCATATATTTTAGTTATTTGGAGGCATAGAAACCTTAATAACAGTTTATTAAAAAGGTCATTGCTACCATTTGGATAAATAAATAAATAACAACATTCGGGAGGAAATCAGCCTTGGTACAATCAATTTAAAGTCCTCAATAGCTGATGTTATCCAATTCTATAGCATGAAACATTGGAGGTTTACCGTTGCTATGAGGTCCAAACTCCACTCAACACACCCATTATTTCTTCTCTTAGCCTTTCCATACCTCATATTTTGCAAGCATCTCATGTTGTAAGAAGACATGGATAGTCTTAATTTGCACTCAAAACTACCTCACATCCACAAAACTGGCCCAGAACTAAATGATGAGGTAGAAGGTGAAACGTGTCTACTAATGCTCATAACATTACCCATATATGTTTAATTACTGTTGTATCTTGTCATTATAGGGCCCAGAACTGCCCAGATGTGAGGTATAAAGCATGTTCATTGCCTTCCATTTTCCACAGTTGGCATGGGATGCCAAAAATTCATTTTACAACTAATAAAAGGGAAAAATCACACTTTAGACTCGTGAATTGAATCTAAAAGTACATTCTGGTAGCTATTACAAGAAACTATTTTTCATTAGAAAACCCACCGACAACTTGTTTTACAGCTTTTTTTTTATAACTGAAATGGTTATATATTGATGATTTAAAAAAAAAAAGATGGGTTACATAGCAAAATGCAGGTCTAATTGCTCCCATGGAAGGAAGACAAGCCTAGCATCTAGTTCTTCCTGATTAGTTTGATAACAAGGACTATAAATTCCTGTCCTATGATAGCTATAGTATCTAACAAATTTCCCAAGTAAAAGCAAGCAAGAGAAATACATTTGTAGGTAGTTCCAGTCTTAGGAGTGTGCAACCTATTCTATTAATTACAACGCTATTAAATCCTGTGGGGGGGGATTGAAATACTAATGAGAGGGGCTCGCCAAGTCCTATGGTACCCAAGCGTTATCAAGAACCACATTATTGTAGAGAATTGAACCATAAGGGAGACCAAAAGCGTCGAGAAACGTTGATGGCTTTATAAATAGTACACGACCAGTGACAACAAATAAGCAACCAAATTGCGAATTCGAGGCACGCGAACATCATCGCATATTTGTATGTGCAATAAAAACAATACTTGTAGGTGAAGAGTTGTTGATCGATTACAACTTAAATAGAATAGACGTGGCTTCCGTGGTCTAGGGGAACCGTGGACCGTCAGAAAATATGCCTCATGAGGTAAATGCGAAAAGTAGTAACCAAACATGACTACAATAACTAAATGTTTGGTTTTCTTCTGTTAACATTCAATTTCCACTGTTTCCATTCGCTTTATTCATGCTTATTATGAATATGTCCATGTGATTACATGGTAGTTACATTGCTATGAATATCTCATTTTTTTTTTTATGCAATTATTGAATACTGAATTTTTTTTTAGGTTAGTGGCAGTGGAAAAGCACATGCCTCTTCCACGGTCTGGGGTGACTGTGGAAGGTCAGCATCTATGCCTCGTCAGGTAAATGTTAAATATAGTAAATAAATATGACTACAATAACAAGATGTTCCAATTTTCACTATTAGCATTCGCTTTTTCCGTGCTTATTGTTAATATTTCCATATGAAATCATGCTTATTAAACTGTGGTAGGAGTCTGCTCATGGCGATGGAGCAGAACATGTATCTTCTACTTCTGAGGTAAAAATTAATATTAATGCAATATCTCATTTTTCTTTATGTTACAATAATTTAGTCTGAGGTAAACGTTTATTTATTGATTTAGTGTGTCGGTGTGGCGCCATTGGAAAGGCACCTGCTGCTTCCATGGTCGAGGGTGACCGTGGAAGGTCACACTCTATGGCCCGTCAGGTAATTGTTTAGTAAAATAAGTAAATGTTTCGATTTAGTACATTCACATTTTTTTGAGCTTATGATGGATTACTGGATCATTTTTCTGACATTATGACAGATTACTGGTTCATTCAGGACCGTGGAAAGTCACCTGTTGCTTCCACGATGACGGTTCCTCGTGGACACTCACCGATCATAACACCGAGTAAGGTAAATGTTAGTGCATAATAGTAACTTAATCTTCATTACAATATCAATATTTGAATGATGTTAAAATTATATTGCATAGTTAAATTTATTATTTGATGAATTTAGTCACGTGCACCAGCTCTGGGTGATGAGGGGTTTGACGAAGAGATTTTCTATTCCATTGACCCAATGCACACTTTTAGAGTAGCCTTGAAAAAGGAAAATTGTGAAATGCTTTCCTTGGCTCGCCAAAGGCCCTTGTCATAGGAGAACAAGGAAAATATTATAGATCTGCAAGGGGTTATAAAGTCTTATGGGGTAAGTTGCATCTTCACAATTGGTTTTAAGCTATGTTGTGATTTCATATATGATATTATGTTTTTTTATCATTCCAAGTGATTTGATAAAGTAAAGTTTATTGTTTGTAGGATTTTTTAAAACCCGTGACTACAGAACCTGCCGCGACAGGTATAGGTAGCAGTGATGGTCCAATTCAACAAAAAAAAGCAGTGTACCAATGAGGCTTTTTGCCACTCCTGTAGTTGGCCTCGATTCCATTGATGATGACATTGGTGAGAGAGAGCATGATGCCATGTCGGATCATGGTGAGAGAGAGCATGATGCCATGCCAGAGCATGATGAGACAGAGCCTAGGACTCCACATGACTCTGGATATGAACATAGTGTAGACAACCAGGATACTTTTCCTGGTGCGGCACGAGTTAAAAGCACTGGAAAACTAGATCTCACCTTTTTGGTGGATGACTCTTGTGTTCCTATCAAGATCCAGAAAATTGCTGGTATTTATCCATTATTTTTTTTATTTTAATCATGAAATTGAAATAGACATACGTTGAAATTATTATAAATTAATGGATTACATGTTTCTACAGAAAACAATGTCTTCTACAGGCATTTGAATGACAAAGCCTTGGAGCTATTTGGCCCCACCATTCGCACACGGTGGAATAGCCAAAATAGCACTAAGAGAGATGAGTTGATTGACCACATGGTCAACTTGTTCGGAAATACTTTCAACAGGAAAGTTGTTGCACGGTTAGCCGGTGAGAATTTGAAATATACCAGGGCCCAATATAGGGATATATTGCAAGCTGACCTCAGGCATGAGCTCCCTCCCATGGCTCCCGAGAAAGAGCGGAAGGCGTTGATAGATGATGCAAAGGAGAACTTGCAAAAAAGGAAAGGAAAACAACCATGACCTGGTAAAGCAAGGTACAACATATATCACCTTTTTACTGAAATAAGCTCAATTGTTTTTTTCCTTTTTGTTTTAAGTAATATTTTTGATATCTAAGGTTTTTGAAAATTTTCATATATAGGCTACCTGACACCTCCAAAGCAAGCAAGGCTAGAAAGGAAAAGCACGGGCAACATAGACTGGGCCAGGGTGGCTATAGAAAACTAAAAGCAAGAATTGTAAGTATTGAATGATTAGTTGTCGGGAATATTTATTTAATAGTACCAAACAAATATCTGATTTTGATACTGGAAATTTTAAAATGTGTTATCATGCATTACAAGAAATACGTTCCAAGTTGCTGCCACCGATGAAGACCTAAAGCTTGGTTTCAAGTTTGGTTTTAAAAGTGTGGTTGAACATCGGAAAAGCTTGGGGCAGACTCCAATCTCCCCAGTGACACAAATGTAGGTATATCACCAATTGTAGTATACTATTAAAGTCTATTCAGTACTTCTGATTATATCACCCATAACTAAAAATTTGTGTTTTTTTTTAAGCA
This sequence comes from Larix kaempferi, assembly GCA_027924585.1. Classification (NCBI taxonomy): domain Eukaryota; kingdom Viridiplantae; phylum Streptophyta; class Pinopsida; order Pinales; family Pinaceae; genus Larix; species Larix kaempferi. The sequence continues at coordinate 5,967,246 of BSBM01001404.1, read as the reverse complement.
ACAATGCAACCGCAGCAGTGAATCTAGCGCTACTCAGCAAGTACAAGTTGATGTTGGGGTGAACATTTCCCATGATAGTGTGGAGCATAGTGTCCATTCCAGTATGTATGCTTTGGAAATAGAAAAGTATACTGGTATTAGATGTATATATTTCCTGACCTAAACTTATAAATTTTCTTCTTTCAATGGAAGACCATGCAGCTCAGGAGCATGAAGTGCAAGGGGAAGCGACTATACCTTCAATCAACACCCCAGTTGTCACATCTACAGAGATTGGTAAAGAGAAATATTGTAATTTTAATCAAAATAATGAAATATTTATTTCAATAATAATTCAACGTCATATATATATGCACCTCATTTCCGTTGTTACAGTTCACACCCCTACAGAACTGCCTCCACGCCCTGCTCAGTGACGTACAAGAAGTGGCACAAATGAGGGCACGGAAACACAAAAAATAATAGGAGATATCGCAGTAAATACTACACCAATTGATGATTGTGATACCGTACTTGCAAGTTATTTCAATGCAAAAAAACAGAAATCAACGAAAAAGTAGTTCATGACTTGTATTTTGATGGATATAGATGTTGTTAGTATGAAACATTGTTAGTATGTAACATAAATAACTTTTATTTGGTTTAGTTACGAGGTACTTATCTTTTATGTGATTCTCTTAGCAATTTTCCCATTTATATCTTTTATTTTCGTAGAATTTGAAATTTAAATTTAAATGTCATCACAAGTCACTGTATGCTTGTTTATAATTATTTTGTATTTTAATATTCAAATTCTGTTTTTTCTAAAACATCATCAATCCTATATGTGCTACATGTAGATAAATTAGTCTAAAAAATTGATTCTCTTTATATTAGATATATTAGATATGTTCATCATGACTTCGATGATCATCACTCTTTATAATTTGATTACAGCCCAATACATCTCGAGGACCAACTTCAGCACAGGGACCACAGAGGAGTGTTGAAGTTGATAGAGATCAAATTTATGTTGTAAAATATTTTACTATTGCTTTAGCACTATTCAGAAATAGTACCACACTTCATATCTGATTTTTGGTTAAATGTTAACGTGGAGATCTTCAACTATACCTCTCTTACTGTTATATGATCAATATGTTTATTTTATCAAATTTTACTGAAAGAGATGAAAATTATGTTATAATATTACTGCCCATTACATCTCGAGGACCAACTTCAGCATAGGGACCACAGAGGAATCCCTAAGTTGATAGAGTTCTAAATTGTGTTAACAGATGTAGCTTTTATTTTCTATAGTACAAGGTACTTATCTATTATGTGATGCTTTCAGGATTGCATAGAGAGAAATGAGGGATATTTTTATTTGGCATCCCACGACCCTTCCTCATACTGTGATGATGAACTTTCAGGTTATATAGAACGACTGTACATTTGAGAGAGATATGATTGGTTGTACCTTCCCCACCTTGATTGAGCTATGATTGGTCTTGTGGTACCTTATATTTCACTGGTGTTTAATGGGGTCATTTAACCTCCTTGAGTAACTTTTTTAAAACCACCTTGTTGAATTTTTGCTCTTATAGAGTACTATGGTTGTTTGGCCACATTTGGATGAGCTTACCCTTGGTTCTAAGGGTCATGGGTCTTCTACTACCCACACCTATGTTATGACCATCTTTTATATTTTCTTTCATTATGAGCATTATTTATATTTGTAACGACACTTCAGATCTCATTTTTGGTTTAATGTACCTTCCCCACCTTGATTGAGATATTATTGGACTTGTGGTACCTTGTCTTTGACTTGTGGTTAATGCGGTCATTTATCCTCCTTCATTTTTTATATACCACCTGGTTGAATTTTTGGTCTTATAGAGAAGTTGACTTTGATCACCTGCGATTAGTTGTGGTGTGGTGATAATCACTTCTCTTCTGCTGAGACTTGGTTGAAGTTTATAATTTTTGTAACTTTGTTTATGCTGACTTCATTGACCTAATCAACTATTAATTTTTCATAATTTACTTCAATCTGATCTAGGATCTTAACTAAGAGAACAACATGTACAACATATCAATCATGGACACAATAATGCAAGAACATAAGAGACACAGAGTTTACTTGGGGAAAACCATAAAGGTGAAAAACCCCAATAACTTCCTCAGAGATAGATAGAGCAATGATACAACCCAAGCATAAGAGATAGACATCTCCTAGCAGCAGCTTCTCCTCCTCCACAAGTGCACCAATCTCCCGAGAGTGTGAGAGAGAAATAGAATTATCAAATAGAGTGCCTCCCGCACTCTATTATACTTGACTTGACTTGCCTAATAACCTTTACTAGGTCAGCCTTAACTTAACCACATAACATAGTGTTGACTGGGCCAACACCCAATAGGGTGGTCTAATAACCCTTCGATCCACATGACTTATACAGGGTTGACCCCAACAAGGTGGTCTAATAACCCATCAAGTATAAGTTACGACACTTACAATGTAAATGACGACACTTTCGTATAGAGGAATAATAACATCTATATAGGAATACAAACACTTCCGTATAGAGGAATAATACCATCTCTATAGGAGTACAATATACATATATGAAATACATTCTGAAGTTACATATACATCAACACTCCCTCTTAACTAGGAAGGTATTTCTCGACACAGGTCTTCTAGCACAAGTCATCTTCTTTGGATCATCGTCACTAGATAATCGTCATCGTCACTGCTGCTGCTATCTCAATCAATCTCTGAATCTACTCATTGTAGGAAGTTCTACAGAGCTAGTCCTTTTTCATACTAGATGTAGGCCCACCACCTGCAGGTCTTCATCATCAATGGCCATACTGTGGATCCCAGGACTGATTACGTGTGTTAACAAAACCTAGTGCAGACTGTAGGTTCTTTTACATGTTGACCTTCACAAAATATACTCAGAGCATCCCAGGATGTTATGAGCACACAGCTCTACCTGTTTGGATCTCGATAGAGCATCCCAGGATGTTACGAGCACATCGCTCTACCTGTCCGGATTTTAAAGGATATTTTCTATGTGAACTATTGCAAAACCTACTCAGAGCATCCTAGCACAGACTATAGGATCTCGATAGAGAAATGCAAGATGTTACGAGCACACTGCTCTACCTATCTGGTTTTTAAAGGATCTTTTCTATGCTACCTGTAGCAAAACCTCGAAAGAGCATTCTAGCGCAAACTATAGGATCTCCCAAGATCTTTTCTATGATACCTGCACAACCTATCCACGGCCACAGAGTATCAAACCGATACTCACCATACATCGTCCTGATGTACATCATCACATGATCAACCTAATCATCATCATAGCATCAACCTGATGCGTATCATCTGGAGCGACATCCTGAAGCTCATCATCTGTGATCATCCCGATCATCATAGCATCAACCTGATGCATATCATCTGGAGCAACATCCTGAAGCTCATCATCTGTGATCATCCCGATCATCATAGCATCAACCTGATGCATATTATCTAGAGCAACATCCTGAAGCTCGTCATCTGTGATCATCCTGATCATCATAGCATCAACTTGATGCATATCATCTGGAGCAACATCATGAAGCTCGTCATCTGTGATCACCCTGATCAAACAATATATCCATCTGATGCATACACAGTATCTACCTAATACATATCATACATGATCCACCTGATCATACAACGCATCCATCTTATATACATAAGTACATGATCATACTGATCATACAAGTATCCACCTGATACATACATAAGTACATGATCACACTGATCATACAAGTATCCACCTGATACATATACAAATAAATGATCTACCTGATCATATCCATCATCAACATGATGCATACATACATACATATAAATGATCCAACTGATCATATAGAGCAGAAACTAGAACATCATCCTAATGCTCATCATCCAGCGCTTACATCCATAGCCATGTGAAGGGTCCTCCTTCCACCATGCTTGGAATGGCTTCAGTAAATGTGTCCATCACTTCTTCCTTGAAGTGTCATCAATCTGAAGAACGCCAAGCCTCTCTCTGAAGTACTCAAACTTCACTCTGGCTAGTGGCTTCGTCAACACATCTGCAATCTGCTCATCCATCACAACTTACATGAGCTTCACTGCTCCTCTTTGCACCATATCCCTAATATAGTGATATTTTATCTCAATGTGTTTCGACCTGTTGTGGAACACCGGGTCTCAGACAGCTTCACACAACTCTGGTTGTCACAAAATATACCAGTAGCCTCCAATGGGAGATCAAATAACTCAGACAGTAGCTTCCGGAGCCATACTGCCTCACAACTAGCCGAACATGTTGCAACATACTCAGCCTCAGCTGTACTCAATGCTACGCAAGACTGCATCCTACTAAACCAAGAGTTCACACCTGATCCCATATTGAAGCAACACCCAGATGTGCTCTTCCTATCTGCAACACTGCCTTCCCAATATGAATCAACATAAACCTGCAGGTTAAACTTTTGATTTGCATCATACTTGAGCCCATAATCAACTGTACCCTTTAGGTACCTCAGAATATGCTTTACATCAACCAGGTGAACACTCCTCAGATCCATCAGGAATTGGCTCAATGTGTTCACCGCAAAGCAAATATCTGGTCTCGAGTTCGTCAGGTACATCAAGGACCCAATCATCTGACGATACATAGTGATATCAACTAGCTCAGATGGAGCATCACACATAAGCTTCGGGTTTGATGCCATAGGTGTGGCCATGGCCTTGCATTCCATCATCCCGAACCTCTTCAAGATCTCTACTGCATACTTCCCTTGTCCAAGGAAGATTCCATCTGCACTCTGCCACACCTCCATACCTAGAAAATAGTGCATCATCCACAAGTTCTTCATCTCGAACTCGGTAGCAAGCTTCCGCTGTGTGTCGGCAATCAATCTATCTTCACCTGTAATAAATAGGTCATTCATATACAAAAGTAGTATCACTAGATTTCCTTCTTCAACCTTGTAGTAAAGGTTGGACTCTGCTTTACTCTTGGTAAAGCCCAAACTGGATAGAAAGTTGTCTATCCTAAGTTCTGCACATATATGACTCCCTGTCATGTGTCTCAGAACCAAGTGGCTGCTGCACATACACTTCTTCTTCAACTACACCATTCAAGAAAGTTGTCTTGAAATCCATCTGGTGTATCTTCCCTTTCATCACTGCAGCCAGAGCAAGTACTGATCTAATGGAAGTGTATCTGGCTATAGGAGCAAAAGTCTCTATGCTACCACCTGCAGTATGCTTGATCTTGTAGATCCTCTTGGAAGTCACTATAGACTCCCCTTCAGGTCTTGGGACTGCATCCCAAACATCTTCGTGGTCGACTGGTACTCCTCAATCATGGCATTATTCCCAAATCTTGGGAACTTCAATATCTTCAATGTTTTCAATAGATAACTTTGTTGCTGAACAAATGTTGTAGTCCTTCTTTTGTAGGTGATGGTATACGATCTTTCCTACATAACAAGTTAAATTGCATGATTAGAAAACATCTCATAGTTTTCAGAACAAATTCTTACACATAAAGAAATATGTCATACATTCATGCAATTATCTTAGCCAATGCTTCAATACAACATTTATCCATATCCTGTAACTTTCTAGATGCCTTCCAATCTCTACCAGAACATTGTTAAGAGTGTGCACAACTCCCAACATGTCAGCAAAGAGGTTTCATTCTAGATAAGTAGCAATGGAATGTTGTACAGTGCCATAGGCCACTTACCCATGTATATTAGTAGTATACTTTTCGTCAATGCAACTATTCTAATATGCATAATACATAACCTAATTCTAGGAACATGAGGATATACATTATTGAACAGTATTATTTAAACAATAAAATATCCAAGGAATGATAATTCAAATACTTATCTTTATTTGTTTGTTGGGTTGACTCCCTCTCATTCTTTGCTTCTTTTCTGCAACTCCATTCTGATGTGGATTGTGAGAAGTGGTCAACTCCCTCTAAATATCTGCATCCTTGCAGAAACTACTGAAGTGTGCTCCTTCTTGATCTTTGCTTCCTTGCAGGAACAACTGGAGTGTGCTCCCTCTTGATCTTTTCTTCCTTGCAGTAACAACTGGAGTGTCCTCCCTCTTGACCTTTGCATTCCTGGATTACCTGTCCTTGAACTTATATCCATTACTATGCATGCTTATTAGTATCATCATTGTGTTACCCTCGAGGTCTCATACATAATCACACATTCATTAGTATAATCTTAATACTATCAAAACACAATAATCTTAAACATGTAAAGTCATGATCATTTCAAACACAGATAATAAACATTAGTATTCAAGGTTTCAGGGAAGTCTTCTTTTCTTCATGCATATTCTTATTTGATCATAGGTTATTTAAATCATCAATCAAGATAAGAGACATAAAATGCATAAACCCTTGATTACTTACATTTCTAACTTTATGAATAAACATAACCAATCATACCAAGTATACTTATATAAGGGATCCTAACACAAGGTCGGATTCTAACTTGATATAGGAAAAACATACCTGGATTGGTATGTTAGCTAGTTATGTCTAACATACCCACATGATGTCTTCTTGTTCTCTTCAATGACTTGTGCTAGTAACCTGCATATCCCATAGGTTAATCATTATAGAACCTAGTTATACATACCTCGTAAGTAGATCTTCTAAGTGATCCATGACAATGGATGAATCTTTGTCTTCATGTCATCATGATCATATGTTCTTGAACTAGAACATGATTTGTCTTTCTTGGTGTACCTTTCATGTTAGCGGACAACATAAATCTCATACAACACCATAATGCATTAGTACAATCATAAGTGTCAACACCCTACTCAATGATCTTCTATCATGCATTTATAATTTTATTAAGGTGATTTGACAAGTCTAAATTTGATCAAGATTGTACTAACCGTAATAACATGAAGACAAACATACCATAAACTTAATCATGAACAAATCTTGAAACATACCTGGATAAGTCATACCTGTCGAGATTTCTTGTAATCTTCTTATGTAAGGCCTTAGCCTCATCTCCCTCTGAAACAGGAACTTCTTCACTTATGCAGTTGACTAATCCATTCTCTTCTGGGATTAACCCAATCCACTTGATTTGCAGGAACTGGATCTAGAGCTGGATTAGGGTTTGTCAGAGAAACCCTAAAAATTCAAACTTTGCATTTCAAACTTCTGAAAGGATAGAAATATGTGCCTTGATGAGCTAATCAAGCTGGTATACTCAGAATTTGAAAACTGCAAAGTTTCACCCCTCAAATTTGCCTTTGAAACTTTCGGATTCACTAGACATGATCCCGAACTAGGGTTTGATCAAGCCCATCCTTATGCCCAACCAAAAATTCTGATCTTGGTCTCTAAATTTCGATTTTTATGAGTAGCATTCAGCTGTAGTCTCTAATTACAAAAATTCCAACTTTCTCCGAAACCTTAAATTCCGGAAGCCATGAATGAAGGTGCTCAAAAATAATTTTTTTTTGACAGAAATATGTACCTGATTGTTTCTGGTGTAACTCCAAACTTTTCACTCCACAGGGTTTGAAAATTTTTCCTTTGATAGCCTGACCTGTCATATTTCCAACCCCATAGGTCCGACCTCAAATGGATTCTCTGAGAGAGAGTTATGCCAAGTGTCGAAACGTGACCTGTTCATGGGATAAAACAGGAGAGTGAGCTTGTATGATGTGCCATGTGTCACTAGTTCAGTTTCGGCCTTTGAAAAGGTTACCTGAGAAAGTACAGTCCATGCACTACCTGTGACTTTTTACGAAATTTCATTTGGAGCTTCCTAGCCCAAGTGATGACTTCATGGGATAACACAGGAGAGCGAACTTGTACAATGTGCCACGTGTCACTGTTTCAGTTTCGGCCTTTGAAAAGGTTACCTGAGAAAGTACAGTCCATGCACTACCTGTCACTTATTACAAAATTTCATTTGGAGCTTCTTAGCCCAAGTGATGACTTCCAAGGTCACGTATTTATGACTGAGATCTGGAAGAGGCAGAAACCCTATATTGTACAGATCATAAATCACCAAGTACAATGAATTAGAGGTTTTCCTTTGGACACAAGGTACATGGAGATATTAGCTTCTACCTGTACGATTTTCAGACCCTGAAACCTTGCCGAAATGTATTTATAGCGAAACTTCTATGATGACTGGTTTTTTCTATATCAAGCCCTAGCATCGCAAGTGCAACAAGTGTCATACATGCCATACCATGCCTTCTTTCAGGCTAGCTCTGATACCATGTTAATTTTTAAAAATTTATTTCAATCTGATCTAGGATATTAACTGAGAGAACAGCATGTACAGCATATCAATCATGAACACAATAATGCAAGCACACAAGAGACACAGAGTTTACTTGGGGAAACCCATAAAGGTGAAAAACCCCAATAACTTCCTCAGAGATAGATAGAGTAATGATACTATTAGAACTGTAATCCACACTTAGTACCATAATCCATAAATTTTTATTGCTCATGTGCTTAATTAAACCATAGTTTGGACTAGGTGACTACAGTTGGTCAAATACCCACTTTTGAGAGTGTTCACACCCACTTCCAAGCAAACCAGTTCACCAAGCCTCCTATTTTGTCCACAAGTGCGCCCTCATTAATTACTGGTGCGCCCTCTCTCCTTGTTTTGGGGAATTTCAGTTGACCAAGGGCGCTAGGGTGGATTTTGCCCATTTTTTGCTAGATTTCGAGCATTTAATGCTCCCTTGGGCCCCCCAAACTCCTCTACTTGCTCACCCACGCCTGCCTTGAGCTCATTAATGACCCAACATGCTTCAGCCACCTCCACACCATAATTCGTGACTGTTTGGGGTGATTGGGATTGAGTTGGACCCACCTAGGGGGGATTGAGGCCCATTTGGCATTTTTGACTTGTACACTCAGCTTGAGCCACCTAATGCTCTCGAATTTCTCATGGATGTAATAAATACCTGTTACTAACATTTTCACATGTTAGACAGTCAGTTAATCAAGAGATTCAGCATACATTGTGTGTAAAATTATCTTCTTTTTCAAGTTTTTCCACCAGTTTTGCAAATTAATTCGATTTTGTGAGGTTATCCATAGCTCCTAGATCTTCTGTGATCAAAATACTCACATGGTATCAGAGCCATCATGGAGTTAGTGAGTTTCAGGTCAATATTGAGCATTGAACCGCATTCTAGAGAGGATTTCCAGATAAAAATTGAGTGTTTTTTGCAGGTGTTTCAGTAGTTTTCTCACCATTAACGCAACAGTCATGGAAGCAAACCAAATGTTGCTCACACCCTTCAATTTTTTCGATTGGAAGACTGAGATGGTCATCAAGCTGAGATCTAAAGGTCTCTATAGAGTGACCATGGGCACAAAAGTGGAGCCAAACTCTACTGTGGAGAAAGCAAAGTACTACAATCGACTTGATGAAGCTTATGGATTGCTATGCCTGAGCATTTCAAGGGAACTCTTGTTTCATACAGACAGTTTGACAACCCCCAATGAAGTATGGGTGAAGCTAGAATCACTCTTTGGGAAAACTGATGATCTGAGAGGCCACCAGCTTGAAAACGAGCTCATTAGCTTGAGCCCAGCGCATTTTGAAACCATCCAGGAGTTCTTCACGAAATTCAAGTCACTGGTGCTTCAATTGCAACAATGTGGAATTGTTAAGAAGGAGGAACAACTGATTCTGTCCATCCTTTCGAAGCTAGGCCCAGAATTCTCTGTATTTGTTAGCACATTTCACTCAGCCAAAATGACCCTTCGAAATTGGCAAATGCCATCACTAGCTACCTTCATGGAGTGTCTCACTCAGGAGCAGGACAAACTAGTTCAGATGGGTACCATAAAATCAAAGGACCAAGCACTGGCAATGGGTGTTTCAAATGCCAACAAAGGCAAGCAGAAAGCCAAGAATTCGAAGCAGCAAGAGAAGAGGAAGTCTGACAAGACCAAGTCTGTAGATGGGGGTTCGAATCTGTCAAAGGAGAAGGACAAGAAGGGAAAGGAAAAGACCAAATGCACCTATTGTCATAGGGGATGGCATCCAGAGAGCTCATGCATGAAGAAAACCATTGACTCAATGGCGCAGCTGCTGGAGAAGAACAACATCCCAGTTCCTGAGGGCGCAAGGAAGAAAGAGAGCACCTCAAATCCTGACAATAAGGAGAAGTGTCATGCTTTGGTAGTAGGTACTTCAAATCCCTCATCCTTTATCATTGATTCAGGAGCTTCCAGACATATGGTTTCATCCAGAGAGCTCTTCTCTTCTATGCATTTGAATGGTGGCCCAACAGTTCGAATGGGAGATGATTCAGAAATCCAGACCAAGGGGATTGGTAGGATTGACATGGAGCATGGCTATTTCAGTGATGTGCTCTATGTACCTTCATTGGCTGCAAATTTGCTATCAGTGTATCAAATGACCCATACAGGAGAAGCCAAGAGAGTGACATTTACTCTGGATTTGGTAGAAATCTCAGAAATTTCCTCAAATCAAGTTGTGGCAGTAGGGTATGCTGATCATGATGAGAGAATGTACAAATTCTCAAATTTCATTCCAAATTCTAGTGACCATGCTCTTGTCTCTCATGCCAACGAGACCTCCAAGTTGTGGCATGAAAGATTTGGCCACATGAACTACAAATATCTCCAACAATTGCACAAGGACGAGATGGTGGAAGGGCTTCTAGAAATCAGATCTTCAAATGGTGCATGCATTGGGTTTGTAGTTGGAAAGCATCCTGAGCGCAGCTATGAGAAGGGAATGGCAAGGAGAGCCAATCAACCACTTGGATTGGTACATTCAGACCTCATTGGTCCTCTTCCCACTCCATCATATGGTGGTTCAAGGTATGTACTTACATTCATAAATGACTACTCTCGATTCTGCTGGGTTTACTTCCTTAAATTGAAGTCAGAAGTGTTTGAGAAATTGAAGATTTGGAAAGCCCTAGTGGAGAACCATAGTGGTCATAAGATAAAGATCCTTAGGACTGATAATGGAAAGGAATATGTGAATAATAACATTTAGCATCTTTGTGAGGAATGTGGCATCCAAATGCAACATTCAATCTCCTACACACCTCAGCAAAATGGTGTGGCAGAGAGGAAAAATAGATCTCTCAAGGAGATGGCTACTTGCATGATTGAAGCTAGGGATCTAAGCCCTAATCTATGGGCTGAAGCCATCAATTGTGCTGCTCATATTCAGAACAGAGCCTTTCACAAATCAGTCAAAGGAAAAACCCCCTATGAGGCATGGTTTGGCCAAAAACCAAATGTGTCAAATTTCAGGATTTTTGGGTCTAGAGCATGGGCTCGAATTCCATCAGAAAAGAGGAAGGCTTTGGAGCCACAGAGCAGGGAATGTATCATGGTTGGATATGGTGAGGACACAAAGGGCTACAAGCTCTTTGACACATACACACTCAAAACTTTCATTGAGAGAAGTGTGCAATTCGAAGAAGAACCAATTCCAGATTTTGAGCTTGCACCGGGGGAAAGCTCCTCTCCTCCACACCTTAATGAAATTAGTGATGATTCCACCTCTGATTTTTCTGATATTGCTGAAGATGACATGGCTGAAGATGACATTTCTGTACATGAGTCACCATCAAGGCCCAAGTGGGCTGAAAAAATCATACAAGCTGCAGGTGAATTGGTAGGCAATCCCCAAGAGCCTAGGAAGACTAGATCTCAAACAATCAATGCTTCCTTTGCAAATGAAAGTGAACTTGCTGATCACTGTTATATGATGACTGGATCTGATCCAACATCATATCAGGAAGCTCATCATGATCCAAGTTGGAGAGCAGCAATGCAAGAAGAATTCCAGTCTCTCCAAGAGAACAAAACATGGGATTTGGTGCCTCTTCCTCCCAAGAGGAAACTTGTGCAATGTAAGTGGATTTTCCGAACCAAACCTGTTGCTGATGGTTCTGATCTGAAGTACAAGGCTAGGTTAGTGGCTAAGGGCTACTCTCAAATCCATGGTTTGGATTATACAGAGACCTTTGCACCGGTTGCAAAGATGGACTCAATTAGACTAGCTCTAGCCATGGCAGCTAGTAAAGGTTGGGAAGTTCACCACATGGATGTCAAAAGTGCATTCTTGCATGGTGAGCTACAGGAAGAGATATATATGCAGCAACCTGAAGGATTCCAAGAGGATCCCACACTTGTATGCAGGTTGAAGAAGTCACTCTATGGACTCAAGCAAGCCCCCACGGCTTGGTATGCCAAAATGGATGCTTTTTTGCTCTCAATTGGTTTCTGTCGATGCAAGTCTGATCCAAATGTTTATTTGCAGCATTGTGATGATAATTTGTAGGTCATTGTACTGTATGTTGATGATCTCTTAATTACAGGGAGCTGCACCAAACAAATTGGCTCAATTAAAGCTTCTTTGCACAGTGAATTTGCCATGATCGACCTAGGATTGCTAAGGCAATTTTTGGGTTTGGAAATTGAGCAATCTGAGAGAGGTATATTGCTGAGTCAACCTAAGTATGCTTCAGACCTATTATTCAAGTTTAAAATGGCTGAATGTAAGGCATCCAAGTGCCCATTCCTTTCAGGCATAAAACTAGGTGAATTTGAAGACTCTCCATTGGTGGATTGCACTCTCTACAGGCAGCTAGTTGGAAGTTTGCTGTACCTTACACATACACGACCTGATTTGTCTTATGCTGTAAGTGATGTAGCAAGGTATATGCAGCAGACACATGAGATCCATTGGAAGCAGCAAAAAGGATCCTTCATTATGTCCAAGGAACAAAGAGCTTTGGGATACACTATGCAGCTGGTTCTTCACTTCAACTAGCTGGATTTTCTGATTCCGATTGGGCGGGAGATCCCATCGATAGAAAGTCCACTTCAGGTTTTGTGTTTATGTTTGCTGAAGGTCCCATTTGCTGGTCAAGTAAGAAACAACATACAATTTCTCTTTCATCAGCAGAGGCCGAGTACAGGGCAGCAGTGAACGCAGCCACACAGTGTGTTTGGTTGCAAGGCATTCTTCGGGAGTTTGGTGTTGCTATTGATTCTCCAACCAATATTTGGGTGGATAATCAAAGTGCCATCAAGATATCTACTGATCCAGTACAGAGGCAAAGAACAAAGCACATTGAGATCCACATGCATTCCATTCGGGGCTTGGTGCATGACAGGGTGATTTCATTGCAGTATTGCCCATCCACGGAGCAAACTGCAGATATTTTCACCAAGTGCTTTACTGAGAAGACCTTCACTCACTTGAGAGCTTTGCTTGGAGTGAGTGATGGATGGTGATTGCTGCAATTTAATTGCAGGTTCAGCCCCATGTCCATTTTAGAGGGAAGTTTTTATCCCATGAGGTTTTGCTTCTTTTCCTCTGTTCATATGGACAAATAAAATTTCTGTTTGTAATGAGGTGACTTGAGCCTTTGTTGCCAAGGCCTCCCACTTATCTTTCATGAGTTGTACTAAGTTCTGGTTAAGGGGGGGTGTTAGAACTGTAATCCACACTTAGTACCATAATCCATAATTTTTTATTGCTCATGTGCTTAATTAAACCATAGTTTGGACTAGGTGACTACAGTTGGTCAAATACCCACTTTTGAGAGTGTTCACACCCACTTCCAAGCAAACCAGTTCACCCAGCCTCCTGTTTTGTCCACAAGTGCGCCCTCATTAATTACTGGTGCGCCCTCTCTCCTTGTTTTGGGGAATTTCAATTGACCAAGGGCGCTAGGGTGGATTTTGCCCATTTTTTGCTAGATTTGGAGCATTTAATGCTCCCTTGGGCCCCCCAAACTCCTCTACTTGCTCACCCACGCCTGCCTTGAGCTCATTAATGACCCAGCATGCTTCAGCCACCTCCACACCATAATTCGTGACTGTTTGGGGTGATTGGGATTGAGTTGGACCCACCTAGGGGGGATTGAGGCCCATTTGGCATTTTTGACTTGTACACTCAGCTTGAGCCACCTAATGCTCTCAAATTTCTCATGGATGTAATAAAAACCTGTTACTAACATTTTCACATGTTAGACAGTCAGTTAATCAAGAGATTCAACATACATTGTGTGTAAAATTATCTTCTTTTTCAAGTTTTTTCACCAGTTTTGCAAATTAATTCGATTTTGTGAGGTTATCCATAGCTCCTAGATCTTCTATGATCAAAATACTCACAGATATAAACCAAGCATAAGAGATAGACATCTCCTAATAGCATCTTCTCCTCCTCCACGAGTGCGCCACTCTCACGAGAGTGTGAGAGAGAAATAGAATTATCAAATAGAGTGCCTCCCGCACTCTATTTAGACTTGAATTGACTTGCCTAATAACCTTTACTAGGTCGGCCTTAACTTAGCCACATAACATAATGCTAATTGGGCCGACACCCAATAGGGTGGTCTAATAAACCTTTGTCCCACATGGCCGACCCCTAATAGGGTGGTCTAATAACCTTTCGACCCACATGACTTATATAGGGCCGACCCCAACAAGGTGGTCTAATAACCCATCAAGTATAAGTCACTACACTTACAATATAAATGACAACACTTCTATATAGAGGAATAATAACATCTCTATAGGAATACAAACACTTCCGTAAAGAGGAATAATACCATCGCTATAGGAGTACAATATACATATATGAAATACATTCCGAAGTTACATATACATCAACATCAACTCCAATCATTTTTCTCTCTCTGGTTTGTACAAACCCTCTTGAAGGGTCAGCTGGTTCCTAGAGATGACTGGCCTCTCTGAGGCACACGCAGTCTTTTCTAAAAGTAATACTTTTGAGTATATTTTCATGAATGGTTTCACACCAAGGTTGGTATCTTCAACTAAATCTCTCTTTTTGTTATATGATATATATGTTTAATTTATTACAAGTTACTGAATATTGGTTTACTGTTATAGTTTGCATGTCAGTGTAACTCATTATAATCTGTTGATATGACAGTTTTGAATTTACCAAAGACCCCGTGTTAAGAACTTACTAGTTGTACATTTGGAGCTTGAAAGAGACAAAATTAATAGTCACCTACATGACTTATTCTACACAGTTGAGTATTCACTACTTATTTAATATCAAATCGTGGTCTTTTATGGACAATCTGGGCATTGTGGTCTTTTACAAATTGCAAGCTACATAAATTATGGTGGTTACCGAAAGTTGGAGATTCGATGGCGATTGGGAAACCCAAAGTTGGAATGTGGCACACTCCAACTTTGGCACCTTCCTTTAGACAAGCCTCGTAAATAGTATAGAAGCCTTCACACACCAAAAATCACCACATGAAACCCTAGTTTCTCAAGGAGAGAGGTGCACACCACTTTTTGTCAAGTAGCTTATACTAATTAACAAAAAGACTTCGAAACCAGTACATAATATTAGTGTTGCAAAACAAAAAACTGGCAAAAAGTTGGCACGGGTCATCAATTTGGAAAATTAGAAAAATTGAGAGAAAACCAACAAAACTCATCAAGTATAAATTCAGACCTTATAAATTCAAAAAAATTGGTGAGTTGAAAAACATAGAAAACTTGGGAAAACTCAAGAATTTGATAATGTCTCACTTGTGACAGTGATCTCCATTCTTCCTTGCTCGACACCCAATTGATTACCTAGTCTTTTCCATTGACAGGAAATTAGGATCATCTCCATTTAGGGAATCTTCTAGCAGTGAGTCCCCTGAGGGGGGATGCAAGTAATGTGCCCATTGGTAATGAACCAGATATTTGCTTCCAATTGAGGGAAGATGGTCCATTTGAATATAGAAGGCTTCCTCTAATTGTATCATGCCTTGGCCTTCAGACAGGAAATTCAATGAAATTGGGAATCCTTTATTGAGACTAAACCATTATAGTGAAGAGATTTCATCCAGAACTGATCGTAGAATGAGATATAGACAATGTGGGAAAACACGTGATGATGTTGATTTGTGTGTGATTGCATATGTAGCTAGAAAATATATAGAAGGTGGCATGAAATCAAATGAAATTCTGGGTAACAGCAAGTCCAGAGAAGTTTCATGTGTCACATAAGAAGACAGCAATAGATTATGGAGAAAATCCCATCTCCATGAAGTGTTGTATGGAGTCATAAATATTTGCATGGGAGATGTAAACATGGTTGTGCTACATGTAAAATTGTGTAATTTGTCTTTGTTTGAAGTTGTTTGGTCTTAAGTGAATACATCTTCCCATTTGAGTGCATGGTAATTGCATTGTTTGCATGTGGTGCCTATATAGTTTTATGGTATTTTTGGCAAATCCTATTACATAAAGTGCACTTGACAGTGAAAATTTATGCAGCTCATCAAAATTTGCAATTGGGATCTTTATTTGTTTTGGTTTTTGTTGGGTTGGTGCATTCATTGGATTAGGTGGGCTCTAACATGGAAGCTAAGTTGGGCTCTTCTATTGTGCCCTAGCTCAAGTATTTTTCTAGTTTGTTATCTTGTGGCATGATGTAGTTTTGGGGTTTTGCATTCAACCTGCACATGCCTTCTCTGTGCATTCTTTTTGGTGCATTGCTTCCCACCTTTTTCATATCCGCACAAGTTAGAATTTATTTCGGTTGGATTCCTTTGTTGTAACTTAAATAATTGTTTGTTGCTACATGCTTAGTGTGCTTCTAGGAGACTTCGTAAACAAGGGATTTGGTAGAGGTAAGATTGATTATATCAACTAACTTCAAAGTTTATTTAGAAATATTTTCAACCATTGGTATTCATGACAAGTAGAATTGCGATTTTATTTCCTTGTAGGGGTTTAAAGTAAAACTTTATCATGTCATTTCTTTAATGCAAGATACTGGGGCTTACGATTCAACTGCTATCCACATGTGCTTAAGACTGGGGCTTACAATTCTTCATGTTTATACATTTAGTTCAAGTTCTTGAGATATCTATCTAGGACTGTGTTTGTTGTTTACAAGCTCATGAAAAGTTTGATGATAAATTACTCTGAGAAATTTTTATCAAGCATCTAAATATATACCATTACATAAGCATATAGACATTCTTAAGAAGTGAATAGAGCTAAGGTATAATTCTTTGTAAGACCGAGCTCATACATTGCAAAATGTTGTTTAAGCCTTGTGATTATTCAAAGGACACAAGGATGTGAAATATGATCTTGAAGAAGAACAATTTGCAAAGCATTGAAACATATTGATAGGATATTTGAAGGACTTGTGTTATCACTTGAAGACTGAGCATATTCTTTGTGACCAAATTGAAGTTGAGTTTGAATAGTGTTATGGGAGGACATCAGTTATAACTTGAAGACCGAGCCTATTCTTTGTGAGCAAATTGAGTTTGAGTTTGAATATTTGTGCCATTAAAAGACAAAAATTGAAGTTGAAGAATTGATTGTTGAAAAGGGATAAGTATGAAAACTACTTGAACAAATATTATTTGTGTTACTATTTATCATAAAGAATTGGTAACTACTTTAAGGAATACAATGCAAGATTATTTGTTTGATGAAGTTTGATAGAATTGGAAACCATCATTAAGCAGACTTGTTTGCAGATCTGAAAGGAATCATTGATAAGGATTTGATTGTAGATGTAAGAGCTAGTTCATGATAAGTGCTTTTAGTCTATCTAAAGCAAATCTATGACTGTATCATTGCATTCATTTTTTTTTAACACTTCAAGGTATCGTCTCTATATCGACGAACAACAATGTAGGCTATAGAGAATGTTTCCACGCAGTTGCTGAACCTGCCACGAAATTTTGTGAATCCTTAGGTGGATACTGCGATGATGCTTCGTGGAACTATAAAATATCTTCCATGCAGGTGCTGAACCTGCCACGAAAGTTTGGGAATCCATGCGTGGATACTGAGACGATGTTTCGTGGGACTATAGAAGAATCATTGACGCAGGTGCTGAATCTGCCACAAAAGATCGTGAATGGATACGTGGATACTGTGACGAAGTTTCATGGAAGATTCAACGCCAGTGTGGAAATTTATAGGAGTTGTGCGTTGATATAAAGATGCAATTTTGTGGCAGGATGTATTTTCCGCAGATATGAGAAAAGTTATGTTGTTGACACATGGAATCAAAGAAGTGTTGCTATTACCACGACATGGAATGTTCATCCCTATATCCACGAATCACTTTCCACAAAAAAAAGAAACACCAATCGTTGGAATAGGGACGAAAATTTGTGGCTATTACAACGATCGTTCGTGGCAAATTAGACCATATGTAGTAGTGAGCTATAGTGAACAGCAGAAAGCCTATAAACTATATAATCATGTCACCAAGAAAGTAGTGGTGACCAGAGATGTCAAATTTATTGAAGATAAATGTTGGACTGATACAACAAACATTCAGGAGACAGATAGTCTAGTACCACGAGAACCACTCGGAATGCCCTGACATGAAGTACCGCAACAACAACAACAAGAAGGGACACTAGCAGACAATCCACTACAGAACTAGAGAACTAGAAGCTTAAGGGATTTATATGAACAAACGCTTATCATTGATAAGCAACTATAGTATGCTCTATTTTCATGTAAGCCAACATGTTTTGAAGAAGTAGCAAAATATCCACAATGTTTCCAACAAATGAATGAAGATATTGATTCTATTGAGAGGAATCAGACATGGGATCTAGTTGATCTCCCATCAGATCAAATTTGCAATGGTGTAAAATGGGTCTATAAGACCAAGTTGAATGAAGAATCAGAGATAGAAAAGTACAAAGCAAGGCTTGTTGCAAGAGGTTTTGCTAAGCAATATGGTGTAGACTATGATGAAACCTTTGCTCCAGTAGCAAGGAAGGACACCATCAAAGCTGTACTTGCAATAACAGCTCAAAACCAGTGGCCTATTTATCAAATGGATGTAAAATATGCTTTTTTGAATGGCATACTTGATGAATAAGTCTATGTAGATCATCCACCTGGTTATGCTGTCAAAGGTCAAGAACACAAGTTATGTAAGATGAAAAAGGCCTTGTATGGTCTCAAACAAGCTCCACGAGCTTGGTACATCATAATTGATTCTTACCTCATCAAAAATGGATTCAATAGGAGCAGCAATGAACACACTATGTATGTTAAAATAGATAAACAAGGTAACATTTTACTTTCTTGTCTTTACGTTGATGATATGATATATACAAGAAATTTGATGCTAGAATAGTTTAAGACAATCATGAAAAAGGAGTTTGAGATGAATGATCTTGGTCTTATGAATTTTTTCCTTGGTTTGGAAGTTGATCAAAGTAAAAATGGGATCTTCATCTGTCAGCATAAGTATGCTACTGACATTCTGTAGAGATTCAAAATGGATAAATGTAAACCAGCAAAAACCCCCATTGCTACAAGAACCAAATTAAGCAAGAATGATGAAGGACCAACAGTAAATTCTACACTTTACAAAATATTAGTAGGCAATTTAATGTATTTGACTGCTACTAGACCTGAGTTGATGCATTTTGTCAGCCTTATTTCTAGATTTATGGAGTCTCCCAAAGATTCTCATTGGAAAGTTTTAAAAAGAATTCTAAGATATGTTGCAGGTACAATTGAATATGGACTTTGGTACACTCATTCACAGAACTGTACTCTCATAGGGTACATAGAAAATGATTTTGTAGGTAGTATTGATGATAGGAAAAGCACATATGGTTATGCTTTTCATTTTGGTACCAGTCTTATTTCTTGGGCCTCTTAGAAACATCCCATTGTGAGCATGTCTTCAGCAGAAGAAGAATATATTGCAGGAACTATAGCAGCATGCCATGTAGTTTGGCCTAGAAGACTCTTGAAGGAAATGGGACATACAGAAAAAGAACCAAGAGTCATCTATTGCGACAACAGTTCTTCCATACAGTTGTCTAAACATAATGTATTTCATAGGAAGACTAAACATATTTGCACTTGCTATCACTTTATACGCGAGTTAGTCAATAATGGAGAGATTAGTTTGATGTTTTGTGGATCTAAGGAGTAGTTAGCTTGTATGTTTACCAAACCTTTTGGGTACATCTGCATTTGAGTTTCAGAGGCAGCACTTAGGCATTGATAGTGTTGACCACACCATCCCACTTGAGATTAAGGGGGTGTGTTAAGAGTTGTAATCTCATGTGTCATTGTTGGTTAAGTTAGTTGAGTTAGTTGTTTACTAGGACATTAGTCATCCCATGGTATTCACTGGCCCATAGTATTAGCTAGTGGTTTTGCTCTTATGTGAAACTATATATATGTGATTTTAATAATGAGAAGGAAATCTATATGCCCTTTGTGTTTCCGCTCTTATTCTGTGTCCTTGCAAACTTTATCATTGGAAAAGCCCATGGAGCTGTAGATATCCCATCATAAATTCTAATGTAACAGTTCTTCCAGCATGTACAAATCCTTGAGAAATTCCTTATCTTTGATCAAATCGACATAGAATCGTGGACACTGCACACCTTTTTCCATACACATTTTCATGAACAGGATCTAGGGGATAGATGCCATTAGTGGAATGTGGATTAGTAGTGGAGATAGGCGTGGTGTTTTCCTATCTTAAGCTTGGAAAAACTAACTACACTAAGTGGTTCATAAAAGTATTTATGTACAAGTCATTGTAAATATTTTTATGTTTTTAAAATTATTTATAAAAAAAATTTCTTTTACATTTTGAAATAAAATCAATATTTTAAATTTGAAATGTCATCTTAAAATACATCTACTTTAAGTCACATCAATGGTCACTCATTGGTCCCGAGCAAAAATACACTAAAATTCACTAGGACTAGACAACTTGGAACTTTGTGGTTGACATGGCATCATTTTGGATTCCTCACACCTCAAGACCAATATGATTAGATAGAGAACACACTAAAGTATATGTGATACGAATTTGAAGGAAAAAAGAGTTTGAGAACATGAAGAATTAAGCTACACAAAAAGGATAAAAAATATGCACCACTATTGACATCCCTCCCCTAGAATTTATGTCAAAATGACGGAATACTCTAGCACGTACTTGGTCTTCCAAAAACTAGGGTAGTATGTATGTACAGGACCAAATGCAAGTTCATATCCAAGTAGGCCTTAATCCTTAAAATTTTGTGCAGGCACATACACAGTCCATGAGATACAATGCCATATTAAAATAGGTCATGTTTCCCTTCGTCAGTGCTTCAGCTTTCTGTATTTTTCAAAAATAGCTCATTGTGATAAATTATCAATCTCTCAATCTAGCAGTGTGGGCCCAACAAGTGGAGGTAATGTGATGTGTATTGAATCCATGCACTCCATGACACTCCTCCATCAGACATCATGGGAAGCAAGGAGTTGAGGTAGTGTGCTGTGAATCCATGCATGAGAGAACATATTTGTAGTGAAGGGAAACAATCAATGGAGTTAATTTGCAGTGAATCCATGATTGGTGGGTAGTGGGTTTAATGTAATTTGTGTATAAGAAGGGGAGAAAATAGAGATTTTCTACTTTCGTTCTATAAGAATTTTTTATCCGATATCTGCAAGTGAATCCAGAACTAGCATTGGATGCTTTATTTATATAGATACAGGTATGTGGCAGTATTGTATTATAGTCATTAATAGTAATTCTTGGCAAGATTGCACCTATGCACACTTATTTCACCCCTCATTGTTTAATGAAACATATATCACAATTGAGTTTGAGAAAAGAGGTGGATAGTTACCATGAGATGTCAACAATAGAAAGAGACCTTCAAAGTTGACAAGTATTCGACCTTATTTATCTATATGCATAGTGGTTTAGATCCATAGTGTTTCTTATCTATGGATAGTGGTTTCTATATACATTGTCCACTGCAATTTAATTTTAATGAAATGTTTGGGAGGAACGTGACAGTTCCGAAGTTATTTGTTTATCATCCTACATGTTAGCTAAGAATATTGTTTCCACTAACTAGTGTTTGAGGTGTGCAGGATTTACGAAGGAGATCCAAGCTACAGAGTTCAGGTATGAATTGTTTTTTTTATATTTCAAACTTATTATAGGCTGAAAAATTAGGATTTAATTCTAATGTTACTGTAAATTTCTTTTCCTTAGAAATATGGTTATATTTATGCATTGGGAGCAAGGGCTGAAGCATTGGATCCCTAGGTCAAACATTATTTATCTTTAACGTTTAAAATTTAAATTATGCATAAGTAGTATTTAAATATCAAACTCTTCTTTAATTTAGGCTTACAATCTAGTAGAGCTAGAAGTGCTAGCTTGTGCTAGATCTTAAACCATCTCAAACTACTGTAATAAAATTGTCCTAAACAAGATTACTTTACGAATGTCTCAACCCTGGATAAATCGTAAGAGTATAACTCTACCCAAAACGAAGGCTGATCTAAATTTTATTTTACAACACAATCATCTCATTCAAGAGATCGATTCTCTTTAAAACCTAGACCCTAGGTTTTGAAACTAATTAATTAACTCAAATTTATTACACAATACCATTACCATTTAGAAAAAATGCCCAACAAATTTCATAGGTCAAAAACCAAACATTAAGTAATTATTAAATCAAAATTTAAAAGCACTGACAGGGTTCACGTAGAGTCATCCAAGCATATTCAAAATCCATGATGAACCTCTCTCTAAGCACAACCATAGATATTTTCATAAATCGAAACCACAGGCCTATATCTTTTTAAACCAAATATTTTTATTTAGGGCATGCTTCAGTAATTCAAAACATTGAAATTCCTACTAAAGTTTGGACTCAGGATCGAATCCCTTGAGTGCCACCTAGCCAAATATTAAATGGTTGACCATGCTATAGCGTGGATTATTCATCCAATATTCACAACACTAACCATTAAAAACAAAAGACCAGTAATGCGAAACAGAGTCAGGGCTTTTCCCGTAGTATTTTTTATATAAAAACATTTTCCAATTACTTATCTCTAGCATTCACCTATAGAGGCATTGGCTTCACACTAAAAAACATAATTTACAAATTATACAGAGGCATTTCCTTCCAACTAAAAAAACATCAATCATAAAATATACAGAGGCATTGCCCTCAAAACTAAAACACATAATTTATAAATGAAAATATATTATAGACATAAGCTTCATGCTCAGAATCAAAACGATACGATCCACTACATAAATCCAGAAATGAACCAAAAGTAAACTCAAACTTTCCCCAAGTCGTTGTTAAACCTTAGGGATTTTCCAAAACCAAACGTAGATTCTCTAAGGAGTAAAAATGTAAATAGAGATGCATAAACTAAAAATAAATACATCCCGACAACTACAAGAATTATTCTTTCCAATTACCCAGAATAAAATTTAAAGCACCATTACTAATCAAATACCAGGAGTATTTAGACATTCTAGTTTTAAATACCAAAATTTATATAGAGTCAAAATGTATCCTACAGGAGCATTAAAATAACTAGAACCATATCCAAAATTCATGAGTTCCCTTCCAGTACTAAACAGAGGCCAAAATAAACAATTACATATTATAAATAGAAATAAAAACCATAGAAGTTATAATCAATACATACATAAACAAGGATCCAAACTGGACATCCTCTATTCCAAAACGCCTACACAGGCATCATACTTAAAACAAAACAGTAGCTTATACTTCCCACTGAGCCAAGTTTCCCATACAACAAGTTGGTCCACGAACTACCCAAAAGAAAATAGAACATTACAATAGATTTCCAAAACCATGAATGGTAAACCACTCTCAAAACCCATAGTGGGAAAACCCCGCAGACAAGCAACCAAAACAAGGATTGAATCGCATGAAGGTAGGAAGGGTCAGGATGGACAAGGCTTACCAGGTTTTTCATAGCCTTCAAAATATTCTGCTTAAAACACTCCTCCCACACTGAGATCGAATTCTCCAGTGTTGAAAACCTGTCAACTAACAAACTGAGTATTAGGCACAATTTCTTAGCAAATCGAAAGGGTTGGATTGAAATCTTAAACAAAGAGATAGGAAACAGAGCTTACCTTATTTTTTCTTGACCTCATGCTATCCTTCCAGTTGGATGAGCACATGCCTAAGCAACGCTCATGGACATATTCAAATCCTGAGAGCTCTGCTCTCCTTTCACCATACCAGCGAAGGTAAGACTACAACAAAGCTCAACTAGTCGCTTAGGGTTTACCATACCCAGCTTGGCATCACGATTCCATGGCCAGCTCATGAGCCACATTTAATACCACCTACCTCCACTACATTCTAAATAGTTACCCACTCTCCATAGTGGAGAGTGACAGTCTTCTACAAGTTCGATTTTACCACCTTAGCACAAATAAATGCACATTTACTTTTTATGAACAATCTTTTATATTGTTGCAAACTTTAAAAGTGTTAGGCTTAGATTCATTCTTTTAAAAACACCTACAAAACAAAGGTAAATGTATACTTTAGCATATATCTAAGTAAGCCAAGCCCATTTTCACCTATCTCAAACCCTTCAAGCTCTTAGAATTTTACAAAGATACTTTTAAAGGAGAATTTTTTTTTACACATTGAAAGTAAACCATTAGAGTTTAGGCATACATACAACTAGCTATAAAAAAAAGCATATTTATAAACATTGGCTCGATATGGAGTATGAATATCATCACCAAAACATTATTTCTGAATATTATAAATGGATCCATTAACATCAGCTAAATCAAAGTAGAGAATCATAAACAAGATTATAACTTCCATACGAATTATAAGTGATAGGTCTTCCATTTATTTACAGCGCTGAAGTTAATTTAATAAATACTTGATCCGAATGATGACATTAGCCCATACATAATTTTTTTAAATTTGTTTTATAGTTTTTTAGGGACATTACAAGTGGTATTAGAGCCCAGTTACAACACTAAGAGACCTTTTGGGCTCACTGCAAAACATCCATTGCAGAACAATACTTCAAAAATATAATTATGATTTTTTTTCAAAAACTAACAAAATTTTATTTTTTCTGACCGACGAAACTTTTTAGGTACAAAATAAAATATGAATTATGAATGTAGAAGAGAACAACAGTAGACATGGGAACTTGAATTCCCCACTCTGAGAAGAAGAACTCATGGTAGATTTGAATTCATATTTAATGAAGTCAATACAGAGTTTACAAGCAAAATTACAAAGTTTTAAAGATGACAACATGAATGAAAGACGAGAACAACAAGAAATCAATGAAGCTCTACTTTAGAGCTTGACCGAGGTAAACCCCATAGAACGTCTACCTACTCATCCAACAGATCAAAAGAAAACTACTGTCATACAAAAAGGTCCAGCAGTCCTAAAGAGGAGGGACATGAAGAACACACACCTGATTTCATGGAAGAGGACTGCAAAAGCTCTTCCAGTGATGATGGTTCACCCTCCTCTTGCAATAAAAGGTGGAAGAATGATGACAATTTGTAGGGAGAGTTCCGGAAAATTAAAGCCCCAACATATGAAGGAGAAATGAATACTGGGGAGAAAGCTGAAGAGTGGTTGTTAGGAATGAATAAATATTTATGAGTGCATAATTAATCCAACAAGATGAAAGCATGGCTGGCCATTTACAACTTAAACGGAAAGGAATCTAGGTGGTGGAGAGACCTAAAACATACAAAAGGGCACGAAGTCAGAGATATCAAATGGAGTGCTTTCAACAAGTTATTCCAAGACAAGTACATGTCAGAATGGTTCTCTGACAAAAATATCAAAGAATTTAATGAAATGAGAATGGGCACCCTAACTATGGAAGCCTTCATCAACATATTTCTGGATCTTTTACATTATGTACCATACATAAAAGATGAGAAGGTCATGATACAACAAATCTTGGGATGTCTTCCTCCCAATTTTCGAGAGAAAATTGATTTTGACATGCCTAAGACTCTCGATGTAACATGGCACAAAGCTAGACTCTGCTATGAACATGGGAAACCGAAAAATGATAACATAAAAAGAAGCCGAGAATGATTCAGATCCTTTGCTGAAAACTGAAGACCAGGGTTTAGGCCACCACCATACCAGAAACAAAATAATAGTTTCCCGTCGAACATGAACTTCAATCGACCGGGTGCACTACCAAATGTGCCTGCACTAGATACGAACCAACCAGTTTTTAAAAAAGGAAAAAAAGCTTCCCCACCACCCCTTAGTTTTTGGAAATTCCAAGGATCCCACTACTTCATAGATTGTACCAACAAGACCGATGGCGCTTTACACAACATACAAGAAAACCCAATAGTAGGGGACATGGCTGGGAGACCAAGAATTTATGCAGCACTTGATGGTCAACAAGAAGACCATCAGGCTACTATGGTCGAGATAGAATGTAAAGTTTCAAACAAAACTATTTCAATTTTGATAGAGCCTGGTGCTTGCCAAAGCTATGTTTCCCAAAAAACAGTCTACACTTGTAAACTAAACCGAGAGAAGCATGGGAAACCGTGGCTGGTACAAGTAGCCACTGGCACCAAAAGGAAGGTCTCGTAACTAGTAAACGAATGCAAGTTAGATATGAACGGATTTCCGACTAAGGTAGATTTAAATATCTTACCTTTAGGTTTGTATGGCATACTTATAGGCATGGACTAGATGGAGAAACACCATGTTATGCTTGATTGTTTGAAAAAATCACTCCTATGCATGGACAGCCAAGGGAATCAACAAAAGAACCAAGGAATACCTATGAAAGTTTCTGTTAGACAAATATTTGCTTTGCAAATGAAGAAGTGCATAAGGAAGGGTTGTAAACTTTTTGTAGTCGATATTCAAAATGTAGAAGCTGAGCGAGAACAAAAAATCGAGGCCTTTCCAGTTCTTGTAGACTTCAAGGAATTATTTCCCAAGGAAATATCTGGACTCCCGCCCAAGAGAGACTTAGAATTTTCCATAGAATTAACCCCCGGATCAATACCAGCTTAAAAGGGCCCATACCGTATGAGCGCACCAGAGTTAATGGAACTTAAACTACAGTTACAAGAGTTGATCGAAAAAGGTTACATTCGACCAAGTGTGTCTCCTTAGGGACCACTGATACTCTTCACTAAGAAGAAGGATGGGACAATGCAGATGTGCATCAATTACCGACAGCTCAACAAGATGACCATCAAGAACCGATATCCACTCCCTAAGATAGATGATTTGTTTGATCAATTCGGAGGGGCGAAGATCTTTTCAAAGATTGACTTGCAGTCTGGATACCACAAGGTCGGGATCCATGAAAAAGACATCAGTAAAACCGCTTTTCGAACCAGTTGCGGCCATTACAAGTTTGTGGTGATGCTTTTCGGATTGACCAACACACCCGCTCACTTTATGTGCATGATGAATGACATCTTTAGCAAGTATTTGGATAAATTCATACTAGTCTTTATCGACGACATACTGATTTACTCCAAAAGTGAGGAACATGAGGAACACCTTCGAATAGTACTACGGGTGCTACGGGAACATCAACTGTATGCCAAGTTCAGCAAGTGTGATTTCTATAGACCACCGATACAATACTTGGGTCACATAATTTCTGAGAAGGGGATAGCGATAGACCCAAAAAATATTAAAGCCATCGAGGAATGGCCTACACCTACTTGTGTTACTGACATAAGGTCATTTATAGGTTTAGTTGATTACTACCGAAAGTTCATTGAGAACTTCTCACGGATTGCTTGTCCTATGACTGCCTTAAAGAAAAAGGAAAACAAATTCCTTTGTATGACCAAATGCGGAGAAAGTTTCCAGAAACTAAAACAACTTCTGACTAGCACACCTATACTACAGATTGTTGATCCTGATGGGGACTTCGTTGTTTGCACAGATGCAAGCAAAGAGGGACTTGATGGATTCCTCATGCGGAATGACTTCGCCATCTGCTACGAGTCCAGAAAGTTAAAAGAGCATGAACAGAACTACCGCATGCATGATCTTGAACTAGCATCCATCATCCACGCCTTAAAGATGTGGAGACAGTACCTTACGGGGAAGAAGTTCCTATTAAAGATGAACAATATGAGTTTGAAGTACTTATTTGAACAACCTCACCTAAATGCTAGGCATGACAGATGGTTAGCCTTCCTTAGTGAGTTTCACTTTGAGTTAAAACACATAAAAGGAAAGGAGAACAAGATCATCGTTTCTTTAAGTCGACGAGCTCATATGTTATATGAGGTAATCGTGAGTCAAACCGATTCAGACATGCACGATAGGATTAGAACGACAAGTGGGAATGACTGATTCTACGTCGAAATCCTTAAAAATATTCAGGAGGATAGGTTATTCCAACAAAAAAAAGAGTATAGGATCGACGAGTCAGGATTGTTATGATTGAAAGAGAGACTCTATGTCTCGGACAAAGGAGACATTAGATCTAACATACTAACAGAGTTTCATCATAAACCCTGCTTAGGACATCCGGGGTATCAGAAGATGATATCAGCAGTAAATAAACTTTTTTTTGGCCTAATTTGAAAGCCGACATAACATTATTCATCGCTAAGTGCCAGGAGTGCCAACTGGTCAAAGCAGAACACCAACACCCTTCAGGATTACTACAACCGCTACCCATTCCAGATTGGAAATTAGAGGTTATCAGTATGGAATTCATTATGGGGTTACCAAAAAGTAAGAAACAAAATGCTTCCATCTTTGTATTGGTTGACAAGTAATCCAAAGCAACAGAGTTCATACCTATAAATTCAACATACAAGTTTGTCCACATTGCAGAAATATATTCCTAAAATAAATCTTCTGATTGTGTGGGATACCTAAGGAAATCATCTCGGGTAGAGACACGAAGTTCACCAGTAACTTCTGGAGGTCCTTGTTCTCTGGTTTGGAGACATAATTAAATTTCAGTACTGCTTACCACCCACAGGCTGATTGATAGATGGAACAAGTGAACCAGATCTTAGAGGATATCCTTAGGATGTATGTTAGGAAAAACCCCATGAAATGGGAGGATTATTTGCACCTCACAGAGTTTGCATACAACAATTGGTACCAGACCTCTGCCAAGATGAGTCCCTTCGAGGTACTCTATAGCATAAAGTGTTCATGTATATGTAACTTCGGAATGTATTTCATTTGTATATTTTATATATATTTATTGTACCCTTATAAGAGATGTGTTATTCCTCTATAAGGAAGTGTCTTCATGTGGATTGACAAGTGTCGCAAGTGTGTGTACTTGCCGATGGGTTATTCGACCACCTTGTGGGGTCGGCCCTGATTTATATATATTATAATGTGGATGTATCTAAGTAGACAAGTCGGCCCCATAAGGTCACTGGGCAAAAAGGTGAGTATAAATAGAGATAGGAGATCTCTATTTTACTCACTCGGAAAAGTAACTCACTCTCACTCTCAAAAGTGGCGCACTAGTGAGGAGGAGGAGGATCATCTGCTAGGAGACTATCTCAGTGTTATTTGGTTGTATTTTGGTTGAGCCATTGCTCTCTCTATCTCTGAGGAAGTTGTGGGGTTTTTCACCTTAGGGTTTTCCCCACGGAAACTCTGTGTCTCTTGTCTCTATGCTTTTGATTCTTGTGATGCTTGTGATGCTTGTCATATTATGATTGTCATGCATTGATATACTGTAGATGTTATTCTCTCAGCAAAGATCCTATAGTATTGTGAATTAATACTCAAAATTTAACAGAAATTGTAGGACACCGGTGACATGGGATAGCCTGGTAGACAGACTCATGCTAGGTCCAGATTTACTGAAATACTTAGAACAACTAGTCACCAAAGTACAATGGAACTTAAAAGAGGCACAAGACCGCCAGAAGAGTTATGCAGATAAGAAAAGAAAAGAGAACTATTACCAAGTTTACAAACATGTCTTCTTAAAAGTGAAGGAAAAGAGGAGCTCTTTGAGCTTGGGGTGTTGTGGAAAGTTGCCCCCCAGATTTTGTGGACCCTTTGAGATACTAGCCAAGAAGGGGCGAGTAGCATACGAATTAGCCTTGCCAGCTCATGTAAAAGTTCATAATGTTTTTCATGCATCTCTATTAAAAAAATATGTCTATGATACTAAGCATGTAATTGATTGGTCCTTATTATAGGTAGAACTTGAGGGGGAGTTTATGCCAGAGCCCCTCCACATACTAGACAAGAGGGAGGTACAACTTAGGAGATGAACCATTGTCCAACTGAAAGTGCAGTGGAGGCACTTGGGGCCTGATGAGGCCACCTGGGAAAATGAAACAACCATGAAGGAGACTTACCTAACCTTATTTCATGACTTTATTTATAGTCCCTAGAACACCGAGATGGTGTTGTTCTAAGCAGGGAGGGATGTAATATCCCAAATTTTGTTGATTATGTTTATGTTATATATTGGGCGTAAGCCCCGATGCATATAATTTATTTTAATGATATATATATACTGGGTGTAAGCCCCAATGCACATGCTTACTTTTGTTATATATGTTGGGCAAGCTATGATGCACATGATTTACCTTGGTTATAGATATACATATTTGGGCATGGAACCTGACAGATGCAGATTATTGTTATGTACTGGGCGTAAATCCCGATGGACTTAATTGATGTTTATTATGTGATTGGGTACAAACCCTAATATACTGAGATGATCCTTGTTATATACTGCGCAGAGTTTTAGTATGCATGACTGACTTTTTATGATGTGTTGAGCATAGGCTCTGGAGCACATGGATGACCTATGTACTGGGCATAAGCCCCGATGTACATAGATGACTTTTATTATGTGATGGGTGTAAGCCCCGATGTACATAGACTATTGGGCATAATCCCCGGAGCACTCCAACTTGATGTTGAGAATAAGCTTTGGAGCATCAAATCTTTGGCCATTATATCCCTACGTGTATCTTACAAATACATCTTATTACTAGTGTTGAGCGAGGAGCTCAAGAATTGCACTAACGTAAATCCCGTTGAAGAGTATTGACCATAAGCTCTGAATAGCACCCAAGGTTACTTTACTTAAAAGGTGTTGAGTTGAGGAAGAATCTGATTAGCACCACCAGTCATTGTACTTGTTTAAATTGACTATTGAATCTACTCATCTCTCATCAAGGACTAAGGAAATTGCCATGAAATACAAGGTAATCCAACATGCAAAGGGATCTAGAGTTACCTAACCTAGTCGACCATCCAAACCTACCAAAGGCCTTGTCAAAAGATTTGACCTTATTTAATAAAGCATCAAATATATAATGCTATATAACTACTTGAATAAATCAAAGTGATTATTTATAAAGAGCCTCGCTTATGTACAAAGTGGTATGCATAAATATATGTATGTATATAAAAGATATTATTTATATGTAAGATATAAAAATATATGAGAATAATAAGGGACACATATTTATATAAAGTAAACTAAATATATCCACTTAAATGGATTATACATATAACTATTCTCATTCATATAAATTAAATAAATAAAATATAAAGTTCCATTAATAAATCCAAAAAAAGGAACAAATTAAAAGTCCTAGATAAACTAAAGTTTATAATTTAATAAACTTTTTAATTATATGTTATAATTCAAACTAAAAGTCAAATTGAAGTTAATATTAAAAATATTATTATTAACTCAATTGCCCATTCCAAAGATTTCCTATAAATACAAGAACAGTTCCCAAATAGAGGGATCTATCTTATTATCATTCTTTACGGTATCAAGAGAGAAATTGTCATATAAATTTGGAAGAGTGATATAACATGATTGAATTGCAATTAGTTATCTTCCTTATGTTCTCTAGGCTCTTTGCATGTTGGATCTAGCTCGAGGGGATCCGATTTAGAACTAGGAACGGTTTTGGGTCATGGTTGGGAGGAAGGTGGCAGTTCCAAAGTTATTTGGTTATCATCCTATAGGTCAGCTAAGAATATTGTTTCCATTAACTGGTGTTTGAGGTGTGCAGGCTTTATGAAGGAGATCCAAGCTGCAGAGTTCAGGTATGAATTGTTTTTTTTATATTTCAAACTTATTATAGGCTGAAAAATTAGGATTTAATTCTAATGATACTATAAATTTCTTTTCCTTAGAAATTTGGTTATCTTTATGCATTGGGAGCAAGGGCTGAAGCATTGGCTCCCCAGGTCAAACACTATTTATATTTAACATTTAAAATTTAAATTATGCATAAGTATGATTTGAATATCAAACTCTTTTTTAATTTAGGCTTACGATCTAAAAGAGCTAGCAGCGGTAGCTTGTGCTAGATCTCAGACCCTTTCAAACTACTGTAATTAAATTGTCCTAACCAAGATTACTTTACGAATGTCCAAACCCTGGATAAATTGTAACAATATAACTCTACCCCAAATCGAAGGCCGATATAAATTTTCTTTTACAACAGAATCGTCTCATTCAAGAGATCGATTTTCTTTAAAACCTAGACCCTAAGTTTTGAAACTAATTAATTAACTCAGATTTACTACACGGTACCTTTACCATTTAGCAAAAATGCCAAACGAATTTCGTAGGTCGGAAGCCAAACATTAATTAATTATTAAATCAAAATTTAAAAGCAATGACAAGGTTCACATAGAGTCATCCAAGCATATTAAAAATCCACGATGAACCTCTGTCTAAGCAAAACCATAGAAATTTTCATAAATTGAAACCACAGGCCCAGATCTTTTTAAACCAAAAAGTTTTATTTAGGACATGCTTTAGTAAGTCAAAACATTGAAATTACTACTAAAGTTTGTACTTAGGACCAAATCCCCTTAGCGCCATCCATCCAACTATTAAATGGTTGACCGCGCTACAAGGTGTATTATTCATCCATTATTCATAGCACTAACCATTAAAAACAAAAGACCAGTAATGTGAAATAGAGTCAAGGCTTTGCTAGTAGTATTTTTTTATATAATTTTTTTTTCCAATTACTTATCTCTAGCATTCACCTATAGAGGCATTGCCTTCACACTAAAACGTAGAATTTATAAATTATATAGAGGCATTGGATTCCAACTAAAAACAAATCAATCATAAAATATACAGAGGCATTTCCCTTAAAACTAAAATGCATAATTTATAAATGAAAATATATTACAGATAGAAGCTTCACACTTATAATCAAAATGATACGATCCACTACATAAATCCAGAAACGAACCAGAAGTAAACTCAGACTTTCCCCAAGTCGTTGTTAAACCTTAGGGATTTTCCAAAACCAAACGTAGATTCTCTAAGGAGTAAAAATGTAAACAAGGATGCATAAACTAATAGATAAATAGATAAATACATCCCGACATCTACAGGAATCATTCTTTCCAATTACCCAGAATAAAATTTAAAGCACCATTACTA
Source organism: Larix kaempferi (assembly GCA_027924585.1). NCBI lineage: Eukaryota > Viridiplantae > Streptophyta > Pinopsida > Pinales > Pinaceae > Larix > Larix kaempferi. The sequence goes on along the minus strand of BSBM01001404.1, from coordinate 5,933,899 downwards.
ATCAAACACCAAGAGTATTTAAACATTCCATCTTTAAATACCAAAATTTATACAGAGTCAAAACGTATCCTACAGGAGCATCAAAATAAATACAACCATCTCCACGATTCCTGAGTTCCCTTTCGGTACTAAACAGAGTCCAAAATAAATGATTACATATTATAAATAGAAATATCAACCACAGAAGTTATAGTTAAGAAATACATAAACTAAGAGCCAAACTGGACATCCTCTGTTCCAAAACGCCTACATAGGATTCAGACTTAAAACAAAACTGTAGCTTATACTTCCATCTGAGCCAAGTTTCCCATACAACAAGTTGGTCCATGAACTACCCAAAAGAAAACTCAACATTACAATAGAGTTACAAAACCCCGAATGGTAAACCACTCTCAAAACCCGTAGTGGGTGAACCCCGTAGACAAGCAACCAGAACAAGGATCGAATCGCATGAAGGTAGGAAGGGTCAGGATGGACCAAGCTTACCAGGGTTTTCATATCCTTCAAACCCTTTGCTTAAAACACTCCACCGACAGTGAGATCAAAGTCTCTAGTGTTGAAAACCTATCAAAGAACAAGCTGAGTATTAGCCACAATTTCTTAGCAAATCGAAAGGGTTGGATTTAAATCTTAAACCAAGAGATAGGGAAAATAAATTACCTTATTTTTTCTTTACCTCATGCTATTTTGTGAGTTGGATGAGTGCAGGCCTAAGCAATTCTCATGGCCATATTCAAACCCTGAGAGCTCTGCGCTCCTTTCACCATACCAGTGAAGGTAAGACTACAACAAAGGTCAAAATACTTACCCATCTCTCCATAGTGGAGAGTGACAGTCTTCTACAAGTTCGATTTTACCACCTTAGCACAAATAAATGCACATTTACTTTTTATGAACAATCTTTTATATTGTTGCAAACTTTAAAAGTGTTAGGCTTAGATTCATTCTTTTAAAAACACCTACACAACAAGGGTAAATGTATGCTTTAGCATATAGCTAAGTAAGCTAGGCCCATTGTCACCTATCTCAAACCCTTCAAGCTCTTTAATTTTACAAAGATACTTTTAAAGGAGAAATGTTTTTTACACATTGAAAGTAAACCATTAGAGTTTAGGCATACATACAACTAGCCATTAAAAAAATTATATTTATAAACATTGGCTCGATATGGAGTATGAATATCATCACCAAAACATTACTTCTGAAGATTATAAATGGATCCATTAACATCAGCTAAATCGAAGTAGAGAATCATAAACACGATTATAACTTCCATACCAATTATAAGTGATAGGTCTTCCATTTATTTCCAGTGCTGAAGTTAATTTAATAAATATTGGCTCCGAATGATGACATTAGCCGTAGATTTGTTTTTTTTTAATTTTACATTTTTTAGGGACAGTACAAGTTTCTTTTAGGTAATTTGAGATATTGAGTTCACTTGAGGTTAATAAAAGAGGAGGATGACAAATGAGAGCATATTTTGGTCATTTTTTCATGTGCACTCTGGGAGAGATTAGCTTGTCCTTGCACGGTTGATGTTCATCCTCCCTGCTATTGAACCAATTCGAAGGTGAAAGATCCCTATCCAAGTTTGTTGGAGGGGAGTGCATTTAGACCTCTTATCAGATATTAATGAAGGTTTTTTTATGCAATTTCGATCCCCCTTTCAGTTTGACTTCATCTATTATATCCTTCTCCACTATCTCTTCTCTCAATCTTCTTTCAATGTCCATGTTCTACTGTTGATGGCACACTCATAGTTGGGTAGATTTTGTGGAGGATGATTTATTGAATCGCTATCTGATGTATATCACTGTAATGAGCTGCACATTGGAGCCATATTTCTAAATTCCATACCTTTCATGAATCTTTCCAAGCAAACTATTGATTCAAGCTAGTTTCTCCTCTATCTTCACATGGAGTTTTTGGAGTAATTTTGTATCTGTTTTACATCAAAATTTCTCTGAGTTTTTGATGATGTTTTGATATTCTTATGATGTAATATTGATGACCAAAATACTATGTGCATATGCTTTGATTTTTGATTAAATATTGTTCAACAAATCTCATGTCCATTGTTAACAATTTTCTCACAATTTCTATGTCTCACAACATTCTAGTTTATGGGAGTTATAGAAGATTATAGAACCTGATTAATGATGCATTTTGGTTTCCCTTGAGTTCATTAATCACAAACAAGTATATTTTTAGAAATTAGGGAATTTCATACAGTGTTTGGGAATCCAAAAAGATTCAATACTAGTATGGAGGTGTTTGGAACAAGACAATAAAAACTAGTTTCCTAGTTTTCCTAGTTTTGAAACTAGACAAAGTACTGAAGGAGGATGTATGTGAAGTGTTTGTAAAAAGTCCTCAGCCAAAAAAATATTAATAAGCCACATATATCATCTTTTGAAGGAAATGATAAGCTCCATATCACTCTCCTAGAGCTGCATAAGTTGTCTCACAACCATGGAATCGGTGTGAAATTGATTGTCAATGAGGGTTTTGAGAAAGAAAGCTTCCATTGTCTAAAGTCTTAAGCCTCTATTGAAATTTTGTGATAGTGTGCATAATTTTCCAAAAAGGGACAATAAAGTGGTATCAGAGCATGGTACTTGCACCTATGCACTAAGATCATCTGTTGAAGAAGAAGTTGTAGCCATGTCTTACTATTATGATGACTCCTATGAGCAGTATGAAGATGATTGTGAGCAATATGAAGAAGAATGTGAATGGTATGAGGAAGAGGTTCCATCATGCAACACTTCTTACGATTTCATAATGGATGAGGTTTATTCTTATTACCTTGTGTATGATGAAGATGTATGTGCTAGACCACCAAAGGCTAATCCTATGAATGAATTAGAAATATTGAGAGCACCATGTAAAAGTTTGCCTCAACAATATTAGGCATATCTTGCTTTGATGGGAAAGACACATAAGTCCATTCCTTTTGAATACTTTTTTGATTGGGTGTTTGGATATAGGCCTACGAGTGAAGATGTGAAATCCATAAGGAACAATCAACCATCCACAAACATTGAGGATACCAATGAGCCATCTAGTTTTGTAGGTGGTGAAGGAGAAGAAGCATTACATGAAGAGGATCTAAAGTCACTCCCAAGTCACTCTAAAAAAGATGAAGAAACATCACATGAGCATGGAGAATATTCCATTGAAACTATCGAAGATCATTATGAGACACATTCTACTTTGGACATGGATCAAAGAGAATCTACTGATGGATTCTTGAACTGTGAAGGAGTACCTACTGATGGTTTTTCACACCTCTATGTTGGTGACATAGAGATCAATTTTGAAGGTGTTGATACAAACCAAAGTTCCATTGACCACGGAGATGAAGACCTTGTAGCAGTGGAGGAAGAACCAAGATAACTTCTCCATCACCACTTGAGCTTCATGAAGTTGTTCCAAGCAAGATAAAATAAGAAGAGGAGGTTCCCTCTCATGAACCATCCTTCATTGGAGGGTCTTTGAAGATGAGTGAAATGAAGATCTATGAGTCCCTTAACATACTCTATGACACTCAAGCATTGGTGTCAAATTCTTGTTGGAGATTTTCTTCATTGGAGGAGCTATCCTTCCTTCAAAACATGGAGAAGATTCGAAGAGCAATGTGAAACATCAAAGGTAATTTCATGTCTTTGATTTTTGATAGACACAATTTGGTTGATATTAATGAATGGTTACATGAAGCATACTTGAATAATAATGAGGATATTCATAAGCTCAAAATTCAAAATGAGAAACTTCTTGAGAGGTTGCAAGATACTTGTTCTTCCTCCTATGTTTTAGATTGCCATAGGGTATATTGCTCGGAGGATTCTCATGACCTGATGGATCATGAGAAACATGGAAACTTGCTTGTGCTTTATATGTTTGAAGATGGCATTGATGAGATCCAATCACTAGTTGTGGTGGAAGAGGAACTTGAGTTGCCTCTTGATAATGGTTACACACTTTTTGAAGAAGTGCATGATTCCACTACGTTGGAACCAACCTATGAGGAACGTTTTTCAATTTTGAGGGAGGTGCATGATCCCACCCCTATGGAGCCCTCACATGATGAAATTTTTGCATTTTTTTATCATTTGGGTGATTTGGTTCATTCTCCTACATCCTACACTTCCACATTTTGCAACATTAATCCTAATGAAGTATGGGTGAAAGGTTTATTTATGATGGTGCCACATGAGGAGTATGAAACTCCCATATCTATTTTTGATGATGACATGACTAGAGCACCTTATTATTTAAATTTTCAAAAACATACTTTGTTACCTTATGATGATACACATCTACATGGATGCACCTATGATGTTCACTCGAGTCACTTGAAGACTCATGATTTTCCTTTCTCCTTGCTTAGTTCATTTGATGTTGGAGGAACTTCATCCAATACTTGGGTGAAGAGATATATGATTGGATAAAATTATTATTGGAAGCAACATCCTTTATTATTTCTTGATGATAAATGTACTCATGGATTCACATATGGTACTCCTTTGAGCCCCTTGAAGGCTTATTGTTTTGTTTGCTCCTTACTTAGTTGAGAATTTGGTAGAGGTTTTTCATTCACTTCTTGGATGAAAGAACACATGGATGATTATTTTGATGCATCTTACATTCTTTTGGAGCGGCATTATAGGACATGGGATCCTCACCTATGTCATTGGATCAGATTTGATATAATACTTGATGCTTATGTGTATGGGTAACATGATGATCTACTTACTTGGATGTACAAGTACTTTCATGATTCTTTGATGATGTACCTTATTGATGTACATTTGTATGATGTTGTTATGTACTTTGACGATCTATATTTTGTACTCATGATGTTTGGAAGGATGCAATACAAGCAATGAGATCCCAGTATTGCTTGGTTTCAACTCAATTGGAGCAGCAATTTGATTGTTGGTTTGAGAGAGAAAACCAACCTTCAGTGTTTGAGTTCATCTTTGCAAAGCAATGTTCAAGTTTCCTACATGGGATACCTTTTGAGAGATGGATTCAGTTTTCACATGCTTGATGTTCATGGCATTTCATAGTATAAATTTAACACGATTCATGTATCATGGTCATTTGGGACCCTGGGATCATTTTTGGTCTCATTGATTTCAAGTTTGGGGGGCAACAAGCAGTATGGGAGATTGAGTCACCACTTGAGAAGGTGATTGTAATAAGAGTAGTGCATCAACAAGCATGGTGGTTCCTCTGTAAAAGTTTCTTGGAATCTTAAAAACTCAAAGTTTGGCAACTCAGTGGCAACTTCAAATAATTATACAGTGAGCAAAAGGGTTGAAAGTTCATAAAAGGTTTCTGTTATCACACAACTTGTAGTTGCCCCTAATGGTGTCCCATCCGAGACGGTAGAGGAGGCAGGCAACTAAAGAGGTGACCCAAGAGATGCCACGGTTCCCAATGCAAGGTGGGAGTCACGTCAACTGAGGCACTCTTCGCTTTTGGTCAGGGTGAAACAAGACCTAGGGGGAGACCCTATAACCAATCACAGTCGATTGGACCCAAACAAAGGTTCCTAGGGATAAGTAAATGATGAGTTATGGAAACCAATGCAAGGCTAAGTGGACCTAGAAGTTGAGGTGTGGTTGAAGGTGGTTGGAGAGATTGTTAGTGTTTCAACCAATGTATGATTTAGACCACATAATTGGGTATGATGACAAGGTATAGCACTATATGCTACCAAGTGGATCCTACTTTCTTGGGATATGTGAAATGGGTTAAAGTGGACCCACTAGGTGAAGCTACGGGATGCAATTGGCACTAGATGATGTGTAATGAGTAGATATACGGATCTAAGTTGATTTTCGGGGTACCATGTACCGGATCTAGAGTTTGACACAATTCCCAAGGAGTGCGACTTGCTTTGAGGAGGACTAGTGCCTTGTTGGATGGGCTAATGTGGTCAAAAGGTATGTCAAAGTGTAGATCGCAACACCTAGCAGCCAAGTCGAGTGGGTTAATTGAGATTGAATGGTTGGTCTTGCTAGATCTAGGTTTTCTTGAAATGACCCTAAGTGGACCACAATCCCTTGAAACAAGGAATGCTACCCCCAAGGCAGATCGTCACAAAATGATACTCTAGACCTAGGTTTCAAGGTATGGCCATTCCAAATCCACAAAAATCTCAACCACCCACTTCCTCAAAGTGGGCAAACTCACTCACCTAAGGGAGTGCGACCTTGCTCAAGGAGGGCTAAAACGTGGGTTAAGTGGAGCAAATAAAGTCCAATGGCCACCAAACTGTAGATCCAAGTGGCTTGTGCCCCGATCTATGTGGATCTAGAAAATCAAGTCAATCTAAGGGTTAGATCTTTCTAGATCTGAGTTTTGAGGTGCCAAGAAATTCAAAAAGGGGTTTTAATCCCTTAAAACGTGGAATGATGCCCACAAGCTAGAAATCACCAAAGTAAGAATCTGGGGATAGGTTATCAAGTGTGTAGATTGCAAATCAAGTGGGATCTCACCTACCCATGTGCTAGATCTAACCCAACAAGCCTCTCCAAGGAAGTGCGATTTGGTTCAAGAGGGCTTTTTTTGCCTTAAAAAGTGTGTCAATTTTAACCCAATTACCACCAAACTATAGATCCAACTAGGGGTGGATGCTATAGAGGTGGGTTCTTAAGATATTTTCAAAAGCAAGGCTAGATCTAAGTAGATCTAAGAAATACCAAAATTGGGGTTTTTAATTAATTAGGGTTTGAGACCAATGAAGATAGAATGGATGAAAGAGGCACATACCTTGTAGATCTTACCTCAATTGCTTGTGGCCACCTTGTAAATTGATAGCATTCTCCTATGTGTATATTCAAGAGTGAGATCTAAGAGCTCCAACCAAAACGTCCTCCTCCAAGATAGCCAAATCGTCCTCCTCCTACAAGACAAGATCAAAGAAACAAGTCAAGCAAGATGATTATGAAAATGATAGAAAGATGTAATAGAAGGCATCAACTATGTCACAAAGATACAATAATGATACTCTCTGTCACAAGATCAACCAAAGAGAGAATATGTGGATCCCTCCAACAATAACCCTCAAGAAATCGCCCTCCTCTCCACCAATTCGACTTTCCTGTAAGAAGACTAGTAGAAGCACCAAAATCCACAATGATACATAGAAGAGATACTGTATATTCAATATGCAAGAGAATCCACAATACAAGAGAGATGTGCTCCACAAAGAAATGTTATATTCCAATATTCCAGAGCTCCAAAGGTGAGCTATACAATAGGGGGTCTCCTCCTTATATAGGATAATAAAGACCAAAACCCTATACCACTTTACAATACTACATCAAATGAGTGGTTGAGATTAAAAGATCTCATCATACAATCAATGGCTAAGACTAACCATAACAATATATCACATGGATCACCCAATATAATGATGACGTCATGGTATAAAATAATCATGGAGGGTGACGTCATCCACTAGAGGGGGTACAAGTACCAAAAATCCACCTCATGATGACTAGGACATGACAAAATAAGCACATGGTGGGGCTAGGAGGCATCAATCCTTACTAGATCATCCCCAAGGCACAATAAAATAATAAAATATGTCCAAGATAATATAAATGATCAAATCTGTCCTCAAAATCTGTGACAGACAAGCAGTAAAAGACCTCTTGTGATCGTTGTGGGCTTAACCACATGGTGTAAACTGGCTGGAAGATAGTGGGCTCACCCTGGAAGACCTCTGTGAAAACCAAATGCCAAAACCTTGCCTCAATTTCCCAAATCGAATTCCTCAGCGACCAATTTATCCCATTTTTTAACTGCCTCGGTAACTGTGAAAGTGCCAAAACTGCCTCCTAGGGCATCTACGTTGTCCATCTGAGCCCACCAGGCTCTCCCGAAGGGGGGGTAAATGGTAAAAACAAGTGGTTGGACCACCCCCTCCATCATTAGCTCCCTAGGTGAACTGGCCTCTCATGGCCCCTGCTGCTCAGGCTGGGAAATCAGTCCCAAATCTGGTCAACAAATGTAAAACTGCATCAATCATTGTCAGAAGTGCCCGGAACTGAAAGATAAGTGTCTCATTGGATCCAGAAGACCCAAATCCACTAGAAATGTGTACTCATACACCATGGGTTTCCCTATTGGGCCAGCTATAGGGTCCACCATATATGGACAATGCATAAACTACTGATCTGAAATAATAAATAAACCTGCTGAACTGCATCAATCATCATCTGCATCATATGTCCATCATATTATATCATCATGGGACCATCAATCATCATCAATAGGCATCTATACATGGCCCACATCATCATAGATCCCAATAATATACAACCAAGGATAAATCACATCAGTAGACTAAGACATGCTTCTCTAATCATTCTCACAGCCAAGCTCAAAGTATAAGATCCATTCAGTGGCATTAATCAAGTTAGCATATTCCTTTATATAAAATTACTTGCACAATAGTTCAAATGACAAACTCACCCATTGGACATGGTCAAACTGCTAGTGAAGGATGAAGGCTAGGAACAAGGTTGGGCCAAGGGGTTAACCTGTCTAACTTAACTCAAAAATACTTTGGACTGGGAGAAAGGGGAAAGCTACAAACTCTGTGCTGGACAAAATAACACAGGGGAAGGTTGTGCCTCACAAATGGATAAGTTGTTCAGAGAGTGCTTATTCAACTTAGGCATCATGTCTACATCAAGTTGATCCAGGTTCATTAGGATCATTCAATTTCATTTCATGGCCTTTTTGGCCTACATAACCCTTCGGATTTTAGGTGTGCTGATAAGCACAACTAGTTGCAGCTTGCATCCAGGGCATGTTTTCAAATACATATAAGGTCAGCAATTGTTTAGATATAACTTTTAAGAACCATTGCTTTTTGGACCTTTCTTATACTCTTCGAGGAGTATTTTTAGCTGTTCATCGCTCTTGCCCTTTTTAGTTTCCATGGGAGAATTTATAAGTTTCCATAGGTAGAACATGAGCTTTCAGTTTTAGCCAACAACATCTCAAGTGACTAGGGGGAGTTCGAGCCAATACCAAACATCGGGACAATCGACCAGAATGATTTAGGCCTACAATCCAACTCACCAAAGGAAAGTTTTGTCACCAACTTAGAGCCGACACACTGAATATACAGGGATGCGGTCCAAACACAGAGGTAGAAAAATGGGGAAGTCCTCAATATCAGAAAGTCAAATGAGATAGGTCAAGGTTTAAAGTCAAATAGGAAAGTCATGTATGGATGGAGTCAAGTGAATATGGAGCCTGCACTAGCAGACAACTGGTGTCATGGAAGACCATATCTATTTAAGGTGGAAAACTAGTGGGTTTTGTTAAATGGCCTAAATGTGCAAGCAATTGTCCATTTTATGATTTATAGTTCATTTTAAACAGTTTGCCACATCAGGAATAATATGCCAAGCAAATGCTGTGTACATGACTAAATCAACAAGATAATAATCCACAGTCAATGATAACATATCCATAGATCATATAACATCATCATAGTAATAATCATCATGTACCATCTGAAACACTGCTGCAATACATCTCTAAGCACTGAACTGAAACTGTACGGGATAAAGGGTCACATCGGTCATCAAATCTGAACTCTCAAGGCTCATCCTTGACACAAGGTGTAACATAAGTCTGAATAATATACTACTCTGATCATGAGTGATCACAAAATGTACAATCATCATAGCCATGCTCTGAATAATGGAAGCTCTGGAATGTGCAGATATCTGCTAAGCAAGAATAGTAGCCCTGCTACTATGGTGTGATAACAGTTTCCAAAATACGAAGGAAGTAAAGGTTAATTGTGCAAATTTGTTTTTTATGGATTTAATTAATATTTTGGTGTTTAGTGGTGATGTCACAATAAATATGATTACTGTGAAAAAATCCACATCTTTTACTTTTGGAAACACAGAATTGCAATACATGAGTGGCACTAATCAAATTGCAGCTAAGGAAAATTGGTTGTTTTGTAAATTAAAACTCTATGTTGCAAGGAAGTGATCCAAGAAACTTCAATCATGGATTAAGGGAAGGACTTAAGTTGGGAAGATCAATGCAAGTATGAAGGTTCAACTTATTTTTGGAACAGTTTGGAAGCAAATATTTGAAAGGAAAGCAGGTTCTTTGACATCCATGTTTAAAATTTCTTGAGGACAAGCAATCTTGGGTGGGGAGGTCCCCATTCCAATAAATCTTCTTGAAGGAAAAATTCCACTAACATACTAGTTCCCTAGGTTGGAGCAGTTTAGCATTAAAACTTGGAATAAGGGAGCTACAAGACCTCAAATTGACCTTAGACTTACAAATTCATATTAATTGTGTCAAATGAATAATAAGAAAAGAAAAATAAGGTGGCATTTGGTCATGAGGGTGCATAAGAGGGTGTGGGGCCCACATGTGGAAAGATTCCCCACTGCACTTGGCATCATTATCTCACCAATTTGAGTTCAAGGTGGAGGGTAACGTACTTGGGGCAGATGAAGAGGCAATATTCATGGAAAGAATCTAGGGAAGGTCGAATTGGAGTGGAAGAGTAACTCCCAAGGAAGAGGAAGATGCATTGTGACACATGCAGCTACATTCCATAGCATGTATGAAAACAATGTAGAAGGAATATATGACAAATATGACAAATTCAGACCTGATTGCAGACCTATGACACATCTGATATATCAAGGCTAAAAATAGCCACCAAGAGGGTGCATAGAGGGAGTTATGGTTAGCCAAGATTCCCAATTCGAATTGGGGAAAGAGGAATACAAGGAAGAAGTGGACAAGTGTTTCATGAGAGAATCTATCACTAATTCGAGTTGAGTGAAGTCTCTTGGAGGGAATTCGAGCTCTTGAGTTCACTTGAGGTTAATAAAAGAGGAGGATTACAAACATAACATTCTATCCAAGTTTAGCATGTATCCTATTTCATTAGGAATAATGCCAAAAGATGCTTTCTTTTTCAAAAGATTCTTTTTTTGATTGGTTAAAATTCTCCACATGGTTGAGGAAATAGTATTTTTTGATTGTGAAGATGGTGAGTGAGTCAACTAATCGTAAAAGGATGTGGCCAATTTTTTTTTAATGAGGTACATTTCCTGGCAAATCGGGACATTTCCGAAAAAAAAAGAGTTAACGCAGTTTCAACATGAGTTAGGCAGCGACGAAGGTGGGTTTAAGAGTCTTGAAATTCTAAATCACATTCAGTAACCAGTGTATTCCATGAGTGAAACCTGTGAGTAAATTAGTTTTTAATTTATAGGTATTTAAGAAAAGGGTGGGACAATTATGTGATAGGAGGGGTGGAGAATCCATTCCTAATCACGATTTGACAGGTAATAAATTGAGAAACTTTTCCTAAATTGAAATTGGTTGAGCATCCAAACCTAATCACCCATTTGGTGTGTAACGTAAAAAAATTTCAGGGAAGAAATTAAACTGATAATGATTTTCGAAAATCAAAGTGGTTGAATCACCGATCTGGAAGGAAACTTAAAAAAAATTCATGGAAGAAATAAAACTGAGAATGTTTTTTGAAAATCCTTTTTTTGGTAGTGATATTTGGCATGGTAATGAAAGAAAAAAGACATGCAAGTGTATTCATCCTTACCTTTGGCCATCAAGACAGCTCATAGCAAAGACAATTCCTGAAAAATTCATCCAAGCAAAATTTCTTTTGATCATTTCATTGTGTTAAAGGTACATCATGCAGGCTAGCAACACACCATTCTATCAAGCCATTGTAATCTCAATAGGAAATAAAAATGCACTTGCATGTTACTCTTGATCAATAAAAAACAAGAAATGTGAGCAATAAGAACATGTACTTCCTGATGTTTAGAGAATTTTTTAAATTGTTGCTTCTATGTGTATCCCATTCATAGGATATTATGAGATGATAGTGATGATAGTAAGAAAAATCATTGGTTGATTGGTTGAGGAAGTGTGCATTTTTGTGCTAATCATGAAAAATTGGCATTCCTTCTAAATCATGGACAAGTAGGCTCAAATATGTGTATGTAGCCAATTTAGAAGAGGTGATTCATGGATAAGTATGCTCATATATGTGTAATTATGTCTCAGAATAGATTCATTCATGGGGTGTACTTGGACTGGGCCGGTGTGCATTTTTGTGTTGGACATGAAAATTTGGGAAACCCTATCAACTGTTCATTGTTTTTATTTCCTTGCAATACAAATTTGAGGAATGATAAATAATTTTCATAAAAAATTATTTTATATCTGAATTCTAAATTTAATAGTGATTATATAAAATGATTGGTTGAGTCTCTAAATTTTTGGAAATGATGTTTTAATTTCTGGAATGATGTTTTTATGAAATGCAATGACAATGGTCCAGTGCATAAATCATCCACCCGCAAGATGATGCTTTGAGAAATTCTTTATCCCTCACAGGAGAGAAAATTTTATCCCAAGGCTACTTAAGCCCTTTTTTTCAACACTTAACCAATTTTGCCAATGGTGAGCATTTTTCTGGGAGGGTGCAAAACAGGTTGAATGGTTGTTTTGGAAGGAAAATATCTCCATGACCAGAGAATATTTTTCCAAAAGGAGTCAATCGTTAAGTGAATAAATCATCCGCCTACAAACTTATGCTCTCAAAAAAAATTTATCCCTCAAATATAAGAAATGATGGGCATTTTCCTAAGGCCTTATAGGCGAGTTTTAGATGCAAAATAGGCTAAGTGGTTGTTTTGGACGACAAATATTTTCTTAACCATAGACTTGTTTTAGTAACTGAGCCAAAGGTCAAGTGCATAAATCATCCACTTGCAAGCTGATTCTTTGCTAAAAATTTTATCCCTCATAAGTGAGAAGTAGTGGGCATCTTCCCAAGGCTACTTAAGCCATTTTTTTCAATACTTAACCAATTTTCCAATGGTGAGCATTTTTTGGCAGAGTGCAAAACAGGTTGAGTGGTTTTTTTGGCAGGAAAATATCTCCTTGACTAGAGGATTTTTTTCAAAAATGAGTCAATGGTCAAGCGAATAACTCATCCACCTACAAACTTATGCTTTCAGAATTTTTTTATCCAACACATGTGACAAATGGAGGTCATTTTCCTAAGGCCATTTAGGCCAGTTTTAGGTGCAAAACAGGCTGAGTGGCTGTTTTGGCAGACTTGTTTTCAAAACTGAGCCAATGGTCAAGTGCATAAGCCATCCACCTGCAATTTTATGCTTTCCAGAAATTTTATCCCTCACAAGTGAGAAATGGTGGGCATTTTCCCAAGGCTATAAATAGTTAACCAATTTTGCTAATGGAGAGCATTTTTTTGGGAGGGTGTAAAACAGGCTGAATGGTTTTTTGGGCAGGAACATATCTCCTTGACCAGAGGCTCTTTTTCAAAAATGGGTCAATGGTCAAGTGAATAAATTTTCCACCTACAAACTTATGCCCTCATAAATTTTTTATCCCTCAAAGGTGAGAATTGGTGGGCATTTTCCTAAGCCCATTTAGCCCATTTTTAGGTGCAACCTAGGCTAAGTGGTCAGTTTGGCAGGCCAATATTTTCTTGACCATAGACTTGTTTTCAAAACTGATCCAGTTGTCAAGTGCATAAATCATCCACCTGCAAGATGATGTTTTCCTAGAAATTTTATCCCTTAGAGGTGAGAAATTGTGGGCAGTTTCCCAAGGCTACTTAAGACCTTTTTTTCAATACTTCACCAATTTTCCCAATGGTGATCATTTTTCTGGGAGGGTGCAAAAGAAGCTAAATGGTTGTTTTGTTAGGAAAATATCTCCTTGAACATAGACTTTGTTTCAAAACGCAGTCAATGGTCAAGTGAATAAATCATCTGCCTACCAACTCATGCTCTCAGATTTTTTTTATTACTCAAAGGTGAGAAATGGAGGGCATTTGCCTAAAGCCATTTAGGCCAATTTTAGGTGCAAAACAGGCTGAGGGGTTGTTTCGATGGGCCAATATTTTCTTCACTGAAGATTATTTTTTAAAACTGAGCCAATGGTCATGTTTATAAGTCATCCACTTGCAAGTTTATGCTTTCCTAAAAATTTTATCCCTCATAGGTGAAAAATGGTGGGAATTTTCCCAAGGCTACTTAAGCCATTTTTTTCAATACTTAACCAATTTTGCCAATGGCAAGCATTTTTCTTGGAGGGTGCAAAACAATATGAATGGTTGTTTTGGCAGGAACATATCTCCTTGACCAAAGACTTTGTTTCAAAAAGGAGTCAATGGTCAAGTGAATAAATCATCCACCTACAAAATTATGCTCTCAGAAATTTTTTATCTCTCAAATATGAGAAATGGAGGGCATTTTCCTAAGGCCATTTAGTCTAGTTCTAGGTGCAAAACAAGATGAGTGGTTTTTTTGGTAGGCCAATATGTTCTTGACAATATACTTGTTTTCAAAACTGAACCAATGTTCAAGTGCATAAATCATCCACCTGCATGCTGATGCTTTCCTAAAATTTTTATCCCTCACAAGTGAGAAAAAGAGGTAATTTTCCCAAGAATACTTAAGTTTTTTTTTCAATACTTAACCAAATTTTCCAATGGCGAGCATTATTCTGGGAGGGTCCAAAACAAGCTGAATGGTTGTTTTGGCAGGAAAATATCTCCTCGATCAGAGACTATTTTTCAAAAAGTATTCAATGCTCAAGTGAATAGTACATCATCCACCTACAAATTTGTGCTCTTAGAAATTTTTTATCCCACAAAGGTGAGAAATGACAGGTATTTTCCTAAGGCCATTTAGGCCAGTTTTAGGTGCAAAACAGAATGAGTGGTTGTTTTCACTGGCCAATATTTTCTTAACCATAGATGTTTTTTCAAAACTGAGCTAATGGTAATGTTCACAAGTCATCCTCCTGCAAGTTGATGCTTTCCTAAATTTTTTATCCCTAATATGTGAGAAATGGTGGGCATTTTCTCAAGGCTACTTTAGCCCTTTTTTTCAATACTTGACCAATTTTGCCAATGACGAGCATTTTTCCGTGAGGGTGAAAATCAAGCTGAACGATTGTTTTGGAAGGAATATATCTCCTTTCCCAGATAATTTGTTTCAAAATGGAGTTAATGGTCAAGTGAATAAATCATCCACCTAGAAACTTATGCTCTCAGAAATTTTTATCCCTCAAATATGAGAAATGGTGGGTATTTTCCTAAGGCCATTTCGGCCAGTTTTAGGTGCAAAACATGTTGAGTGGTTGTTTTGGCAGGGCAATATTTTCTTGACCTTAGACATTTTTTCAAAACTGAGCTAGTGGTTAAGTGCATACATCATCCACCTGCAAGCTGATGCTTTCCTAAAATTTTTATCCCTCACAGGTGAGAAATAGTGGGATTTTTTTCAAGGCTACTTAAGCCCCTTTTTTCAATACTTAAATAATTTTTCCAATGGTGAGAATTTTTTCTGGGAGGGTGCAAAAGAAGCTGAATGGTTGTTTTGGCAGGAAAATATCTCCTTGACCAGAGACTTTGTTTCAAAAATTAGTCAATGGTCAAGTGAATAAATCAACCACCAACAAACTTATGCTCTCATAATTTTTTTATCCCTCAAAGGTGAAAAATGGTGGGCATTTTCCTAAGGCAATTTAGGTCATTTTTAGGTGCAAAACAGGCTAAGTGGTTGTTTTGGCAGGCCAATATTTTCTTGACAAAAGATGTTTTTTCAAAACTGAGCCAATGGTCATGTTCATAAGTCAGCCACCTGCAAGCTGATGTTTTCCTAAATTTTTTATCCCTCACAGGTGAGAAAACGTGGGCATTTTCCCAAGGCTACTTAAGCCCTCTTTTTCAATAGTTAACTAATTTTGTCAATGGCGAGCATTTTTTTGGGAGGGTGTAAAACAAGCTGAATGGTTGTTTTGGTAGAAACATATCTCCTTGACCGGAGACTTTGTTTCAAAATGTAGTCAATGGTCAAGTGACTAAATCATCCACCTACAAACTTATGCTCTCAGAATTTTTTTATCCCTCAAAGGTGATAAATGGCGGGCATTTTCCTAAGGCCATTTAGGTCAGTTTTAGGTGCAAAACACAGTGAGTGGTTGTTTTGGCAAGCCAATATTTCCTTAACCATAGAATTTTTTCAAAACTAATCCAATGGTCATCTTGATAAGTCATCCACCTGCAAGTTGATGCTTTCCTAAAAATTTTATCCCTCATAGGTGAAAAATTGTGGGCATTTTCCCAAGGCTACCTAAGCTCTTTTTTCAATACTTGGCCAATTTTGCCAATGGCAAGCATTTTTCTGGGACGATGCAAAACAAGCTGAATGGTTGTTTTGGTAGGAAAATATCTCCTTAACTAGAGACTTTGTTTCAAAATGTAGTCGATGGTCAAGTGAATAAATCACCCCCCTACAAACTTATGCTCACTGAGATTTTGTATCCCTCAAAGGTGAGAAATGACGGGTATTTGCCTAAGGCTATTTAGGCGAGTTTTAGGTGCAAAACAGGCTGAGTGGCTATTTTGAACAACATTTTTTTTTCAAAATTGAGCTAATGGTCATGTTCATAATTCATCCATCTGAAAGCTAATGCTTCCTAAAAAATCTATCCCTCACAGGTGAGAAATGGTGGGCATTTTCCCAAGGCCACTTAAGCCATTTTTTCAAATACTTAACAATTTTTTCCAATGGCGAGCATTTTTTTGGGAGGGTGCAAAACAAGATGAATGGTTGTTTTGGAAGGAAAATATCTCCTTGAATAGAGATTTTGTTTCAAAAATCATTCAATGGTTAAGTGAATAAATCATCCACCCAAAAATTAATGCTCTCTGAAATGTTTTATCTCTCAAAGGTGAGAAATGGCGAGCATTTGCCTAAGGCCATTTAGGCCAGTTTTAGGTGCAAAACAGGCCGAGTGGTTGGTTTGGAAGGCCAATATTTTCTTGACCATAGACTTGTTTTCAAAACTGAGCCAATGGTCAAGTGCATAAGCTATCCACCTGCAAGTTGTTCCTTTCCTAAAAATTTTATCCCTCAAGGATGAGAAATGGTGGTCATTTGCATAAGGTCATTTAAGCTAGTTTTGCAATACTTAGGCAATTCTTTCCTTTCGCTGGAATTTTATGGCAGAGTGCAAAAACACATAAATTTGAAATCTTATTGCACAACATTACTTTTCTTAGAGTGTAAAATTAAAGTGTAAAATTACAAGTAAAAATTGAGTGTAAAATTACAGTGTAAAATTACATTTATGATATATTTTATATTTTTTTAATTAGAGAAATTTTGACTAAAATCTGATGCCAATATTGATTGTTTTTGTTTATTTTTCAGAGTATCTCATCAATGGATCATTCAAATGATCCATCTCAACAAAATATTCTTCGAAAAAGAGGTCGACGTAAGGATGTAGATTACTCAAATATTCCAACTTTGGAACCATGTGACATTATCCTTCAATTCACTCGTGCTAGAGGTAAAAAGACTATGCAATGTGTTGCTCATGAACAATGTCGAGGATTTGGAGATCAAAACTCCATACCATAGAATGAGTGCAGAATTTTCCTCAAGCAATAAGCAATCATCGATCCATTCTTCAAACTCATTGTCCGTAGTGTAAGCAACCTATGACAAACAACAATGTTGTTGGACAAAAGAGGCAACATTTGTCTCCAATTGCAATTTAAGGGAATTTTAATACACAAAGTGGAAATATTTATGAAACAATGAGATTTGTTTCACAGAATGTGAGGGTCCCAAATTTCCCTCGGAGAACAATTTTTAGTCCTACTGCCACTACAATGAACTTTGTTTCAAAGAATGTGTCGGTCCCAAATTTCTCTCAGAGAACATATTTTATTCCTGCTGCCACTACAATGAAATCTATTCTAGAGAATGTGCATGTCCCAAATTTCCCTCAATTAACAAGTTTTAATCATGCTTCCATTACAATGAACACTGATTTGAAAAATAAAAATGTGTACCAAAGAATGAACCCAGTTTTGCAGAATGAGGCCCTAGTTTTCCCTCAAAGATCAGTGATTGATGCTACTATTGTTACAAATCACTCTAATCAAAGTGCAGGTTATGTTGCTTAACAACCTAGGGATACTTTGACTGCATTTAACGATGAATGGAATCAAACTATAGAACCCAATGGGAAGCAATTGGAACATGAACCTCATAGGAACTTGGATGCAACTGGAAGACATGAAACAGCTCAAATAATTTCATTTTATGAACAAATGGATAGAAATGCAACTACAGAAAATCAAAATTCTATAATTGGTCAAGCTGTAGCAGAAATTCTAGAAGGGTTTTTAGTAAATGAAACTACGCATGTTAAGAGAAGGTCACTAGGAAACTGCTTAAGAACATCCTTATTGCATCTTAAGAAGCGTTCACGATGGTATAACCACAAACTCAATCACGGGGAAGACAAAATTTAAAAAATTGGGAGATGGTTTTCTAGAAAATCACTTGAATATGTAGATGAAAATGACTTTATTACCGGAATTGGGTACTTCATGAGAAAAATGTATAATGAAGAATCTAAAATTGAGGATGTTCTTGAACATCTAGATGGATTGCTTGATAAAATTCGATCAATTATTGTGGCAGATATTCGCAAGGATTTTATGTTGAGGAACATGGCTTCAGTATTTATCAAATCAAGCACGACTCATAAGGCTTTGCAATTCCGGAAGAGAGTTGATGCTAATGGTGTACTAAAGGGGGTTAATCCAACATGAGTTTGTAGCGAAATGAAAAAGTGGAGTAAAGAAGTTGAGGATATTGATATGTGTTGGAAGAGAACTGATGGTTTCACATATGTATTTAGGGTCAAGCAAGTAAAGTCATATTCTTCCTTTATGGTTGAATCATTTGAAAAGAGGTCTCGAACTAAAGTCAATGAAGTTTCTTTCAAATTTGGTATTGATTCTTGCATACATTATGATCGAAGTGGGAAGGTATGTGAGATATTATTTGAGTTACTAGAAGACAATGGCTTGATGTCTTCTGTAAGCCTTTGAAAATGGGATGGAAAAGAAGAATATAAACAAATTTTAGCACTTGCTGCTAATCCTGAAAAATGAGGAGAAATTAATGAAACAAATAAATAATCTTTCAAAAGATGGCATCAATATGGTAGATGGAAGGGTTGTGAAAATTAATTTGTTTGAATGTCATAATCTAGTGGCCATATGTAGTTTAATATGTAATAATAGTGTTTCTCCAATGGGAAATAATTTTTGTCCTTGGTGCACATGCCATAAAAAAGAGATACACATGGTTACAGATGAAATCAACATTGGAGAAGGAGATACTATCCTTAGTTTTATGATTTTTATGCAATGTCAACATAATTGATCCTTGTATGCTATGCAAATTTATTACAAGTTTTGAAATTTATGTTTATATCTTGCCATTACTTTCTTAATATAACTATGTTCTTGAACTTTACTATAGGTGTTGAATCCCGCTTTGGAACCAAGGAATGGATGGGAAGAAAAGTTAGATGAACATATTATAAACATTCAACCAACCTTATATGGTAGAAATATGACTATTGTGAAGAACTATCCCATTGATAGAAGCAATGATGAAAAGGTACACACTTTCATTATTAGTTCTTAACTATAAATTAATCTTCTTAGTATTTCACTAATTACTACCTTATAAAACATTTGGTTCCAATTACAATTGTCTCCTGGCTCAATTTTCAATCTTATATATTGTTCTCTCTATGCTGGGATCAGAACAATTTTGAAGATGTTTCTTGAAATTCAAAGAATTCCACAAGATGATGACAAGGTTCATCCAACTAGAGGCATGGAGAAAACAAAATTTGTTCAAATTTGGGAGGAGATGGAGAAAATTGGTGTTCCATGTAATCCAGGAGAACCATACCATCATAAAAGCCAACAATACAATGATCTTAACTATGGGAAATCAGATGGATCAACATCAAACAAGATCCTCATTCGACATGAGGGAATTGTAAAGGTTTAATAATTATGTTAACATGTCAATTATTTTTTATGTGGGCCTTGATTAATAATAAATGATGTTTTTATTATGTTTTGACTATTGTTGAATGGCTCTCAGTGTAATTTACTTTGAACATAAAACTTAGTATTTATTCATATGCATTGAAACTTATGTATTGTTTCTAGGTTATTGAAGTCCTACCAAATGAAGAAAATAATAAATTTGGCTAAGTGTTGGATCAACAGGTAGCCAAGCTTGAAGGTGGTAGCTAAGGGTTGCGGATGGAGGCAAGCAGGTAGCCAAGAAGGAGCCAAGGAGTAACAAAGGAACAAGAAATTTGGCTAAGTGTTGGATCAGCTCTATGGCCGATGCACTCCCTTTGAGAGGTGCCTAGCCAAATGAAACGTGTGATTCTCAGGTTGCGGACGAACCACCAAGTCGTGCAGCTGGTATGCTTGGGTAGATGCATTCCGGTTGCAGCAAATTTTGGTTGATGCATTCTGTAGGATATAGGAAGACATGTGTTATGCGGTTCGTTCAGTGGTGCACCCCAAAAGTGCGCCTAGATAGGTGCACCCAAGAAGTGCATCCGATAGTGCATCCAAGATGGATGCATTCCGACGGGCATCTATTTGTGCATCCGGTGGTGTGCATGAGAAAGTGCACCTAAAAGTGCGCTCATTGGTGCACCCGAGTAGGTGTGGCCAAACGTGCACCTAGGCAGGTGCGTCCAGAATTGTGCCTAGGTTGGTGCGCTTAGCACTAAACCCACAAATGCATCCAACAACGCGTTTGGAAGACGTGTTCAGTAGTGCACTGGGAAAGTGCAACCAGAGGTGCGCCCAAGTGGTGCAGGTGCGTTTAGGAGGAAACATGCCGAAGTGTTGGTGTAGTTCGGTCAACAATGCAGTTCCAGGATGGCTCGCCAATGGATTTGCACCCACTTTGTGCGACTGCGGTAGAGTGGTAACTCAAATAGCACATCGGTAGGCAAGCACCCAGGTGGGTGCGGTTCAACACTTAGGTGTACAAAATGATGGATGTTGCAGTTGTTGCACCGAGGAGGGTGACGTCCAGTGAATAGTAATTTGGTTGACATCTTAGTAGCTTGCCTTAGTGGTAGATTTAGAGTGTCGTGAAGAGGCATACTTCGGAACGCCATGCAGATGCTTGACAAGGAGGGTTGGTGTTGAATTTTTTGAATTTACTTCAATCTGATCTAGGATCTTAACTGAGAGAACAACATGTACAGCATATCTACAGCATATCAATCATGGAGACAATAATGCAAGCACACAAGAGACACAAAGATTTACTTGCGGAAAACCATAAAGGTGAAAAAACCCAATAACTTCCTCAGAGATAGATAGAGCAATGATACAACCAACCATGAGATATAGACACAACCTAGCAGCAGATCCTCCTCCTCCATAAGTGCGCCACTCCTCCTTGAGTGCATGTGTGAGAAGTGAGTGAGAAAATAGAGTGCCTCCCGCACTCTATTTATACTTGACTTGACTTGCCTTTTTACCTAACTCATGTAGGCTCGAACTTTACCACATAACATAATGCTGAGTGGGCCGACCCCCAATAGGGTGGTCTAATAACCCTTTGACCCACATGACTTATACAGGGCTGACCCCAAATAAGGTGGTCTAATAACCCATCAAGTATAAGTTACGACACTTACAATATAAATGACGACACTTCCTTATAGAGGAATAATACCATCTCTATAGGAATACAATATACATATATGTGAAATACATTCTGAAGTTACATATACATCAACACTCCCTCTTAACTAGGAAGGTATTTCTCAGCACAGTTCTTCTAGAACAAGTCATCTTCTCTGGATCATCGTCACTAGATAATCGTCATCGAGTCATCATCATCGTCACCGCTGCTGCTATCTCAATCAATCTCTGAATCTACTCATCATAGGAAGTTCTACAGAGCCAGTCCTTTTTCATACTGGATGTAGGCCCACCACCTGCAGGTCTTCATCATCACTGGCCATACTGTGGAATCCTCAGGACTTATTACGTGCGTCACAAAACCTTGAAAGAGCATCCCAGGATGTTACGGGTACACAACTCCGACCTGTAGGATCTCCCAGGGCACTATTACATGTGACCCCACAACAAAACCTTGAAAGAGCATCCCAGGATGTTACGGGTACACAACTCCAACCTGAAATCTCCCAGGGCACAAATTACATGTGGTCCACCACAAAACCTCGCAAGAGCATCTCAGGATGTTACGGGTACACAACTCCAACCTGAAATCTCCCAGGGCGCTATTACATGTGGTCATGGAAAAACCTCGAAAGAGCATCTCAGGATGTTACGGGTACACAACTCCGACCTGAAATCTCCCAGGGCCCAAATTACATGCCATAGGACAAAACCTCGCAAGAGCATCTCAGGATGTTACGGGTACACAACTCCGACCTGAGATCTCCCAGGGCACAAATTACATGTCCTCCCAGAGCAATGTCTCGAAAGAGCATCCCAGGCTGTTATGGGTATACAACTCCGACCTATAGGATCTCCCAGACATGCTCATCTGTACAACCTAATCCACGGCCACAGAGTATCAACCTGATACTCACCATACATCATCCTGATGTACTCATGATCGTCCTGATCATCATCACTGCAACATCCTGCTGCATGTCATCTGGAGCAACATCCTGAAGCTCACCATCCATGATCATCCTGATCATCATCACTGCAACGTCCTGCTGCATGTTATCTAGAGCAACATCCTGAAGCTCATCATCCATGATCATCCTGATCATCATCACTGCAACATCCTGCTGCATGTCATCTGGAGCAACATCCTGAAGCTCATCATCCATGATCATCCTGATCATCACTGCAACATCCTGCTGCATGTCATCTGGAGCAACATCCTGAAGCTCATCATCCATGATCATCCTGATCATAACTGCAACATCCTGCTGCATGATCCACCTGATCATCAATGCATCCACCTGATGCATACCAAGTATCTACCTGATACATATCATCATACATGATCCACCTGATCATACAATGTATTCACCTGATACATGATACATATCACCATACATGATCCACCTGATCATACAATGTATCCACCTGATACATATACAGATACATGGTCCAAGCATCCAACATGATGCATATACAAAATACATACACATGATCCAACTGATCATATCCAACATCCAACATGATGCATCCATACATAAATGATCCACCTGATCATATCCAGCATCCAACATGATGCATACATACATAAATGATCCAACTGATCATATCCAGCATCCAACATGATGCGTACATACATACATAAAAATGATCCAACTGATCATATCCAGCATCCAACATGATGCGTACATACTAGCTGATCATATCCAGCAGAAACCAGAACATCATCCTGATGCCCATTATCCAGCGCTTACATCCACAGCCATGTGAAGGATCCTCCTTCCAACATGCTTGGAATGGCTTCAACAAATGTGTCCATCACTTCTTCCTCAAAGTGTCCTCGATCTGAAGAACGCCAAGCCTCTCTCTGAAGTACTCGAACTTCACTCTGGCTAGTGGCTTCGTCAGCACATTTGCAATCTGCTCGTCCGTCGCAACATACAGAAGCTTCACAGCTCCTCTCTACACCATATCCCTGATATAGTGATATTTGATCTCTATGTGTTTCGACCTGTCATGAAACACTGGGTTCTCGGACAGCTTCACACAACTCTGGTTATCACAGAAGATACCAGTAGCCTCCAACGGGAGATCAAATAACTCAGACAGTAGCTTCCGTAGCCATACTGCCTCACAACTAGCTGAACAGGCTGCAACATACTCTGCCTCAGTTGTACTCAGTGCTACACAGGACTGCTTCCTGCTAAACCAAGAGATCACACCTGATCCCATACTGAAGCAACACCCAGATGTGCTCTTCCTATCTGCAGCACTGCTAGCCTAATCTGAATCAACATAACCCTGCAGGTTAAACTTTTGATTCACCTCATACCTGAGCCCATAATCCACTGTACCCTTCAGGTACCTCAGAACATGCTTTACAGCAACCAGGTGAACACTCCTCGGATCCGTCAGGAACTGGCTCAATGTGTTCACAGCAAACCAAATATCTGGTTCGTGTTCATCAGGTACATCAAGGACCCAATCATCTGACGATACATGGAGACATCAACCAGCTCAGATGAAGCATCACATAGAAGCTTCAGATTCGATGCCATAGGTGTGGCCATAGCTTTGCAATCCATCATCCCGAACCTCTTCAGGATCTCTACTGCATACTTCCCTTGTCCAAGGAAGATTCCATCTGCACTCTGCCACACCTCCATGCCAAAAACAAATAGTGCATCATCCCCAAGTTCTTCATCTCGAACTCGGTAGTAAGCTTCCGCTGCGTGTCGGCAATCAATCTATTTTCACCTGTAACAAACAGGTTATCCGCATACAAAAGTAGTATCACTGGATTGCCTTCCTCAACCTTGTAGTAAAGGTTGGAACCCGCTTTACTCTTGGTAAAGACCAAACTGGATAGAAGGCTGTCTATCCTACCATACCAAGTTCTGCACACATATATGACTACACCATGTTGTCTTGAAATCCATCTGGTGCATCTTCTATTTCATCACTTTTATATTTCTTAATGCTGCCGTCTGCAACGTGCTTGATTTGATAGTTTCATTTGGAAGTCACAATAGACTTCCCTTTAGCTCTTGGGACTGCATCCCAAACATCATTCTTCATGATCGACGGATCATGACATTCTTCTCGTATCCTGGGAACTTCAATATCTTCAATAGATATCTTTGTTGCTGGAACAAATGTTGTAGTCCTTTTGTAGGGGAAGATATACGGTCTTTCCTACAAAATAGGTTAAATTGCATGATTAGAAACATCTCATAGTTTTCAGAACAAATTCTTACACATAAAGAAATATGTCATACAGTCATGCAATTATCTTAGCCAATGCTTCAATACAACATTTATCCATATCCCATAACTTTCTAGATGCCTTCCTATCTCTACCAGAACATTGTTAAGAGTGTGCACAACTCCCAACATGTTAGCAAAGAGGTTTCATTCTAGATAAGTAGCAATGGAATGTTGTACAGTGCCATAGGCCACTTACCCATGTATATTAGTAGTATACTGTTCATCAATGCAACTATTCTAATATGCATAATACACAACCTAATTCTAGGAACATCAGTGTATACATTATTGAACAGTATTATTTAAACAAACAAGTATGCAAGAAATGATGATTAAAATACTTATCTTTCTTTGTTCGTTGGGTGGACTCCCTCTGAGTCTTTGCTTCCTTGCAGGAGCTGTTGGAGCCCTAATCTGAAGTAGCTTCTTCTACACCTTTCTGTTGTGGAATGTAGAAAGATGGTCAACTCCCTCTGAATATCTACATCCTTGCAGAAACTACTGAAGTGTGCTCCTTTTCTTTCTTGCAGGAACAACTGGAGTGTGCTCCTTTTCTTTCTTGCAGGAACAACTGGAGTGTGCTCCTTTGCTTTCTTGCAGGAGCAACTGGAGTGTGCTCCCTCTTGATCTTTGCTTCCTGAATTACCTGTTCTTGAACTCATATTCATCCTTGGTCCCTATGCATGCTTATTAGTATCATGATTGTGTTATCCTTGTGATTTCATATAAAATCATACATTCATTAGTATACTATTAAAACACAATAATTTCAAGCATGTATAGTCATGATCATTTCAAACAGAATAATAAGCATTAGCATTCAAGGTTTATGTGGGATTCTTATGGTTAGTCAAATCATAAGAAGCATAACATGTCTAAATTTGTAATTACTCAAACCTATGACTCTTCAGGTTAGTTCAATCATCAATCAAGATAAGAGATATAATATGAATAAAACCTGTGATTATTCAAACCTATACCTTCATGATTCCTCTGGTTAGTCATATCATCAATTATGGTAAGAAACATGATTATTCAAACTTATGACTTCATGAATAATCATTATCAACAACACAATAGTATAAGATCCTAAACCAAGGTAGGATTCTAGGTTGATATAGGAAAAACATACCTGGATTAGCATGCTAGATAGTTTATGTCTAACATACCCGCATAATGTCTTTTGGTTCTCTTCAGTGACTTGTGCTAGTAACCTGCATGTCTCATATGTTAACCATTACAAAACCAAGTTATACATACCTCGTAAATGGATCTTCTATGAGATCCATGACAATGGATGAATCTTTGTCCTCATGTTATCATGACCATATGTTCATGGACCAGAACATGATTTGTCTTTCTTGGTGTACCTTTCATGTTAGTAGACAACATAAACCTCATACAACACCATAATGCATTAGTACAATCATAAGTGTCAACACCCTAATCAATGAATATTTTCTATTGTGCATTCATAGATTTATTAAGGTGATATGACAAGTCTAAAATCAAGATTGTACTAACCGTAATAACATGAAGACAAACATACCATAAACTTAATCATGAACAAATCTCAAAACATACCTCGATGAGTCATACTTGTCGAGATCGCTTGTAATCTTCTTATGTAAGGCCTTAGCCTCATCTCCCTTTGAAACAGGAACTTCTTCACTTATGCAAGTGACCAATCCATCTTCTTCTAGGATTAACCCAATCCACTTGATTTGCAAGAACTGGACCTGGAGCTGGATATGGGTTTTTCAGAGAAACCCCAAAAATTCAAACTTTGAATTTCAAACTTCCGAAAGGATAGAAATATGCGCCTTGATGAGCTGATCAAACTGGTATATTCAGAATTTGAAAACTGCAAAGTTTCACTCCTCAATTTTGCCTTTGAAACTTCCGGATTCACTGGACGTGACCCTGAACTGGGGTTTGATGAAGCCCACTCTTCTGACCAATCAAAAGGTTTGATCCAAATCTCTAAGCTTCTATTTTTCTGAGGAGCTTCCAGCCGTGGTCACAGATTTCAAAAATTCCCATTTTTACAGAAGCCCTAATTTTCCACTTTTCTGATCAAAGTCCCGAACTAGGGTTTTGATCAAGCCCGGCCTTCTTCCCAACCAAAAATTCTGATCTTCATCTCTAAATTTTTATTTTGATGAGTAGCATTCAGCCATGGTCTCTGATTACAAAAATTCCAACTTTCTCCAAAGCCCTAGATTCCGGAAGCCATGAATGAAGGTACTCAAAAATAATTCTGTTTTGACAGAAATATGTACCTGATTGTTTTTGGTGTAACTCTGAACTTTTCAATCCACAGGGTCTGAAAAAGTTTCCTGAGATAGCCTGACCTGTCACCTTTCCATCCTGACAGGTCTGACCTCAATTGGATTCTCTGAGAGAGTGTTATGCCAAATGTCGCAACGTGACCTGTTTTGGGATAATACAGGAGTGCGAACTTGTACGGCATGCCATGTGTCATTGTTTGTACTTCGGTCTCTGAAAACATTTTTTGAGATATCTCGGACTGTTATCTTTCCATCCTGACAGGTCTGACCTCAATTGGACTCTCTGAGAGAGAGTTATTCCAAGTGTCGCAACATGACCTGTTTATGGGATAATACAGGAGAGCAAACTTGTACAGCGTTCCACGTGTCACTGGTTCAACTTCGGCCTCTAAACAAGTTTCCTGAGATATTAGATTCTGTGTTCTACCTGTCACTTTTTACGAAATTTCATTTGGAGCTTCCTAGCCCAGGTTATGACCTTTTTCCCAAGGTCACCTGATTTTGACTCAGATCTGGAAGAGGCAGAAACCCTATATTGTACAGATCATAAATCACAAAGTACAACGAATTAGAGGTTGTCCTTTGGACACAAGGTACCTGGGGATCTTAGCTTCAGCCTGTAACAATTTCAGATCCGAAAAATTCTCCAAAACGGATTTATAGCGAAAGTGCTACGATGACTGGTTTTTGCTATATCAAGCCCTAGCATCGTAAGTGCAACAAGTGTCATACATGCCATATCATGCCTTCTTTCAGGCTAGCTCTGATACCATGTTAAATTTTCTGAATTTACTTCAATATAATCTAGGATCTTAACTGAGAGAACAACATGTACAGCATATCTACAACATATCAATCATGGAGACAATAATGCAAGCACACAAGAGACACAAAGATTTACTTGGGGAAAACCATAAAGGTGAAAAACCCCAATAACTTCCTCAGAGATAGATAGAGCAATGATACAACCAACCATGAGAGATAGACACAACCTAGCAGCAGATCCTCCTCCTCCATAAGTGCTCCACTCCTCCTTGAGTGCATGTGTGAGAAGTGAGTGAGCAAATAGAGTGCCTCCCGCACTCTATTTATACTTGACTTGACTTGCCTTTTTACCTAACTCATGTAGGCTCGAACTTTACCACATAACATAATGCTGAGTGGGCTGACCCCCAATAGGGTGGTCTAATAACCCTTTGACCCACATGGCCGACCCCCAATAGGGTGGTCTAATAACCCTTTGACCCACATGACTTATACAGGGCCGATCGCAAATAAGGTGGTCTAATAACCCATCAAGTATAAGTTACGACACTTACAATATAAATGACGACACTTCCTTATAGAGGAATAATACCATCTCTATAGGAATACAATATACATATATGTGAAATAGATTCCGAAGTTACATATACATCAACAGTTGGCACAAGTTTCAGCTGAAAGGAAGTGCATGGTGTAGGAATTTGGAGTAAGCCATGGGCGTAGTACAGACGACAGTGCAACGCTGCAGAGATACTTGGCATGGACAGTGCGAGAGAACATGCATGCATGCGACAGAGACAATTGGAGTTGTAGCTTGATTGTATTTTGGGGTGTTTCCGGTTCGGCTGACTCACGAATGAGTTTTCAAGTGATTGTGGCATCCTCCATCATTGTTACAAGTATTCTCATGGGTATTAGGAAAGTCGGTTTTAGAGGTGCCACCCACACATATTCTTATCTCTTGTACTTGGTTGGTTTGTTGTTGCACATGTAAAATGGAAAATTGACTAAGTATATAAATTTAGGAGGTAGGAGTAGGTTATTCCACAAGTTAGGCTTAGTCTGTTGGAACACTTTCAAGATGGTCATGCCCCCGGTTAGCTTCCAGTTACTGCCTCACACCACATTTGGACGCTGGTTACTAGTGAAAAAGTGTGGCTGTGACAGTTGGTATCAGAGCTCAGAAAACAGGCTCCTCACCACTGATCTTGCGAACATATCAGAGCCATTTTGATGAAGAGGTTGATGTGGACTGAAGCAGTAGTTTGTTGGAAAGTTGGGCTCTTCACAATTCGTTTGAAGGATGGTATCATGACTATGGTGGTTGATACGGTTGTGAAAGTTGGGAAGTGATAACTAGTAGTGCAACAACGTCTCGGGTGTTGGAAGGTGGGAGGAGGGAAGTGCTTCTATGGGGATCAATTCATATGCATGTTGAAGAGTGCTGAAGTTTCCAGAACTTGTGTGGAAGGATAAAGCTGCTAGTGAACAGAAGCGCTAAGAAGACGAAGGAGCACCACATAAGTAGTTCGTTTGGTTACAGGAGGTGCACAACAGTGGTGCAATGTGGAGAAGAAACTTAGGCTTATGGAGTAGCAGGAGTAGCTCTCGAGTAAGGGAGTTGACGAAGGCTTGCGAAAGTGAAGAGTTCAGAAAAATGTTGGTGTCGTGCAGACCTACAGGACAGACATGGAGGTTGTGAAAACGGGTGCCCACAGTGGGTTAATCTGAAGCATACATTGGTGGAGTATGCGGAACAACAGAAAAATGATGGCAAGATTCATTGGTGAAGTGGACATGTTTGTGGATGCACCGGTAAGGCAGAAGGTGGGAAGCACCCATTGAAAGATGGGACACCTCCATTATAAACATGTGTGAGACAGAAGGTGAGCAGTGGTAGTGTTCATTCTCAACGCTTGTAAGATGGAAGGTGAGGAGGTGTCTATTCTCAATGCAGGTGTAAGGAAATGGTGAACGCAGGAAGCCAAGGAATGTAGTTCATTAGGATGCTGGTTTGGTGCATGGCATACTTGTTGGGAGTGTGCTAGGCGTGTGGAATGTGCTTGCAAGACAACAATGTTTCAGCAAAAGTGGTTAAGTCAAGTGACTTTCCCAAAAATTCCAAAGGCACGAGCTGGTGTGGATCGAGGAAGCTCGTTGCAGAACCAAACCAGTTGTGAGTGTTGCGACAAAATGCATTGGGAATTGCAGCATGTATTTAGAGAAGCTAGGAGATGGACATGCGACAGAGAAGCATGAGTCGTTTGCAGATGGATTATGAGAGTTGGAAGGCCTAAATATTTCCACTATGGTGTAGAACATCATGACTTAGCATGATGAATAGCACCATAGCATGTGATCGTGAAGTAGTAGAGTACGAGGAAATGAAGCATGCACAACTCAATTGCGAAGAGGTCTGGCATGGGAAGACTTCTCTGGTGAGAAACAAAGCTACGACAAAGTGTTCATCAAGGCTAAATGATGCGGAAAACTTTTGGAAGGAGCTGTGGATGATAGAAGTCAGAAAATTTTGGTCTTTTTTTAAGGCAAGAGCTACCTTGTCTTCGCAAGGATGTGCGTTCAGGAAGAAAATGTGAGGGAAGGAGATCGATTTCAGAAGCAAAGTGGTCAAGTACCTAAACAGAAGTATGTTTGGATTCATAACACTTGGCTGATGAGGACCTGAGTTGGGCACCTTAGAAGCTTTTGAGGTGAAATTTTAGCTTTCCCTTACATTCAACAGAGTTGCAAGGGAGACCGGAGAGCGGAGGAGGATTGTGTGACTGAGTGTGCGGTTCATCCCATGAAGGGGCAAGATGGTTGGAGTCATGACCCAACTAGTTCATTCATGGGGACTAGTATGGACAAAATCATATCGAGGTGGCAGAATACCGAAGCCAAACTAGCTGGATGGTGCGACAGCTAGAATGAGTTGCGGCTATAGGTGGTCGTTGCAGCAAAAGCTTTATGAGCAGTGAATGTTTGTGAAGACATTGTCAAGAAGACAACTTCTCTAAGTGGAGGAGAATGTCAGAGACGATTCTGTGGCCCCAAAATTGGGTTTTTTAAGACACTTGGAGAAACAACCCTTGAACCATGCAGAAGTGGACACATAGCCAAAATTTCTAAGTGTTGGACACTTTGCATGAAACACGGGTAGTGTGCAGGAAAAACGCGACGGACGAGTGTAGTGGAGTACCTTGGAACGGTAGCTCCAACAGTCCTAGAACCCATGCAACGAAGCCTCAACATGGGTTGGGCGTTTTCTTAGTGAATATGGCATGCAGTTTCAAAGTGGGTGCTCCGGAAAAGTTCGGGCCCAAGGGTGGTGCACCATCACAACTGCGCCCAAGTGGTGTGGTTAGAAGTGGCGTCGGTTGGATGGCACCCATAATACTTGCGGTCCAAGCAACTGGTTGAAGAGTCAGCTAGAGTGCGTGCAATTCCCCTATCATGCGGATGGTCAAGTGTATATAAAGGGTTGTGGATGGAGGCAAGCAAACATCCAAGAAGAATCAAAGGAGTAGCAAAGGAACAAGAAATCCGTCTAAGTGTTGGAGCATCTCTATGGCCAGTGCACTCCCTTTGGGAGGCGCCCAACCAATGGAAACATGCGACTCTCAGGTTGCGAACGAACCACCAAGTCATGTGCCTGGAAGACTTGGGCAGATGCGTTCCGGTTGCAACGAATTTTAGTTGATGTGTTCCGTAGGATCCAGGAAGACATGCATTCTGTGGTTCATTCAGTGGTGTGCCCCGGAAGTGCACCCAGATAGGTGCACCAAGGAAGTGTGCCCAGAAGTGCATTCGATAGCGCGTCCAGGAGGGATGTGTTCCAACGGGCGCCTGTTTGTGCGTCCGGTGGTATGTGTGAGCAAGTGCGTTGAGAAGTGCGCTCTGTGGTGCATCTGAGTAGGTGCGCCCAGAAGTGCACCCAGAGGTGCTCTGAGGTAGGTATGTCCAAAATTATGCCCAAGTTGTTGTTATCAGTAGCGCGTCCATAGGTGCATCCAGCAGCACATTTGGCAGATGCATTCAGCAGTGCTTTAGGAAGGTGCGCCCAGAAGTGCACCCAAGTGGTGCATGTTAGAAAAACAGGATCGCAGAGCAATAACAATAAATAGAAATGCAAATATAATCACACATACACATTAAAATAGAAACATAGATATATCGTGGTTCACCTAACTTGGGCTACGTCCACACTAAAATTGCCAGTCCTTATTATTATACCATCCAGCAAAATGAAGGGATACAACCTGCAGCACAACCACTGCACTTCCTCTTCACTGTCTCATAGTCTCTCTACCGATCTCAGAGATATTTACGATGCATAAAACCTAATACATCAACCCTAGCCGTATTACAATGAATTTCTTTTATAAGGGAAATACAATGGGAAAATACCACAGGTTACCCAAAACCATGGGCCCAAAAATCGGTGGCGAAAACAACCCCAAAAAAATTTCTTGGGGGCTACGCCCCCCAAACCCCCTAGAGATCATGCCGGGATCATAACCAAACCTTGGGTATGGACATGGCTGAATAATAATATCTTTGAATCTGGAGATCAGGCTCCAAAACCAACAATCTCCCAGTTGGAGACTGATCACAACAACTCCACCGCTACTATACTTGCTGGACCTTGGACTTGGCAACTTTCTTATCTTCATTTTCATGCTAGAAGGCCAACTGAAACCGAACAGGAACTCAGTTTCTCTCTGGTCACTACCTTTGTGAACATGCCTGCAAGATTCTGGCTAGTATGTATCTTTTCCAGCTTCAACAGTTCATCCTCCAGAACAGAGCATATGAAATGGTACTTGAGCTGTATATGTTTAGTCCTGGAATGGAATGCTGAGTTCTTTCCAAGATGAATGGCACTCTAGATATCACTATACAACCTGCTATCCTTCTGCTTCTTATCCAATTCCTCCATAAACCTCTGCAACCAAATCATCTCTTTACTAGCCTCTATAACAGCAACATACTCTGCTTCCGTTGTTGAAAGTGCAACAACCTTCTGCAGTTTTGAAATCCAACTTACTACTGTTCCACCTATAATAAACACATACCCTGTGGTGCTCCTCCTGCTATCCTTATCACCTTCCCTATCTGCATCAACATATCCCTGTAGAGCAGTGTCTAAACCTCCAAAACATAATTCCTGAGTGGTAGTACCTCTCAAATACCTGACAATCCACTATACTTCCTTCCAATGTTCTTTACCTGGATTGTTCATATATCTGCTCACAACTCCCACTGCTTGTGCAATATCTAGTCTTGTGCACACCATGGGATACATCAAGCTACCAACTACTAATTGATAGGGAATCTTGGACATGTAATCTGTCTCTTCTTATGTCTTGGGACACATTTCCTTACTTAGACTGAAATGGCTGGCCAAAGGTGTACTTACTGGTTTTTCATTCTACATTCTGAACCTCTCCAACACCTTTTGTATGTACTCACTCTGAGACAATGTCAATTTGCGATTTTTCCTGTCTCTCGTTATTCTCATACCAAGGATTTGCTTTGCAGTACCCAAATCCTTCATCGCAAATGAATTAGCTAGCTTCGTTTTGAGTACATTTATATCTTGCATGTTAGACCCTGCAACAAGCATGTCATCCACATACAATAACAAGATAATATATCTTTCATTGTCTAGGTTCTTGAAATAAACACAGTGGTCAGAATGACATCTACTATAACCTTGTTCTGTCATAAACTTGTAAAATTTTAAATACCGCTGCCTTGGAGCTTGCTTCAAGCCATACAAGCTCTTCTTCAACCTGCATACCAAATCCTCCTTCCCTTTGACCTCATACCCTTATGGCTGCTGCATATATATCTCTTCCTCCAAATCTCCATGGAGAAAGGCTATTTTTACATCTAACTGTTCAAGATGCAAATCTTCTACCGCCACTAGACTTAAGATAGTCCTAATTGAAGTCATCTTAACAATAGGAGAAAATATTTCATCAAAATCGATATCTTTCTTCTGTGCAAACCCCTTTACAACAAGTTTGGCCTTGTACCGCTTCTTACCTCCTTCTTCTTCCTTCAACCTGTAAATCCATTTGTTCTGCAATTCTCTTTTACGAGCAGGCAACTGAACCAAATCCCAATTTTGGTTTCCTACCAATGAGTCCATCTCCTCATTCATGCCTTCCTCCCACTTCTTTCTAGTTTCCAACTTCATTGCTTCTTCATAACATTATGGTTCACCAGCATCAGTCATCAATAAATAATACATTGAAGGAGAGTATCGTTCAGGGAGTCTACTTAACCTGGTAGATCTTCTTGCAGTTGCAGTAGTTTCAGGTACTTGCTGCTGTTCTTGATTTTCTTGCACCTTTGGAACTTCATTTTCTTTAATTTCATCAAGTATTGTATACTCTGCTTTTTCCTTTTCCTGTTTCTTTCCCTGCAACTAATCTTTATACATGACCTTTTCATTGAATATCACATCTCTACTCCTGATGATTTTTGTTATTTTCATAATCCCATAAACGATAACCAAATTCATCAACTCCATATCCAATAAAGGTACATTTCTTGGATTTAGCTTCAAGCTTTGTTCTATTATCTTTATCAATATGGACAAATGCTTCACAACCAAACATTCTCAGAAATGAGTAGTTTACATTTTTATCTGTCCATGCCTCCTCTGGAATACCACCATCCAAAGCACTTGAAGGTCCTTTGTTTATTAAATAAACAACAATATTTACAGCATCCACCCAAAACTGTAAGGGCAACCCTGCATGCAATCTCATACACCTTCCACGCTCCATGATCGTTCTGTTCATCCTTTCAGACACACAATTTTATTGTGGTGTTCTTGGTACTGTCTTCTCTCTACGAATCCCATGGTATGAAAAATAACTATCAAACTCCTTACCGCAGTACTCACCTCCATTATCATATCTGAGACACTTCAACCTTTTTCCTGTCTCATTCTCAACCAAAGCTTTCCACTTCTTAAAAGTAGCAAACACATCATATTTCTGTCTAATCCAATAAACCCAAGTTTTTCTAGTTGCATCATCAATAAATGTAACATAATAATGAGAGCCACCAAGATATTGTACCTGAGATGGTCCCCATACATCTGTATGCACAAGCTCTACTTTTCATTCTTCTTATGTTTCCCAACCCTAAGAAATATGACTCTCTTCTGTTTTCCATAAACATGGTTTTCCCAGAATTCCAAACTTACCTGCTTCAAATCTAGTAGCAACTTCCTTGAGTGGAGAATCTGCATCTCCTTCTGACTCATGTGGCCAAGCCTATGATGCCACAATGTTGTATCTGTTCATGTGG
This sequence comes from Larix kaempferi, assembly GCA_027924585.1. Taxonomy (NCBI): domain Eukaryota; kingdom Viridiplantae; phylum Streptophyta; class Pinopsida; order Pinales; family Pinaceae; genus Larix; species Larix kaempferi. The sequence goes on along the minus strand of BSBM01001404.1, from coordinate 5,898,580 downwards.
AAGCTAAAGAGATAGAATGGGCAGTATTATGAGGACATAAATACAACGTACCTACCCTGTCTCCTTTTGCTATCACCATTGATCCTTTAGTGATCTTCCACCACTTTTCTCCAAATGTAGATATACAACTGCCATCTCCTAACTTCCTTGTTGAGATCAGGTTTCTTTTCATAGCAGAAATATGCCTTACACCTTTCAACATCCAATCAGTTCCATTCTTAACTTGTATCCATACCTTACCCATTCCAACAATTTGACATGGCTCATCATCACCCAATAAAACATGTCCAAAATTGCCTGGAACATAATCATGAAAATTTTTCCTATGGGGTGTAGCATGACATGAAGCCCCTGAATCTACTACCCAATAATCAATAATATTATCTAGTGCAAGAATCAAAGTATCTTGTAACACATCACCTGCTACATTTGCTTCCTAGATAGTTTCCTTCTATCCATCTCCTTTCTTCTCTAGAGATCTGTAGTCTTTCTTCAAATGTCCTTTCTTTCCACAGTTCTAGCACTCTATTTTTCCCAGTCTGAACTTGGATCTGCCCTTTTTAGAGTTGCTGCGATTACCTTGGCTCTTTCCTCTCTCCTTTTGTCTTCCCCTGATCTCCATGGTCAACGCATTTCCTAATGTCTCCCCTGTGCTTTTTCTTCGCATTTCCTCGCTAAGAATAACACCAATAACATCATCAAATTTCAAGGTGTTTGAACTAGAGCCAGAGTTACTTACAGCCATGACTAAGCTATTCCAACTTTCTGGAAATGAACACAAGATTAGAAGAGCCCTAATCTCATCATCAAAGTTCACACTTACAGAACTTAGTTGATTTGTAACCGTATTAAACTCATTTAAATGATTCGTAACAGATCCACTTTAGACATCTTCATATTAAATAAACGCTTCATTAGAAATACCTTGTTGGAGGCTGAGGCTTTTGCATACAGCTTACCCAGTGCACTCATCAAACTCTCTGTTGTTGTTTCTTTTGAGATATTGAAAGCCACCAATGAATCCAAGCTCAGCCGTATTGTTCCCAAAGCCTTTCTGTCAAGAACCTCCCATTTTTCATCCTTCATGGCCAGTGGCTGCTTTGCTCTTCCTCCCTGTTAACACCCAAAATGACACCCTAGGTTGTGGGAGAGGGAAAATTGGGGTAACCACTAACCAATCTTTAGCTTGTGCTACTGACCCAACAAAAACAGAGAGGGCTCTCTCTATAAGCTCACAAAATAGTGGAAATCATCAAGATTGTCAATAATGAAGAAACACACCAGCATTCATCATTCAAGATAATCATTTAAAACACTTTTAGAAGGTTAGACTTCTATACAACAGATTGTTTAAGGGTTTGGTGAGATGAATCAAGAGAGAAATCATTGGGCAATGGAGTCAAAACATAACATCTAAGACAAAAATAGTGTTGCTGCATGAGACATTTACATAGAGGCAAGGTATCCACCCACGCACAGTCAAAGATATTTAATTGGTGAAACAAAAGAGGAATGAACAGTCCATTGATGTAAGGCATACAAAGACGAATCGTACACCAACTTTAGCAGAAGTTAATAGTTTGAAATGAAATGAATAGGGCACCATTAATGTGAATCCCATTCAGATGCTATACTTATCCAAGCATGAGAGAAATTAACAGACTGGAATAACAAAGAAAAGAGATACAAATTAACATGAGAAAAGAAAAGACAGATTGCAAGAAAAGATAACACATGAATCTCTGCTAATAATCCAGCTTCAAACACCACAGATGCATTAGAAATAAATGTTCCAAAACAGAGCTGAGCTCTCTCAGGATTTAGCCAATTGATTCACTCACCCTTTAACTCTTCTATTACAAAGAATATATAGCTTCCTAGAGCCTCATACGGAAGCCTCATACTCGACCTAATCCTAACAGAAAATAGTTACAGCTTTGATTACACATCACCAATACAGATATGCCCCTATCTTTTCAAAATAGAAATAAGCCTAACTGCTCTTTTACATCTAGCAGCATTTTTATTTAATGACAAATTATTTCAAATAGAAGACAAAATTCTGGAGATGCTCATCTAGATGGCTTCCCCACTAACTAAGTTCCTCCACTCAGCTTTCGAACCTTTCATCTCTGCCCATTTTTTAATTCTAGGTGTTACATCATTTAGTCTTTAAATTGGTCTTCTCCCAGCTTTTGGTGAGTTTCAAATGGCAGTTTTGACTTTGCAATAATCTTCCTTGAGCCATTCTTCCATCTTTTAGTAGCATCCTCAACTGCAACACTTACCTCCTTAATACCTGCACCAAAAACCCTCCAAAAATTATGAATATCTTTGGAAGCAAATACGACTACAGTAGCTTGTCCCATGATATTGTCCCTTTGCTTAAGCCCACATGGTATTAGAGACAGGGTCACCAAATAATAATCAATAATTTTCTGCTGTGTGGAATGGGAAGTAAAGAATGTGAGGAAAAGCAGAAACAAGACCAGTTCTATGCTTCAATGAAATCTCAGCTCATATTGTGATAATGTCATATACGATCAGCCCCTTTGCAAAAAACCTTGACGAAGATCCGACATCCACCTTATATTTTACTTACATGTTTTTTACTGCAAAATTCCTTAATGGAGGATAGTCTGCAAGGATTTTTCCACCACAGTTGATTTGGTTGGAATTATCTCCACTGACATGGTCTCCCCGAAAATTTGACTGAAATCAACGCAGAAATCACTACTATGTATTCTTCAGCGCGATACCTCCCCCATTTGGACAAATGGAACCCTCTTCCTCCTTATCTCGGTCAAACACCTCAACCTATCTTCCATGAAGAGCTTGAATGCTTGGCTACTCGGCGTATATGGACAAGCCCAAAGACCCGATCCACTATGTGCAAAAACCCTAAAATGGGTGCCTACTGAATGTATTAACCTTCATATCTTTAGCTGGAGTATGAAACAAGTAAGCACGTGTTGCGTGATAGGTAACTGGTCACCAATGTAAACCTTCTACAACTTCCTGAAAGCCAACACTGTGACAATACATTCCTCATTGCAAAAGCGACCAACTGGAGAAAATTCTGTTAGGGTTTCTACAACCATTTTTTGGGTTACCGTCATCTTAACAATCCTAGTATCTCCAAAACTCGACTGAGATCAATGCAGAGGATGTTTGTCTTCTTTTTGCACACAACCCTTTTCTGGTGAAGGCGACTGGTTTGAAAAACTCTGAAACACACCTTTGCAACCTTGACAGATGGCTAGCTTTTGAAGCACTTCTATCTGTTCTTTTGGAAGAGGGCTCTTCAACGTGGCATGAGAAACAACCATTTCACGGTTTTTTTCCTGCATTTTTAGGGCTCCAGAAGTTCTTCCATTTCTGTCAACTAAGGCAAAGAGAGCTTAAGAAGTGGGATCATAAAGAATGAAGACAACCTCTCCATACCTTTGACAACTTATTTTAGCCACGTACAGGCCTCGGCCTCTGAGACTACGGTAAGATTTGACGACATTTGCAATTTTGTTAAACACCTATCATCGCCTCCTCGTTCTTCCCACAACCATTGGTGAGTACATTTCCATCTTCTGGTTTATCCACCAAGCTGCAATGGTTCTTGGATAAACAACATCTCATCTTTTTTTGAATTTGGTGTTAGGGTTCTAGAGTTTGGATACTTTGGTCAAATATAGAAAAGAGAAAACAAAGTCATCCAGAATAAGACGACCCTCTTTTATACCTCCCCAAATGGTTTTAATCTCCAAAGATGGTATCACACGGGATTAAAGGCGGTTTGAAATACCACTTATATGCACACTATGATCTTAGAGAAAGACACGTTGGATGGTGGTTTTCATATCGTAGCTATCCATCGTCCTTCCCTTATGCACCATGTGGTCAATGCGATGGATCATGAGCCATCCATCTAGATTCTTTAATGCTACACCCTTGATTTGCATAAAGCCCTACTGCACATTTTAATGACCCAATCATGCCACCTCTATTTTTAATTTTGCTTCTAGAGGATTTATCCCACATGCAAAGAGAAAATGCTTACTTTACTCCTTATATATCCCATCACTCCTCACATATATCAAGTAACAAAGAAGGAGGAACTCTCGGTCATGGACAATGGAGGATATGTGATGCATGGGGCTCTCTTGGCTTGGCGCTCGTTCCCATGGTTATCCCTCGGTGTTGGGCACATACACCTTTTGCTCCACTTTAATTACATTTTTGGCATATCAATTTATATATAAAAGCCTTAGTGCCCCTTTCTTCATAATGCTTAGCTTTGGCCAAAAAAATAAAATCCCTTTGCTCCATAAAGTCTTGACTTTAGGCTAAATTATAAACTTGAAAATCTTTTAGGTCCCTCATAAAAACTCCAAAGGTTTAGTTCACCAATACATAGAGCTAAACATAGGCTTATAGGACCAATTTTCCTTTTTATGAAGATTTCCTTCTCTTCAAACAATATTCCTTTTGCGACCTTGGTATCTACAACCGAGGAAAAATGTCTCTTCTAGGCCAAGTTTGAAACCTTCATCATGAAAAATGCTCCATTTTGCACCGCCAAATGCTATATGAAGAAGATTAAGCACAAAATTTATGGAGTGCTAACACTCCAAATGGCAGGAATAGATCCTTGTGGTATAGATAGTCCTCCATTTGCATCTTCCATAACTTGAAGTTTTGGCCATTAAAATTCTCGACCTTAAACTTTCATTCTTCTGCCATTACTCCCACTCGAACTAGAAACCCTAGCTTCCTGTGGGTTTATCTGCCAAATAGACCTTTGGCTTTGATACCAATTGTTAGAAAAACAGGATTGCAAAGAAATAACAATAAACAGAAATGCAAATATAATCACACATACACATTACAAGAGAAACACAGATATATCGTGGTTCACCCAACTTGGGCTATGTCCACACTGAAGTTGTCAGTCCTTATTTTTATACCGTCCAACAAAATGAAGGGATACAACCTGCAGCACAACCACTGCACTTCCTCTTCACTGTCTCACATTCTCTCTACCGATCTCAAAGATCTTTACAATGCATAAAACCTAATACATAAACCCTAGTCGTGTTACAATGAATTTCTTTTATAAGGGAAATACAATGGGAAAATACCACGGGTTACACAAAACCATGGGCCCAAAAACTGGTGGAAAAAACAGCCCCAAAAATTTTTCTCGGGAGCTCTGCCCCCGCCCCCCAGCTAGGGGAGTGCAACCATTCCCCTAGACCCCCTAGGGATCGTGTCGGGATCATAACCAAACCTAGGATATGGACACAGCTGAATAATAATATCTCTGAATCTAGAGATCAGGCTCCACAACCAACAGTCCAAGTCCATTTGGGAGGAAATGCACTGAAGTGTTGGTGCCAACAGCAGTTCGGTTGACAATGCGGTTCCAGGATGGCTCACTAGTGGAGTTGCTCCCAGTTTGTGAGACTGTGGCAAAGTGGTAACCAGAATATCACATCAGCAGACAAGCACCTAGGTGGGTACAGTTCGACACTTAGGCGTCCAAAATGATGGATGTTGCAGTTGTTGCATCGAGGATGATGACGACCAGTAAATGGGCATTTGGTTGGCATCTTCGTAACTTTCCTTAGAGGTAGATTTAGAGTGTTGTGAAGGGGAAGACTTCGGAACGTCAAGCAGATTCTTTTCAAGGAGCCTTGGCACAGGTTTCAGGTGAACAAAAGTGCATGGTGCGGGAATTTGGATTAATCCTTGGGTGTAGAGCAGATGACAGTGGGATAGTGGAGGCTTTGGTAGGATCGCGACGGACAAGGATGCTACAAATATACTTGGCATGAACAGTGCAAGAGATCAGGCATGCGTATGCAACAAAGACAATTAGAGTTGTGGCTTGATTGTATTTTAGGGTGTTTTCAGTTCGAATCAATCCTGAATGAGTTTCCAAGTGATTGTGGCATTCTCCGTTGTAGTAACAAGTATTCTCATGGGTATTAGGGAACTCTGCTTTAGGGGTGCCTCCCACACATATTCTTATCTCTTGTACTTGGTTGGTTTGTTGTTGCACATGTGAAATGGAAAATTGACTAAGTATAGAAATTCAAGAGGTAGGAGTATGTAATTCCGCAGGTTAGGCATAGTCTGTCGGAATGCTTCCGAGATGGTCATGCCCTCGGTTAGCTTCTAGGAAATGTCGCACACCACATTTGGACGCTGGTGACTAGCGAAAAAGTGTGGCTGTGAGAATAATTTCTAGAATTTTTGAAGTTGCAGGCACTGCATTCTCAACAAGATGCAGGAGACATTGATCTAAGCAAATTCCACACAATGGGCTTGTATGAGTTTTTCAGGAATGTAAGTACATGGTTAATGACTTAATCTTGTTCAAATTATTTTTTCTTAGTGTACTCCTTTATAGATTGCTAACATTTATAATCTTTAAACTTGCATACCTTGTTATCTGGCTCTACAGAGGGAAATAATTTGGTAGTAATGATCCCTCCAATGGGGGAGATATGTCCGAAGAACAGGTAAGGATTACAACATGTTAGTTTTTCAATACATCTTATTTCATCTATTCATGTCCATGTCTAAATATGACAACACTCTGTGACTACAGGCATTAATGTAACTCAATCCATCACTGCTTTGGTTTGGCTCTCCCCACAGTCCAAACGTAGAGAAGGGTCTTGTCTACACTAGACATCCCTCTTCCATAAAAAGAGCGGGTGGACCTACGGATTCCATGGTAATTTAGATATCCTTCGATGATAGTTTTTGGTTAGATTTCAATTCACTCCACAACTTGTTTTTATTAATGTTTTTTCCCATCTTTAAAGCATCATGCTGGAGAGTCCTCCATGATATACATTCGTAGGCTTGTTGATGTTGTCATGCAGAGGTATCTACTTGAATATTTGTACATGTACAGTTCATTTGTATTGTGTATGCACATGCATGATGTCTTTAACCATTTTACTATTTGGTGAATGTAGAGCCAATCTAGTCCATTAGAGCATGTGACCTATGTTCATGTTCAACCTACTACTCCATTCGCTACAGATGACACTCAATATCCTTTCCCAAAGCATATGTTTTTAGTGAGACATGTTCATCAGTTATAAAATTGGTTAGTACTTTATCACACATGCATGTTGATAATTGTTGAGTTAATTGACATAGGATATTTTATTTGCAGAGCACGATTGCGGACAATATTTCAGCTAGGAGGAGGACACCAAAGGCCTCTATTCCTAGAATGGATTCAATGAGTGTTTGTTATAAGCAATTGAGTCGTATTTTAAAATTTTTAAGTTTGTTAGTGATTCAGTATTAGTTTAGTTACCTGTTCAAGAAATAATATTTTTGACTTGCAATCGCCAGAGATGCACAGTGGTCATAGATAGAGGCAAGATGCACCATAGTCTGGAAAAAACAAGAGGAAGTTAGAGTTTTAATGTGTAGTCTAGGATAGACATACTTTTGTTTACAAAAGGAAGTTAGAGTTTTTATGTGTGATCGTGGATAGATGTACTTTTGTTTATATGTACATCATTTACATTTTTGATACATATACATTGAAAGGCCATCCAAGGGCCCTTCTATTTTTGTATTATATGACTTCCATGATATATTATATATTTCATATTGTCTCTTGACATCTTCACAGTTCGGTCTTATGTGTGATAATACATGTGTGGCCAATAATGTTTATATGCGTCATGTTCCCAAATTTTTATAGCTTGGACGATTGCATGGAGATATAAGTTATAATGTTGAGAAAAATGCACAATTACAACAATGCACATTTACAATGTTCTTGACTATACAATGTTAAATTGTATCCACAACAATGCACATTTATAACATGTTCTTGACCACCATTGAATTATATGAAATTGCATGTGAAATGATTTAACTGATGCACCTAATCCACACAATGTAATAACACACTTAACCTACAAAATAATAAACTAATACAACCAAGTGATGTACATAAATTCCTAACCCACATAAAAACTTAACAAGTGGGGGACACACACATAGGCTATGCATCTAGAATTTCACACACATGTGATGCACTCATGCAACCCATATAAGCAGGTTAAATTTTATTGCGATGACACTCATATCACAAAATGAACATGGGCATGCACATAAGTTCAATGTGACACTATCCTATTAACATGACCCTTGACCCCTAAAGCAATAATCCCCTTATCATAAGCCCCACTCAGAAATCACCAAATACACTCAAATCCTTTTTATCATAACACACTAACATGGTTAATCATAACCACCTAATGGATCTCATGTTTCACCTTAGTCACATAAGAACCCAATGTACTTAAGTGACACACATAAGGAACAAACCAATCTAACTCAAGCACATGAATACCTAACCTACATAAGCACTTATTGGACATATTAAAGGATGCACATAGATGGAACACCTATGAAACACACTTATTTTTTCCACATAGGTGATACTTATCTTTTACCTTGACCCACTCAACCCCTATAACAGTAATCCATATCCCACAATACCATTTATGGATAACCCACTAGCCCCAAAACCCCTAATACAAAACCTACTAATGATCCTAACCCTAACTACCTAAGTCACTTTGCTACATACCTAACACACATAAGCACCCAACACACCCAAGCAACTGACCCAACCAAGTGGAACTGTTACAAGGTATTTTTCCACCTTGTGAGCATTAACACTCATTGGCATCCATTATTCATTTGATTGACTCGGAACCACTTTTGTCCTCCAGGAACCCTTTTTTCCCTATTTTTGTTCCTATACATGAGATGCTTCACTGCAACTCGTGCATACGCTGGCTGTACCACTATAGCCCACGTACATCGAGTTAATTGGTAAATAATAGTAAAAACTCTATTTTTTCACTCCAAAAAGAGGCCATTCTGACCTTTGGCCCTCCATGTATCCCGAAATGACTTGATTCAAACTTTCACCTACCTTTGGAGGGTTATATATTGAGCTCTTATGGTGCATGGAAGGGGGGGAAAGAGAGATCATTGAAACTCTATTGGATTTTTTCCATAGCTTGAGTCTACATCCATTGATCCTTGTTGATGGGAACCATTTATGTTCACCTAACAAACTCTTCCATATCTTTTGAAGGACTCATCCCTTTACTCGTGAGTTTTTCATTGCATGGGGGATTGAAGTGGTGGAGACACAAGCGGAGAGACCTAGTTCTTGGTTCAGATGAGTTGCTAGCAAGAGGTTGTATCTTATACTTCTTGTTCATATTAATAGAAATACTCATTTTCTCGTCCAATTGATGTTGTGAATGGTTTATTATCATTGGGTACATTTTCTTACATATATAATGGACTATGCTAATGTTTATGCTAACAACTTTCAAATATCATATGCACTTGCTTGTGTTATTGTTGAGACTAAGCTGCAGGTTCAAGTGTGGTGATTTGAAAGCTCAACAGGGATCTACATCAAACATCCGGTCGAAGGTTGGTATTTTATTCCACTTCTTAGCATTTACATTTATAGCATGCATTGGGAATTGAGTTTATTTCTGGTAGTCATCTGTCTGTTGTGGTATACCCCAAGCCATAGGAAGTTTTTCTCTGTAACAAGAACATATAAGCACCTTACCCACATAAGAACCTAATAAACATAAAAAATTCACATAGTTTACACACCCAAGCGATGCACCTATGTGGCCCACATAAATGATAAATGTTTACCCCTCAAAAATTTACAAATGACTTGAATACTTGTCGAATTCAAATGAAAGAGATTAGCAAGCCCGACAAAATATTTTTTGCAAGTAGTTCCTAAGAAGCCACATGGACAAGTCAAGGAAAGTGACAAAACTAGAAAGGATCACAGAGGTATCACCGATGAAACACCACCTCCCTTTTTTTATTTGGAACTTTCAATTATTAAAAATGACATTAATTGCTCAAAACGAAAATATAGTGGAACACTAAGGACATGCCAAATGATGTGGCACAATAAGGACATAGAAATATATTAAGATTACAATGTTGTGGGTTTGAGTGTCGCTCTTTGAATGTCTAGTTATACAATCAAAATCAAAATAAAGTTGACCCCTTTGTGCAAAAAATGCATAGACCCTTACTAAGTGAAACCCTAGTTTCCAAAATTGTCATATAAGGAAATCTCTAGCCCTTGGACCTAGAGGAGAGGTGTAACCCTAGCATCAATTATATGTCCTAAATCCAACGGAGTCAATGATTTGTCGATTCGAGCAATGGTCACCATTATATGGTCCGTTACAACTCGCACCCTAAAGGATTTTTGGGATGCATGTCCAATCCCTACTGGGGGCATAGAATTCCAACCCTACAACAAAAATGGTTTTCGAGAGGTCTTGCAAGTGTTTCTAGGAAGGTTCCATGTGGGAAAGCTAGCCACAAGTTCTAGGTCAATGAATTTGCAAAGTTGACCCCTATGTGCAATAATTGCAAAGTCTTTTACTAAGTGAAACCCTAGTTTCCAAAATCGACCTAGAAGATGATCAATGGGCCATAAAACTAGAGGATATGGGAACCCACAGCACTATACCGATGTTTTGAATCCAACGGAGTCGACGGTTCATCAATCTGAGAAACTATCATCATTCTATGGACCGTTCCAAGTCGCGCCCCAAAGGCTTTCAAGGACACCTGTTCAACCCTACCGGGGGCATAGAATTGGAACCCTGCAACAAAACTGTGTTCCAGGAGGTCTTACAAGTTTTTATATGAAGTTTCCATGTGGGAACGCTAGCCACAAGTTCTCGATCGAGGAATTTGCAAATTTGACCCCTATGTGCAATAATTGCAAAGTTCCTTACTCAGTGAAACCCTAGTTTCCAAAATTGACCTAGAATATGATCAATGGGCCATCAACCCGAAGGATAGGGGAACCCCTAGAACTATCCCTATGTCATGAATCCAATGTATTCGATGGTTCATTGATCCTAGAAACAGTCATCATTCTATGTACCATTACAACTTGCACCCCGAAGGATTTCAGGGACACCTGTTGAATGCCGATCGGGGGTATAGAATTCCAACTGTGCAACAAAACTGACTTCTGGGAGGTCCTACAAGTGTGTCTAGGAAGGTTCCACATGGGAATGCTAGCCATAATCTCCTGGTCGAGGAATTTGCAAAGTTGACCCTTGTGTGCAAAAAGTGCATAGCCCCTCACTAAGCGAAACCCTAGTTTCCAAAATCGACCTGAAATATTACCAATTGGACATGGACCCAGAGGAGAGGGGCACCTCTAGAACTATCCCAATGTCTTGAATCCAATGGATTCAATGGCTCATCGATATGAGAAATTATCATCATTCTATGGCATGTTCCAACTTGCACCTCAAAGGATTTTAGGGATACATGTTGAATACCGACAGGGGGCATAGAATTCTAGCCATGCAACAAAACTGGGTTTTGGGAGGTCCTGCAGGTGTGTCTAGGAAGGTTTAACATGGGAATGCTATCTGCAATCTCTGAGTGAAGGATTTCACAAAGTTGACCCCTATGTGCAAAAATTGCATAGTCCCTTACTAAGCAAAACCCTAGTTTCCAAAATCGACCTAAAAGATGATCAATGGGCCATGGACCCATAGGAGAGGGGAATCCCTAGAACTATCCTAATGTCTTGAATACAATGGATTCAATGGTTTCTCCATCCGATCCACGTTCACCATTATATGGCTTGTTCCAACTTGCACCCGAAAGGATTTCAGTGACACTTATTGAATACTGACTGGGGGCATAGAAATCTAATCGTGCAACAAAAGTGGGTTCTGGGAGGTCTTTCAAGTGTGTCTAGAAGGGTTCCACATGGGAATGCTATCCATAATCTCTCGGTTAAGGATTTTGCAAAGTTGACCCCTATGTGCAAAAATTGCATAGTCTCTTACTAAGAAAAACCCTAGTTTCCAAAATCGACCTAAAAGATGATCAATGGTCCATGGACCCAGAGGAGAGGGGAACCCCTACAACTATCCCGATGTCCTGAATCCAACAGAGTCGACAGTTTCTTGATACGATCCACGACCACCATTCTATGGCCTATTACAACTTGCATCCTAAAGGCTTTCACAAAAAACTTGGTGTTTTGAAGATCTCTAAGTTTGGTAGATCCCATTGAGTTCAAAAGGATACTAAAATTGATGTTCAATGTTTGAGTAACACCAAACTTGTATGTTCCCATTTCCCTTAGGTTTTTTAATAATAATAGAAATAATCTAATTCAAGGTTTTATATTATAGGTAGATGTCAAATACAGATGTTCTAGACATTCTAGATTTAACTATAGATGTTTGAGACGTTCAAGATTCAAATATTGATGTTTAGGCTACAAACTACTGTTTATAGGCTTCGCTCTAGGGTTTATAGGCTAGGAATTCTAGGATAGGGTTCTAGAGTACAAACTAGGGTTCTTGGACTCTTGTACATGTTTTTAGCACAATGGATTAGATACAAATGGATGCACATGAATATAGGAATATTTTTGGCATGCATATAATATAGTTTCATCATGAATTTGTTTAGACTCTTGTGCATACCTATGCACAATGGTTTGGATTCTTACAGATGCACATGAATGCACAAACTAGGGTTTTTTGGACTCTTGTGCATATTTTTAGCATGATGGTTTGGATTCAAATGAATGCACATGAATATACAAAGATTTTTTGGCATGCATATATAGTTGCATCAAGATGTTTTTTGGATTCTTGTGCATAATTGTGCACAATGGTGTGGATTCAAGTGGATGCACATGAATGCACAGACTAGGGTTTTTTTAATCTTCTCAATCTTTGTAGCATAATGGTGTGGATTCAAATGGATGCACATGAATACAACAAGATTTTTTGGCATGCATGAATAGTTTCATCATGAAGATTTTTTTACTCTTGTCCATAATTGTGCAAAATGGTGTGGATTCAAATGGATGCACATGAATGCACAGACCAGTGTTTCTTGGACTATTGTGCATATTTATAGCACAATGGTGTGGATTCAAATGGTGATGGAGGTTTCTAAGGATTTTGGGGACACAAACTAGGCTCTAGGCTACAAACTAGGGTTTATAGGGATTAGAATTCAAAATAGGGTTTAGGCTACAAACTAGGGTTTCTAGGAATTAGAATTCAAATTAGGGTTTAGGATACAAACTATGGTTTATAGGATTCACTCTAGGGTTTATAAGCTATGATTTCTAGGATAGGGTTTTGGAGTACAAACTAGGGTTTCTAACATAGGGGTTCTAATGCGAATGAAATTTTTTTTTTTCAAATATATAATAATATCATTGGAATGAAAAGCAAAATCACTAAAAAGAAACATGGTTAATAATTTATTTTTTCAACTCTAACCCAAATGAAATGTTTCTTTCTTGAATTGAATGATATGTCAACTAGTGTCATTGGAATTAAAAATAAAACTATTAAAAAAATAATAGTCAATAATTTACTTGAATGATTAATAATGTTTTCATGTATCTCTTGGCATAATGAAATGTGGTTTTCTTCAAGTCTAATGTGGTGTGGATTCAAATGGATGCACATGAATGCACAAACTAGGGTTTTTTTGTACTCTTGTGCATTATTGTAGCACAATAGTGTGGACTCAAATAGATGCACATGAATATAACAATATTTTTTTGCATGCGTGTATAGTTGCATCATGATGTTTTTTTAAATATTGTGCATAATGGTGCACAATGGTGCACAATGGTGTGGATTCAAATGGATGCACATGAATGAACATACTAGGGTTTTTTGGACTATTGTGCATCTTTGTAGCACAATGGTGTGGATTCAAATGGATGCATATGAATGCAAAAACTAGGTTTTTTTGGACTCTTGTGCATATTTGTAGCACAATGGTTTGGATTCAAATGATGATAGAGGTTTCTAAGGATTTTGAACAAAAACAGGCTCTCGGCTACAAACTAGGGTTTCTAGGGATTAGAATTCAAATTAGTTTATAGGCTAGGGTTTATAGGCCAAGGTTTATGGACTACGGGTTTAAAATACAAACTAGGTTTTTTTGGACTCTTGTGCATAATTGTAGCATAATGGTTTGGATTCAAATGGCGACGGAGGATTCTAGGGAGAGATTAGGCTTACATTCATATAGATTAGGTTGCTAGGGTTATATTTTTGTTCATAGGGTATTTTACGTTTATACGGCTAGATTAGATTTCTATGTTTGTGATTTGGTTTATACGTTTCTAAAGTAGGTATCTAACAATTATATTTGTGTGGATGATGGTGGTGGTGATAATGGGCACAAGGATGCAGATCTTATGGTGTACTTAGGATCCATGACAAAGCTTGTGAAATTTATCAATCTATCGAAAGCAGTCAATGCCTAGTTGCAATAGTCAAAATATTAATTTCAATAATCAATGAGACCATAAAACAAAATCATAATATACATGTAAAACATAAAAACACAATATAACATGCAAACCACATACCAGATTACCTACCTATGGTCATTCGACTAGACCACCGGGATCAACTCTAATACCAACGACGTCCTTTAACCTCTCCTGCTCAGAGTAAGGAAATAAGTATCATGCCTTTGATGAGTTATTCCTTGGAATTTTTTGAAGCTAGAGGTTTGTTCCAATAACTAAGTGTGTATAATGCTATACAATGTGACGTGTTCTATAATATTCAAATATGTACCCTTTTCTAGCATATGAGTGGGAAACCTGATTCAAATACTCTCCTTTGAAAACCATCAACCCAATCAAAAAATCATTGTCCTCACAGTCCCTTAATGGAACATTGAGGGTTTGATTCTCCTCCAAGAAATGTGCCAGCCAATAATCAATGTTCCATGCATTGTGTCTCAGGGAAACCACTGCATATATGTGCCCTGTAGAAAAATAGTACCAACATTTGTGTCAACTAACTAGACACAACAAGTTGTCAAAATTTTCAAAATATTAATCGAACCTGGTTGTACGAGATCTGATATGTGGTCATAGTCTGTTGAAATGATTGATTGGTCCTCCTCCAACTGGGATAATTCTGTAGCTATACGTCGACCAATTGGTAGTGATACACAATCCCAACTATCAACCCCATTCGTGAATTCACATGAGTCCCATTCACCACCACTGCTTGAATAATAAAATCAAGAGAGTTCCCTTGTCAACATTTCAAGTATAGCATTGTA
Source organism: Larix kaempferi (assembly GCA_027924585.1). NCBI lineage: Eukaryota > Viridiplantae > Streptophyta > Pinopsida > Pinales > Pinaceae > Larix > Larix kaempferi. Next base: position 5,883,376 of record BSBM01001404.1, on the reverse strand, counting down.
TGAAGTTCTAACTGAATGAAATGCATGAGTTCCCTAGATGGTCTTGCACTCATATAACTATGATCGATCTACATCCACCACCTCCCAAAAATATCTATGTACATGTGATTTCTTGGTTGACTAATCTTCATGCCTTCTTACTCCCTCCCCCATGACTAAAGAACACCATTAAAAAATGGTCTTTGCATCTCGGATGAGCAATACATTTGTGAAATTCATTTATTTCCTACGTAATACAATCTTGATGCACTCACCTAATCCATCATGTTCACCTTTTTTGTGTCCGGTCTCAAAATAGTTCCAAATATGTGGAACCTTGTGCCTTTTGTGGAGCATACACAACCATTCGAAGAAACAAGAATTTTTGAATTTCCATGCACAACCATCAGACCAAACCTAATGTTGTTCCATTTCTATAGTGTTATCTTTCAAGTGATTGTAGAACATTTGAAAACTGTGCTATACAAAATCCAAGTCGTGACAACTATCATCACTTATGTAGAAGTGATACTCCTTCAATATAACTCTGTTGTATTCAGTACTATCTTCCCCATGTCTATAGGTGATATGGACCATTATCCTGACTTGGTATAAGCGATATTATTGACTCTAAATCTCATTTTGTGGTTGAAGGGTGTAGTTTTCCACAAAATCAACCACTGATAAGATATTCCCAATGAGAAATTTATCCCTACATGTTCTAAACTGCTCATCTTTCCAACCAGCCACATGTACATGCTTTACATATTGTTGTGACTTTTCTAAGAATCCATCCATGAAGTTGCAAACCTATACCTGGTAGATCAACAATAAAGATATATATTAGTAGATTGTTACATATCAAATTGCAATCCAAAGAAAAAAATAGTATTCAAGAACTCATTACTAACCTCAGAAGTGACTAACTATTTTTTTCTTTCATTCCTTCCGTCAATATCATACATGAAATATTTGAATGAATTCAATTTCACCTCCTATGAAATTATAAATCATAGAATATCTAAGAGATGTGTATACCTCACAGAGAAAGAATGAGCAAAAAAGATGAATTAGAGTGAAAACTGCAGCAAAAATGAGCAAACAATTAATCATGCATGAGAACTCGGATAGGAACAGAATAATGTCACATGATCCAATAATCAGTATAGTCAACAATGATGTTAGAATGGAGAGAATTTGAATCATATAGGAGAATTTGAATCTCAGTTGATCTAGCATAGGAATTGTCACCATTGGAGTGCTATGGAAGACCCACACTCAACTAAATTGATCCTAAACTCAGTTAACTGAAGACACAATTAGTTAACTGACCAAGGAGGGCGCATCAGTGAGTTTGTTGTGCAAATCACTCAGAAAAGGGTGCATGAGGCCAAAATCAGTGGCATTCAGAGCACAACCCCCCCACAAGAGTCATCTAACTCAGGTGAACTTAACTGGAGCAATAAGTAGGCTACTAAAAAATAGGGAACTGACTTAAGTGGTCCTAAAATTATGCATGCAGTGTGCATAAGGTGCTAGATGGATCCTGGATGACATATGCACACCACTAGGGGGAAAATGACATCATCAACTACTAGGAAAATGAAATAATGCTAGGTAAGACAATGATGGAATATTAAAATGTCCTAACACCCCCACTTAATCCATACTTGTGCATCTTGGTCCCTAGTTATTAAGACCAAAGGTCACCCATACAATCAAATAGATTATAAAAATAAAAGAACTGTACATGAACCAAGGAAATGGGGAAAAAACTCATGGGAAAAATACCCCCCCTAAAAAAGGAACAACAATAGGGAACTCAAAGAACCTTCATACTAAGCAGAGAAAGAAAAAACTTTCCTAAGTGAAAGGCTTCGCAAAAATATTGGCAATCTGCTCCTATGTAGGATAGCATTGCAGGTGCTAGATATGGATCTGGATCTGGATATGCTCCTCTAATGTACCTCCCACTATGTCGAAGCTATATTTTCCAAAACAAGTCTTTTAGGAACCCTTCTTTCTATTGGAGTGAATGGCTCATTGTAGTCCAAATCATGAACCTTTGAGTACCCTTTGTCAATCAATCGAGATTTGTACTTGTTTCTAGATCCCCCATGGAAAGTCTCTTCAAAGGATTATGAATCAAACCACACCATGTTGTAACACCTCTCTGAGAGAAGTGGATATGCATGACATAGTGCAAGGTTTGCATGATACTGATATCTGGTGGTTCTATGGTCAGATGGATCCCCAACTGTGTTTCCAGTAGCTACAAGGAATTTGTGAGCCCATATTGGCCTTGGCCATGGATTGGGAGCATGTGTTGGATCTGGATCTAGATCTCCATGAACATTATTCTCAACATCAAGATCTTGATCCTTATATTCATTAGAAGAGATATCACTCTGTCTTCATCAGATTCTAATGGAGTAGGAAGAGAGTATGGAAAAAATGGGAGAATTCATATACCTTGGAGGCATGGTTTGCAAACCCTTTCGCTATAATATTCCCAGAAGAGATCTCTACAATCTTAATTGTGTCAGGACTAAAGACCACTTTCTTTGGTGAACCTGTGTGATTCATCTGATATACAGACAACAAATTTGCTGACAAAGAGGGTACAAATACAACATTTTTGAACTTTCCATGCTCCATATGTATAGTGTCCTTCCCTTTAGCAGAGATCTGAGATTTATCTCCCATGTGAATAATCGGACCATCTTTGATATCTAGAGAAGAAAATGATTCTATAGAGGAAACCATGTGGTTGGAGGCTCTTGAATCTATGAGGAAGGCTTGTGATTTTGAAAATCCATCCTTTAGTGCATGGCATCTCTCATGACCATTGGGCTCACTTCTAGAATCAGTATCTCTTACGCCTTCTAGGAGGTCAATGCCATGTTTTTCAAGGAGTTTGGTCATCTGATCTATCTTCTTCTGCATGCAAGATCTCTCTGGGTGGTTTCCTTTCTTGCAATAGGAACACTTGGATTTCTCAAATCCCTTTTGTTTGTCCTTCTTGGAGCTGGAGGATCCTTTCGATGGACTATACTTGGCATTATGCTTGGGTTCAGTTTCCCTTTTCCCTTTTCCCTTGTGATTCCCTTTGGCATTTGCACTTTTTGACTCCCCAACCATAAGAGCCTGATTTTTGGAGGCTTGAAAAACGCCCATCTGAATCAATTTGTATTTTTCTTGGATGAAATATTCAATGAATGCATCTAGAGATGGAATTTTCCAACCAGGGATTGACATTCGCCCTAAATGGAAGGTACATAAAAAGATGGATAAATCAGGACCTAGATTTCTCATAATGGATATCACCAAGTGCTCAGCCTTGTTCTCAATGCCACACTGCTTGCATTGCATGACCAAAGATTTGAATTTGTAAAAGGATTGTTCGTATGGTCTCGAAACTGCTAGGTTGAAGAGAAATCAACTCATTCTACAGAATATGCCCCCTTAGATCATCTTATTTTCCGAAAAGGGTCTCCAAATTCAACCATTCCTCTCTTGGAGTCTTCAATCCATCGAGGTGGAAGAGTAGATATCTGGAAATATGAATACACATGGAACCGAATGCTTCATCCAACTTATTCAGGTAGTTGTCCTTCTCAACAAATGCTTGAGTTTCGACCTCCTTTCCAGTTGATACCATGTACAGTGACTTGTTTCCCAAGACCATATGCATAACATCACTCCAATCAAGGTAATTGAAGGGTATTAGGATCCTAGGAGAGAGAGAGGAGAGTTCGAATTCTCCATGAGAAATACTAGAGCGAATACAAGGTGATGTTGTTGCCACTGCTTCAACTGTTGCACTCAAAAAAAAATTCAATAACGTGCAAAAAAATCTGAATATTTTTGGAGATAGACTACTATTGAGCACTGCTTTTGGACAATAGGAACATTTTTCCAAATCATTCACACCTTCCTATACCTCAAAGGATTTATCTAATGAAATCAATGCAATGGCACCAGGATTTGTTATGGAAATCTAGAGGCTTCTGGTGCACTACTGAAAGTAGCTTCTCAACCTACACTCATTAAGCTCTGATACCATGTGAAATTATAAATCATAGCATATCTAAGAGCTCAGTATGCCTCACAGAGAAAGACTCTGAGCATAAAATATGAATTAGAGTGAAAACTGCAACAAAAATGAGTGGACAATTAATCATGCATGATAACTCAGATATGAACAAAATAATGTCACATGATCCAATAATCAGTAAATTCAACAATTATTTTACAATGGAGAGAATTCAATTCACATAGGAGAATTAGAGTCTCAGTTGATATATCATAGGAATTGTCACCACTAGAGTGCTACGAAAGACCCAAACTCAACTAAACTGATCCTAAACTTAGTTAGCTGAAGACACAATCATCTAACTGACAAAGGAGGGCGCATCAGTGAGTTTGTCATGCAAATCACTCAGAAAAGGGTGCATGAGACCACAATTAGTTTCATTTGGAGCACAACCCCCCACAAGAGTCAGCTAACTCAAGTGAACTGAATTGGAACATTGACTAGGATCCTTAAAAATAGGGAACTTACTTAAGTGGTCCTAAAATGATGCATGCAAGGCACAGAAGGTGGTAGATGGATCTTGGATGACATTTGCACACCTTTAGGGGAAAAATGACATCATCGGCTACTAGAAAAATGAAATAATGCTAGGTAGTAAAAGGATGGAGTATTAAAATATCCTAACACCTCCTCCCTTCCAAGTTCATGCTCATTGGTCACATGTACGCATTTTTCCAATAATTCCATTCCACGACACACTTGGCATGTCCCATCTACACAATATTTTTGATCAAATGTGAAATCTTCTATCCTACTATAGAATACGCTATGAATAAAGTCTCTAGATGACATTGCTAGCAATGTAGCTAAGCATTCTTGCACAAGAGTGTTATGCAATACACACAATATATATATGTGTGCGTGCATGTGTGTGGGTGTGTGTGTGTGATAATAATAAGTGTAATCAATGTGGTATCAACAACAACATGTGTTACAAGTTGTGTTTATTTTAACATACCATGGTTTGAATTTCTTGAAAGACCTTTGGCCCAAGACAAGTTCATTATGTTCATGCCTAAATCTCTCATATAGTTCTGTTTTTGTCATGTCAAGAAAATGTTTAATGTGGGGTTCACGATCCCTTGAACTCATTGTAAATTTTAGTACATCTATTTGTTTGGAAGAAGGTATAGTGTTGTCATGCCAAAAATATTGCACTAGTCCCTTTACCACATCAATGAGGTTCATATCAGAGTGTGGAAACCAGCCAATGAAGGCCCATACATCTATTTGACTAGTTTCAAATTACTCCCTTCTAGCACAATACCTACGTAGTGTTTTGACATTCAAATTAATAATTTTGGATGTAGGATTAAGAACATGAAGGGCTCTAGTGATTTTGTTCATGATGAATGTGACAACACATGGGAAGGCGCATTGCGGTCCTTTGAACAAGATTTCTTTCTAATTGTACCAAATGCATCTACTAAAATTTTAACAATATGAGAACTTGGTTCAAAACTGTTTACCATATTTACATTTAACTTTCTCCTAAAAATAGTCATACTCCTAGATTTTAATAATGGTAAAAATAATTTACATTTATCTCCATCACATTTAGAATCAAAATAGTTAGCAAGTATTTGTTGATTTTGATATACAATACTGCATTTAGATAGCGTACCTTCAAGTGAACTAATGAGACTTTCATCAATATGTATGCGCTTTGGAATTCTTTGATGTGAACTTGATAATGGAGATAGGGAGGTTGGAGCTTCATCACCTGGCCAGTTTTGTGTTTCAACAGTAGCCTCGTGTCCTTCTTTCACTTGTTGGCAGCTGGATGATGGAAATAGGGAATCCTCTTGGATGGTCTGAATGACATTGTCTTCTTTGAGCATATATTTTCCATGCAACTCCTTTCTAACTTCGTCACTTGTATAACCACAATGTACAAAATCATAAATTGTTTTAGGTGGTCATGATGTGCACATACATTTTACTCCTTGATCAGGGCCATGGGGTGCTTGTTCTTCAACTGTTGTGGAAATCGAAGGCCCTTTAAGTGAATGCTTTGTGAAATTGAAACACAACAGATCTAATGAACAAGTAAATCAATTACAACAGATGCATAAAGAATAATATGTGTAAACTATGCACGAGAATTGCAACAGTGCTCTATTGAACTCAAAAGTAGAATACAATACAATACAGTAACAATGACTGAAGGATTCGAATTAACCAAGGAGTTCATTCGAATATGTTGTATGTAATAGCTTGGCTCCACTAGGAGTCCTCGTCATCAGATCAATGAAGTCATTAATGCACTAGTAACAGTCAACCAGGTGTCAAACTGAGTCTACCTGAGTGTGTTAGGTGTAACTGGCACATGGAGGCACTAATGTAGGGAAGGAGGCCTAGTGGATGGCACATGGGGAGTTGAATGGCATAAAAATAAGCAATCTAGTCTCACTGGGGGTCCAACAGAGTGTTTCTATCAGTTAACTAGTCAATCAGTCCTTAAATCAAGGAAAGATCCACAAGTCAAGCTAAGTAACTGAAGTGTAACTGAGTGGTAGGTGAGGGAGGCACATATGTCAAGATGGAGGCTCAATAATGGCGCATCATGGACTAGGAGGACTGGAACTAAGAAGGAAGATGCTCCCGGGGATAGCATACTGGGGACTGGGTGCTGGAGGACACCTCACTGATGACTGGGATGCATGCAAAATTGCATGATATGCATGCCTGCATGATATGCATGACTGCATGACTACATGAAAACATGATGAGAATATCCTAATGCCCGCCCTCAATCTATACTATGTAGTAAAAAATAAAAGATAGGGCCCTGGTAACTAGACCAAAGGTCACCCCAATACAATAATAATCCCAAAATGCTAGAAAAAATCTAAGTGAGTAAAGAGGGAAAACCCAATGGGAAGAAATCCCCCCCTCAAGATAAACATAGAAGGATCTAATCTATCTCCACCATGATGGAACTCACCCCCAACAGTGAACAGAGGTAAGATAACTTCTTCTCAGTGAATCTCTTGGTGAAGATGTCTGCAATTTGCTCGTCGATAGGGAAATATTGCAAAACAATGGTTCTTTCATGCACAAGCTCTCGGATGTAGTGCATGTGGATCTCAATGTGCTTGGTCCTCTGTCTCTGAATTGGATCCATCGAGATCTTGATAGCACTTTTATTGTCACAAAAGATGACAGTCGAAGTAGTACTACCAATATCGAACTCTTCCAAAATACCCTGCAACCAAGTTGCCTGAATGCAAGCATTGATTGCTCCTCGATACTCTGCCTCTACTGAAGATAAGGAAATGGCTGCCTTCTTTTTGTTGATGTATATGTAACTTCGGAATGTATTTCACATATATGTATATTGTATTCCTATAGAGATGTTATTATTCCTCTATATGGAAGTGGTTGTATTCCTATATAGATGTTATTATTCCTCTATACGAAAGTGTTGTCATTTATATTGTAAGTGTCGTAACTTATACTTGATGGGTTATTAGACTACCTTGTTGGGGTCGACCCTGTATAAGTCATGTGGGTCGAAGGGTTATTAGACCACCCTAGTGGGGGTTGGCCATGTGGGTCAAAGGGTTATTAGACCACCATATTGGGTGTCAGCCCAGTCAGCATTGTGTTATGTGGTTAAATTAAGGCCGACTGAGTAAAGGTCAAGTCAAGTTAGTGTATAAATAGAGAGTGTGTCTCTCTCATTTTACACATTCTATTATCTCACTCCAACTTGGGAGAGCGGTGCACTTGTGGAGGAGGAGGCTCTGCTGCTAGGAGAAGACTATATCTTGTATTTTGGTTGTATCATTGCTCTATCTATCTCTAGGGAAGTTATTGGGGTTTTTCACCTTTATGGTTTTCCCCAAGTAAACTCTGTCTCTTGTGTGCTTGCATTATTATGTCCATAATTAATATGCTGTAGATATGTTGTACATGTTGTTCTCTCAGTTAAGATCCTAGATCAGATTGAAGTAAATTCTGAAAATTTAACATGGTATCAGAGCTAGCCTAAAAGAAGGCGTGATATGGCATGTATGACACTTGTTGCACTTACAATGCTAGGGCTTGATATAGAAAAAACCAGTCATCGTAGAACTTTCGCTATAAATCCATTTTGGCGAAGGTTTCAGATCTGAAACTTTTACAGGTCAAATATCAGATCCCCATGTACCTTGTGTCCAAAGGACAACCTCTAATTCGTTGTACTTTTTAATTTATGATCTATACAATATAGGGTTTCTGCCTCTTCCAGATCTGAGTCAAAAATAGGTGACCTTGTATTATCCCATAAACAGGTCATGTTGCGACACTTGGCATAACTCTCTCTCAGAGAATCCAACTTAGGTCAGACCTGTCGAGATGGAACAATAATCGGTCAAGCTATCTCAAGAAAATGTTTTAGAGGCCGAATTTGAACCAGTGACATGTGGCACGCCGTACATGTTCACTCTCCTGTTTTATCCGATAAAAAGGTCACGTTGCAACACTTGGCATAACTCTCTCTCAGAGAATCCAATTGAGGTCAGACCTATCGGGATGGAAATATAACAGGTCAGGCTATCTCAAATTTTTTTTTCAGACACTATGGATTGAAAAGTTCAGAGTTACACCAGAAACAATCAGGTACATATTTTTGTCAAAACATAATTATTTTTTAGTACCTTCATTCATGGCTTCCGGAATTTAGGGCTCCGGAGAAAGTTGGAATTTTTGTAATTGGAGACCATGGCTGGATGCTACTCATCAAAATCGAAATTTAGAGACCAAGATCATATTTTTTGGTTGGGCAGAAGGCCAGGCTTGATCAAACCCCAGTTCGGGACTTTGATCGGAAAGATGGAAAATTAGGGCTTCTGCAAAAATTGGAATTTTGGAAATCTGTGACCATGGCTGGAAGCTCTTCAGAAAAATCGAAGCTTAGAGCTTTGAATCAAATCTTTTGGTTGGGTGAAGCTTCGGGAAACTCAAACCCTAATTCAGGGTCCTCCCTAGTGAATCCAAAAATCTAAAAGGCAATTTCGAGGGGTGAAACTTTGCAGTTTTCAAATTCTAAATATACCAACTTGATCAGCTCATCAAGGCACATATTTCTATCCTTTTGGAAGTTTGAAATTCAAATTTTTAATTTTTGGGGTTTCTTTGACAAACCCTAATCCAGCTCCAGGTCTAGTTCTTGCATATCAAGTGGATTGGGTTAATCCTAGAAGAAGATGGATTGGTCACCTGCATAAGTGAAGAAGTTCCTGTCTCAGAGGGAGATGAGGCTAAGGCCTTCCATAAGAAGATTACAAGCAATATTGATAGGTATGGCTTACAGATATGTTTCATGGTTAAGTTTATCACATGTTTGTCTTCATATTATTACAGTACAATCTTGATTAATTACTGGACTTTTCGTATCACCTTAATAGAAGATATTAATTGATTAAGGTTTTGACACTTATGAATGTACTAATGCATTGTGATGTTGTATGAGGTTTATGTTGTTCGCTAACATAAAAGGTACACCAAGAAAGACAAATCATGTTTTACTTCAAGAACATATGATCATGGTGACATGAAGACAAAGATTCATCCATTGTCATGGATCTCATAGAAGATCTACTTTCGAGGTATGTATAACTTGGTCCTACAATGGTTAACCTATGATACATGCAGGTTACTAGCACAAGTCACTGAAGAGAACCAGAAGAGATTATGCGGGTATGTTAGACATAACTAGCTAGCATGCTAATCCAGGTATGTTTTTCCTATATCATGATAGAATCCTACCTTGTGTTAGGATCTTATACTGTTGTGTTGTTGATAATGATTATTCATGAATTCATAGGTTTGAATAGTCATGGTTGTATGCATATTATGTTTCTTACCATATTTAATGATATGACTAACCAGAAGAATCATGAAGGTATAGGTTTGAGTAATAACGGGTTTTATGCATATTATATCTCTTATCTTGATTGATGATTTAACTAACCAGAAGATTTCTATGATCAAATAAGAATATGTATGAGTAAAAGAAGACTTCCCTGAAACCTTGAATACTAATGCTTATTATTTTTGTTTGAAATGATCATGACTATACATGCTTAAGATTATTGTGTTTTGATGGTATTGAGAATATACTAATGAATGTATGAGATTACAAGGATAACACAATCATGATACTAATAAGTATGCATAGGGACCTAGGATGAATATAGGTTCAAGGATAGGTAATCCAGGAAGCAAAGATCAAGATGGAGCTCACTCTAGTATTTTCTGCAAGGATGCAGATATCCAGAGGGAGTTGACCATCCTTCTGCATTCCACAACAGAAAGGTGTGGAAGAAGCTACTTCAGCAGCTCCTACAAGGAAGCAAAGACTCAGAGGGAGTTCACCAAACAACCAAACAAAGATAAGTATTTGAATTGTCATTTCTTACATAATGTTGTTCAATGACATATATGCTTATGTTCCTAGAATTAGGTTGTGTATTATGCATATTAGAATAGTTGCATTGATGAGCAGTATACTACTAATATACATGGGTAAGTGGCCTATGGCACTCTACAACATTCCATTGCTACTTATCTAGAATGAAACCTCTTTGCTGACATGTTAGGAGTTGTGTACACTCTTAACAATGTTCTGGTAGAGATTGGTGTTAAGATTTAATATGCTAAGACAAAAAATAGCAGCATTACATTCCATTTCACAACAATAGCATATACAGGATCACTGAAGAAACAACAAGCACAACATAAACACAAGAGACACAGATTTATCCTGGGAAACCCTCATGCGGTAGAAAACCTAGTAAAGCTTCCTCAATATAGATGACCAGCAATATACAAAGATGTAACCCTGAGCATAAGCTCCTCCTTCTCCATAGAACACCTCTCCTCCACAAGTGCGCCACTCTCAAGTGAGTGAGTGTGTGTGTTAAATGAGGAATACACCTCCTCTATTTATACACTACTCTGACTTGTCTTTTACACAAGACATGTAGGCTCGTATTTAACCAATGGGTTAAATACCCCACTACAACTAACTAGGCCGACCCCTCTAGGGTGGTCTAGTAACCCTTTGACCCACATAACACATACAGGGCCGACCCCAACTAGGGAAGTCTAATAACCCAAGTTACCACATTCCGACGGAGGAATAAACATCTCCGGATATACAATAAGAACTTCACGGAGGAATGAATCATCTCCGGAATAATAAAGTACAAATATAATATTCTTTGAAGTTACAATATCTCAACACTCCCCCTTAACGAAAAGGATATTATAACAACATCTGCACGCGCAAGGAGTCATCAACATCATACATGATACATCTATAAATCATTGGAAGCTTTCTCAACATCATCAGTAACTCAACAAGTTACCGAAACTTTTTCAATACTGGAACATCAACATCTTCAGTACTGAGTCTTTATCTTCTGCAGCACTCAAACAGCTACAGCAACATCAACATCTGGATCCTCATGATTATCAGCATCGTCATCATACGATCATTAGCATCGGGATCATCTCGATCTACAGCATCTAGATCATCTCAATCTATAGCATCTGGATCATCACGATCTATAGCATCTAGATCATCTCGATCTACAGCATCTGGATCATCTCGATCTACAGCATCTGGATCATCACGATCTACAGCGTTTGTATCATCTCGATCTACAGCATCTGAATCATCTCGATCTACAACATCTGGATCATCTCGATCTACAGCATCTGGATCATCTCAATCTACAACATCTGGATCATCACGATCTACAGCATCAGCATCTGGATTATCTCGATCTTCTGCATTAGTATCCACATTGATACATCTATCATCAAAACATGTATTCTCACTAATACATCTATCATCAAAAGCATGTATTCTCACTAATACATCTATCATCAAAAACATGTATTCTCACTAATACATCTATCATCAAAATCATGTATTCTCACTAATACATCTATCATCAAAAGCATGTATTCTCACTAATACATCTATCATCGAAAGCATGTATTCTCACTAATACATAGCAGCATATCCTGCAACACACATGATCATATTACAGGATGATCAATCCCGCTCTCTTTAGGACATAGGTCGATGGATGATACAATCCAAATCAAGTTCCAGGATGATCAATACTTATCACTTTAAGACAAGTCTCATGTCTAGGAACGATGCAATCCCGATCCAGTTCCAGGATGATCAGTCCTTATCAATTTAAGACAAGTCTCATGTCTAGGGACGATGCAATCCCGATCAAGTTCTAGGATGATCAATCCTTATCACTTTAAGACAAGTCTCATGTCTAGGGACGATGAAATCCCGATCTAGTTCCAGGATGATCAGTCCTTATCAATCTAAGGCAAGTCTCATGTCTAGGGACGAGGCAATCCTGATCCAGTTCCAGGATGATCAATCCTTATCAATTTAAGACAAATCTCATGTCTAGGGACGAGGCAATCCCAATCCAGTTCCAGGATGATCAATCCTTATCAATTTAAGACAAATCTCATGTCTAGGGATGAGGCAATCCCGATCCAGTTCCAGGATGATCAGTCCTTATCAATTTAAGACAAATGTCATGTCTAGGGATGAGGCAATCCCAATCCAGTTCCAGGATGATCAGTCCTTATCAATTTAAGACAAATCTCATGTCTAGGGATGAGGCAATCCCGATCACGTACATTTTGAACCGAGGTCCAGGGACGATGCAGTCCTATCTTCCATTCTTGGAGACATCTGTCTACAGCTCACTTTAGGACTGAACTCCAGGGATGATCCAATCCTTTTTCTTTCTTGGAGACATCTGTCTATGGCTCTCTTTAGGATGATGCAATCCTATTCTGTCCACCAAGGACTTCATTTTCGAAGACATCATGTCTACGGCTCTCTTCAAGATGATGCAATCCTATTCTATCCACCAATCACTTCATTTTCGGAGACATCATGTCTACGGCTCACTTTAGGACTGAAGTCCAGGGAAGATCCAATCCCCACATGTCCACCAAGAACTTCATTCTCGAAGACATATGTCTACGACTCTCTTGAGGATGATGCAATCCTATCATGTCCACCAAGGACTTCATTCTCAAAGACATACGTCTACGGCTCTCTTGAGGATGATGCAATCCTATCATGTCCACCAAGGACTTCATTCTTGAAGACATATGTCTACGGCTCTCTTTAGAACATATGTTCAATGATGATGCAATCCCCTTGTCACCTTAGACCCTGTCTAAGGACCATCCACCAACCTCTTTGTCAGCATCACTAATATAGGTATCCTCATCATCAACCTCACTGTCGATGCAGGCAATCTCATCATGAGTTATCACATCACTCCCCCTTTCGAGGAGTGTCCTTATGAACTATATTATGTTTGTCTTGGAAAAATTTACTTGAGGTAGAGGTTTGGTTAGTACATCGGATCAGTAAAATTTTGGTTAGTTCATTGGTAACTTGTTACAAATTCAAACTTTTGGTTCCTTTCTGCACCATATCTTGGAACACTAGATTCTCTGCTATCTTGATACAACTCTATTTGTCACATAGGATCATAGTTGGGTCTATCTCTAAGTCAAACAATCCTGAAGCCATACTGCTTCATAACTTAGCAGAGCAAGAAGCCATATATTCTGCTTGTGCTAAGAGCCACACTAGATTGTTTCCTGCTCAACCACGAGATCATGGTTGATCCCAGACAATAACATCCTCTCGATGTGCTCTTCCTGTCTAATACACTTTCTGCCTAATCATCATCTGTGTAGCCATCTGAAGTCATGATCTCCAAGGTAACATAGATCAAAGTCTTATTGTATCCTTTAGGTACCGTATCACATGATTTGCAGCATATCAGGTGAACACATCTAGTTTCCACTAGATACTGACTCAAGGTGTTCACAGCAAAGCATATATTTGACCTAGTATTCGTTAGACACATCAATGACTTAGTATTTTGTCTGTACAGAGTTCTATCCACTAACTCTGATGAGTCATCTGCTAACAACTTCAAGAGTGGACATACCAACACATCAAGTCCTTTCAATATTTCTCAGCATACTTTCCTTGGTTGAGAAAGATTCCTTCTGAGCCTTGCCATACTTCCAGACCTAGGAAGTAATGCATCAATCTGAGATCTTTCATTTTCATTTCTGCAGCCATCTTCTTCTTTCTTTTCATCATGGTATGATAGGTTCGTCATCCACAACCTTAAGGTAAAGGTTAGGAACAACTTTACTTTTGGTAAAGCCCAAGCTTATCAAGAAACTGTCAATTCTCCCTTTGTGACTGAACATCATTCACACTCTGTATTGAATGATCTTCTGCATATCTATTTGTTCCATCTCTCGTTAGATGGGTCTACTGGTATGAGCCTCAATATCATTCGAACTCTGTGGTGAGTTCCTTCTTGCATCCATGTCATCTTTGTATAGAAACCATATTCAACCTTGTAGCAAAGGTTGAGATCCACATCACCCATGGTGATCATTAAGCTCATCAATTGATTATCGGTCTTGGGAACCCATACAAAACCTGATTCACACTTCTTATTTAATTACACCATTAAGGGAATGGTATTATCTAGCCACTTGGAGCAAACATCTCATCATGATTCTCTTCCTCTTTCTAGGAGAATCTTCTAGCCACAAGCCTTCTATAGTGTGTTTGATTTGTAAATCTTTTGTTGAGCATCCATTGCTTGTTCAGTGTTCATCATTCATCATGATCTTTCCTACAAATCAAAATTAAGTACATGATTAGTAATACTTCCTAATCATCAAATCATATTGTCATGATAACTTATTATGCATACAGATATCATTTACATAGTTATGCAACTATTTTGACCAATACTTTGGCACAACACTTTTCCATATTCTGTATGCATACAATGGCTATCTAGATGCCTTCCATCTCTACCAGAACATACTATCGAGAGTGTGCACAGCTCTCAGCATGTAAGCAAAGAGGTTTCATTCTAGACAAGCAACAATGGAATGTTTTTCCAACTTACCAATCATATGCATATTAGTAGTATACTGTTTCAATGCTCTATGAATGTTTACACTCAGTATGATATATTATAGGAATACAAATATGCATACAACCTATTACAGACAATATCATTTATTATTTCAAATAAAAACTTAAATACTTATCTTTTATGTTTGTGTGGTTGCCTCCCGCTTGATCTTCTATATTTCTTTTGAACTTCTATTCATTCTGTACCACTGTGCATGCTCAAGTGTGCACTAGTGTCATCCTCATGATTTCATACACAAACATACATTCATTACTATATTCTCAAAACATTCTAATTCTAAATAATCTTGAATATGTATAGTCATGATCATTAGGGTTTCAAGGAAGTCTTCTTTTACTCATGCATATTCTTGTTTGATCATAGTACTCTTCTGGTTAATTAAATCATCAAGATAAGAGACATAATATCCATAAACCCTTGATTACTAACTTTATGAATAAGCATAACCAATCATACCAAGTATACTTATATAAGGGATCCTAACACAAGGTAAGATTCTAACTTGACATAGGAAAACATACCTGGATTAGTATACCTACTTAGTTATGTACAACATACCTAAACAATCTCTTCAATGATTTAGAGATCCTGAGCTAGAACCTGCATGTCTCATAGGTTAAGCATAATATAACAAAGTCATACATAACTCGTAAGTAGAACAAAGATTATGGATGAGTCTTTGTCTTCATGTTGTCTTGATTTGTCTTTTGTGATGTACCTGTATCTTGTTAGCAGACAACATCAACCTCACACAACACCATAATGCATTAGTACAATCATATAGCCCTAATCAATGAATGTCTTCGATCATTCACATGCATTCATACTATTACTAGGGTGATAAGACAATTCTAACATTAATCAAGATTGTACTAATAATGTGAAGACAAACACATCATGAACTTAATCAAGAATCAGATTTCAAGACATACCTGAACCTCCTTAAGTCATACCTGTTGAGACTTCTTGTAGTCTTCTTATGTAAGGCCTTAGCCTTAACTCCCCCTAAAACTTGATCTGGAGCTTGATTAGGGTTTGCTAGAGAAACCCTAAAAATTCAATCTTTGACTTTCACACTTCTGAATGGATGGAAGGATGTGTCTTGCTAAGCTGATCAAACTAGCATACTTCAATTTTGAAATCTCCAAAATTTGACCCCTCAAAACTGCCTTCGAAACTTCTGGATCTTCTGGACAGGAACCCGAACTAGGGTTTGATGAAGCCCACCCTTCTGCCCAATCAAAAGGTTTGATCCAAGGCTCTAAACTCTTATTTTTCTAAGGAGCTTCCACCCATGGATTCTGATTCCAATCAAAATCCCGAACTGGGGTTTGATCAAGCCCGGTCTTCTACCCAACCAAAAAATTCAATCTTGGTCTCTAAATTTTGATTTTCCTGAGTAGCATTCAGCCGTGGATTCCGATTCCAAAAATTCTAACTTTCTCCGAAACCCTAAATTCCAGAAGCCATGAATGAAGGTGCTCCAAAAATAATTTTGTTTTTACAGAAATATGTACCTGGTTGTTTCTACCGTAACTCCAAAATTTTCGCTCCATAGGGTCTGAAAAATTTCTCTGTGGTAGCCTGACCTGTCATCTTTCCATCCTGATAGGTCTAACCTCAATCGGATTTTCTGAGAGAGAGTTATGCCAAATGTCGCAACGTGACTTGTTTTGAGATAATACAGGAGAGCGAACTTGTACGGAGTTCCACGTGTCACTGTTTGAACTTCGGCCTCTAAAAACATTTCTTGAGATATCTCACCCTGTTATCTTTCCATCCTGACAGGTCTGACCTCAATTGGATTATCTGAGTGAGAGATATGCCAAGTGTCGCAACGTGACCGGTTTATGGGATAAAACAAGAGAGTCAACTTGTACGGCATCCCACGTGTCACTGGTTCACTTTCGGCCCCTGAAAATGTTTTTTGAGATAGTAAAGTCTGTGTACTACCTGTCTCTTTTTACGAAATTTCATTTGGAGCTTCCTAGCCCAAGTTATGACCTTTTTTCCAAGGTCACCTGCTTTTGACTGAGATCTGGAAGAGGAAGAAACCCTAACTTGTACTGATCATAACTTACAAAGTACAACAAATCTGAGGGTGCCCTTTGGATATAAGATACCTGGAGATGTTATCTACGACTTGTAAAGGCTTTAGATTCTGAACCTTCGCATAAATGGATTTATAGCGAAAGTTCCACGATGACTGGTTTTTGCTATATAAAACCCTAACCTTCAAATTGTCGCAAGAGAAGCAAGTGTCGTAAGTGCCATACCTTGCCTTCCTTCAGATTATCTCTGATACCATGTTAAGATTTAATATGCTAAGACAGAAAATAGTAGCATTACATTCCATTTCACAACAATAGCATATACAGGATCACTGAAGAAACAACAAGCACAACATAAACACAAGAGACACAGATTTATCCTGGGAAACCCTCATGGGGTAGAAAACCCAGTAAAGCTTCCTCAATATAGATGATGTCAAGACCCGTTATTTCTGAAAAATTTAAAATTTTTATTCGTAACAATAAATGTTAATTAGGTAGTATTTCTGATATTGTTTTAATTTAAATAACTAACATAAACTGTTTAAAGACCCTGTTTTATTAAAGCTTTGATTTCGGTGATTGTAATTAATGACTGTTTTGTTTTGAACCGCAAGGGAAGAGCTAGTCGTAGTTGACTGGCTTACTTAGCTTACGAGCTAATGCATACGTCGTCTTTTGTTTCTCAGGTGCGCTAGTGAAGTAAGGATCACTGTATGTAAAACTTGGTGAGCATCAATACTCCCTATACTTCAAAACTTAATGATCGTCATGATATTTCTTATTCAGCTAGTATCGTCAAGTATTACGAAGATTTACATTGTCTCAGTTATAATTATGTTTTTATGATTATTATGCTATGTTACTGTTGTAACTAACAATGAAACAATTGTGATATCAGAATTTTTGGCTGTATAAAGTGTCTTTGCATCATGTGACCTGTTGTCAACTTAATACCGGTGACTACTGTTTTGTTCATGCATTGATAATGCGAGTTGAGAAGGTGACGCCTCTAGCGTTGTTTCGATATAATCCTATGCATCGAAGTCCAATGTCCACTTAGAGTTTAACTTATGTTACCTGACGGTGCCTTGATTTTAACTATCTTTACGATGTAAACCTGTAGATGAAGCTCTATTTCAACATCTTAATAATAGAGGTTTATTTTTCAAATTGTTACTGTTAACAATAGTATTGGTAGCAATTCTGATGATAGTATATAATGGCAATGTATATATATTGTCTTAAAGACTTGGTAACATTTCAAGTATTAAATAACGAGGCATTTTCATTTGAAGGTTGACTACCTTGGTACTTATATGAACATAGAAATGTAATATGACTATGGCATTAATCTATGGCTTGGTATTAATTTATATATATAATATAATGATTGTGCAATAATCATAATATTCCATACATTGGCAAACTTTATATTCAATATAGTGTTATGGTTGTATTTATCATACTAGGCCATAGAGAAAACTCTAGGGTTGAAGTTGACCACCACCTTGTGTAAAGTGATATGCTAATGACATTAACCTATGCCCTGGTTTCATTGTAAATGTGCATTAACTTGATTTTGTCATAGTCCTAATGTTTTTCCCTTACCATGGATAAGATTTATAACCAAAATATATTAGGTATTATCCACCCTATTAAGTTATGGAATAATCCATATGTGATGTTGACTAACTCTTATTTATATCATTGTAGTGATTATACATTCCAAGCGCTTGGGATTCTCGACGATTCATTTGCAAGGCATGCACTATATGCCAAATGATTATATATCATTTGTTATCTTATACGTTTGACTTATATATGAAATGATTTGGAATCGGTGTATAATGATTTGGATTGCGATTTGAACTATATAATCTCGACCCATATTACGTTGATGTATTTGTGTGCTACGTGGTTGAATCTCCTCCATGTGATGGGCGATATATAAGCTGCTATCGAAACCCTACAGGTTATTGTAGTTGCCTTCGGGCTCGGGTCCTAAGGATGAAACCCTCCCTGTCTGAGTTTTGTAATGAAGGCACTGTAACAATGTGCAGAGTGTGGTGGTTATGGCCTCGTGGTTTCATTCGGCAATAGGGTATGTCCTCGGCTCTGGTGATAGCGTCTGCTATAGTTTTACTGCTTCGTGGTCTCGTTGCTCATTATAGGTTTAAGTCCCAGCTATTTACAGTTCGTCACTGTGCTGGTGTGGGTATGAGATAGGGTTTCGGTAATGTCTTTAGGTTATGAGAGGGTTGATGCAATTGGGCTTTGGGTTTGCTTCTTGACTGGTTCAATCCCAGCGTGAGGGTTTCGTTGGGAACTGTTACCTTGTCTCGGCTGTCAAGAATGTTATGATAGTTTCTTTTGCTCACCCATCTGATGAAGATGATGGGGCTTCTCTGTTTGTTCAGCTTGTAGCTACCGATTGTCCACTGTTAACTTCCTCCATGTCTCGGTAAGATAAATCACAGTCTTTTTTTTTTACAGTCTTTATGTTTTATAATCATTAATTATATTTACGTTTCTAATTCTATTCTCTGCATTCAAAGTGGTGACTAAAACCCTCGGCATTTGTTATTTAACAGGTCACGCGGCTCTTGATGGTGTACAGGACTTTGTCACCCACGCAGGCTCCTCCGGGTAAGCCTGGTTATCCACGGCTGTCTCTTCCTTTGCTGGTTTTAGTGGTTAGGGTTGTGTCTCGGAGGGCAACTCCTGTGTGTTGAGGTCATTATCGACCTGATGTTTGTAGGTGCAGTCATATGTATGAAGTTGTTTTGTTTGAATGAAATGGGGTTTGAAACCCTGTTAAGTTTATGGAGAGCCATTCACGGCCAAGACTTATGAGGCCAGGGTTTCGGTTGTTGTACTTTGTAATGGCTGAGCATGGGGTTTTTAACCTCGCCATATGATATTTATACTTAATATATACTGGGCCTGGTATGGTCGTGTTTATGTTTTGTTAAATTATTAGAATGTGTTTGCAATGTATGGATAGATGTATTCTTCAGTACGTGCAATGGATGATAACTCTGTTTATAAATGAAACCCTAAATTATCTCTCTGCGTTTTTATTCTTTTGGAAAAGTTAGATAGAACATGGTGAAAGTTTATCGACTGTGCCTGTAATAGTTATAATCATAGGGTTGTTCTGGCGAAAAGGGGTTCTGTTTTGTGTTCAACCTATATATGTGGAGTTTGTTAACTAGATAGCGACCGGGAATGAATTGTAACAAAGTTTATTTCGATTCTTGTATTGTTATTAAACAACACTGTGAGTAGAATAATATAAACATAGAACTATGTAATAAGATACTATAAGTCTGTCTACCATATAAGGCATCCTTCATTTATTTTTAAGTCTGTTGTAGAGTTATTGTATGGCTACGGCCGTGTAGGTTTTTGAGAAAACTCCAAGAGAGACATTTAAATTGATTAAATATTATTACTGTGTATAAATTAGGATGGTTTGTAACAGCCAGTGATGGTTGCGTTCGTCGACTGTTTCTCTGTTGTATTAATATGTTTGATTTGTTTAAAAACAACTCTGTTATTTCTATTATAAAGACATGACTACTGTGTTCTAAAACTAGATAGAAGGAAAATAATAATCTACAGTTGCTAGTGTTTGTACTTGACTACTGTGTAAATGTTTGATATTATGTGGAAGCTGGTAACAATGAAATATTATCACAGTCGCCCCTTCAGTTAATCAACAACTGTAAACATGTTCTGAGTAAGAACAATACCTTAAGATAAGTGTTGTTTATCTGTTAACTCGATAAAAGAATGACATGAAACTAAAGTTAACTGAAATATGCAATATATATATATATATATATATATATACAGGTAGCTTACTCTAACAGGAAAATAACTCGAAGTAAAACTAAGATTTATCTAGATTTGTTCTTATGATTGTTAATAGCTATAAATCTGGAATATCTACTGTTTAACATTTCTGTCTATTATTTAACAAATAACAGAAATTCTAGAATATGCATAAACTTGGTATTGTTAACTGTAACAGTAACAACTAGGTTCTGTATAAGATAAATACTCCATTTAAATACAAATAGGAATTTTCTACAACATCTGCATTCTGAAATTTATACTAAAAGAAAGTACAGAGACTGATTTACTGAAGTTGAAAACAGTCAAAATATAGCTGTGCTAGAATATCTCATATGAAACTAAATTAAACCAACAACAGGAAGAGTGACAGAACCTGTAACTATGGTAGACAATAACAGCAATGGGAGGCTGTTCCTCCCTACCAATTCCTGGAGAGTGCCCAGACAGCACTTCTCAGGACCCCCGAGCTTGCTCTGGTCTAACTGGATGGAATCTAAGTACGGTCAATAATTCCCTCAGCCAAAACAGCTATACTGGAACCAAGTTACTGCAACTTCCTGCTCAAAACACTTCCTTACTATTTTCCCACTTCCTCAATGGGACTCCTGAATAGCATTCACCTGAATGTATTCTCCCTCTAGAACAATTGCTGAACCCCCAGCTCAGTTCATTGAGTAGTATTTAAAAGATTGCCTAGGTCTTAGTTGGGCTAACTGTCATTAATGAGCCACCTGCTCAGATTCCACTTTCTTGGGGAATCATGACCCCAAAATATAGGGAAGTTGCCACCTGCAACTCAGGAAGTGTTTGAGGATGCTGCCACTTGTCTTTTGTCCTTCCACCTAATTCCATCCACCAGTTAGACCAGTAACCTCTTTTAACAGCTCTCCCATGCTGTTGTCTCCATAATTTATTTATTAATAATAATTATTCAGAATTTACATTCCTTTTTTGGAGACTCTACTGAGTCATCCATTCCTACTTAGCATTAAATTTAACATAATGTTCTCAGGAATATTAAAAATAATTACATATTTTTAATAAAATTGGGGTATGTGACATACACACCCCCTTAAAATGTAACATCGTCCTCGATGTTACTTATTCTTCTTCTTCAGCTACCTGCTGGAATAGATGGGGATATGCTTCCCGCATCTTACTTTCCAGCTCCCAGGTAGATTCTTCAGGACTAAGGTGCTTCCATTGCACCTTCACTTGTCCAATTATCCGGTTCCGTAGAGTAATTTCCCTCCTCCCGAGGATACAATCCGGTTCTACCAGAACTTCCCCTTCTGGTTCTACCTGTACAATGTTCCAATCAATAACATGAGTAGCATCATGAATATACTTTTTCAAAACAGAGATATGAAAAACATTGTGTACTTTTAAATTTGGCGGTAATGCTAACTGATAAGCAACTTGACCAATTCTGGCTAAAATTTCAAATGGACCACAGTAACGTGGTGCTAATTTTGCACAACTTCCTAATCTTAGGGAGCTTTTCTTTGGTCTTACCTTGATGAACACATGTTCACCTACCTGGAACTCTTTAGGAGTTCTTTTCAAATCTGCTTGACTCTTTTGCCGATCCTGGGCAATCTTCAAGTTTTCCTGCACTTGTTTCACAATCTGTTCCATTTCTTTCAATAAATCAGGTCCTAACACTAATCTATCTACTGGATTACTCCAAGAGATAGGAGTGTTGCATTTTCGTCCATACAAAACCTCAAAAGGACTAAACTTAGCTGATGATTGATAGCTGTTATTGTATGCAAATTCGGCTAAGTGTAAATAATCCTCCCACTTACCTGGTTGATCTTTAACATACATCCTTAACAGATCTTCTAATATTTGATTAACTCTTTCCGTTTGTCCGTCAGTCTGAGGATGGAAAGAGGTGCTGAAATTCAAAGTGGTGTTTAATCCTTTGAACAAGGATCTCCAAAAATTTCCTGTAAATTTAGGATCCCTGTCTGATATAATAACCTTTGGAATACCGTGTAACCGAAAAATCTGTTTTAGAAAGATATCTGCTATATTTGTAGCCTTGTATGTGGTTTTAACGGGAATAAAATGTGCTGATTTACTTAATTTGTCTACCACTACCATAATTGAATCATTCTGATGTTGATTTTTGGGTAAATCCGTAATGAAATCCAGGCTGATTATTTCCCATTTCCAGCTAGGAATAGGTAAAGGTTGCAGCAATCCAGCTGGATGTTGGTGTTCTGTTTTTACTTGTTGGCAGTCCAAACATTTAGCTAAATATTCAGCAGTTTCAGATTTCATGTTAGGCCAAAAATATTCTTTTCTCAACATAGTGATAGTCTTTTGATAGCCAGGGTGCCCGGAGTAAGGGGTTTTATGTATTTCGTCTAAAATTAACAGCTTAACTGTAGGTGCATTAGGGATATACAGCCTGTCTTTAAACAGCAAAAATCCGTTTTCGTTTAAACTATACCCTTTTATCAAACTTTCTGTGGGCTGTTCTTGGGCTGTAATTTGTAAATGTTGATAATTTTCGTCTAATTTTATCCCTTCAGCCAGCTGTTCATTTAAATCAGAGGTATAAGTGCTGCTAGCTGATATAAAATTCAGTTTTGCATTCCTACTCAAGGCATCAGCCACCTTATTTTCCTTCCCTTTTATGTGTTGGATTTCAAAATCGTATTCACTTAGGAATGTCAGCCACCTGGCTTGTCTTGCATTTAGATTTGGCTGGTCTAAAAGGTATTTCAGACCTTTATTATCTGTTAGTAAGGTAAATTTTCTTCCTATTAGGTGGTGTCGCCACATCTTTAAAGCATGAATTACAGCAGCTAATTCTAGGTCATAAGTGGCATAATTCTTTTCATGGATTTTCAGCTTCCTAGATTCGTAAGCAATGACATGTCCTTCTTGAGTCAGCACTCCGCATAAGCCATCATTACAAGCGTCGGTACAAACTATGAAATCTTTATTTGGGTCCGCTATTCTAAGAATAGGTGCAGTTGTCAATAAGGTCTTAAGTTTCTTGAAACTTTCTTCACATTTCGCATTCCAATCAAACTTCTTGCCTTTCTTCTGCAAAGAAGTGATTGGGTTGGCTATTTTTGAAAAGCCTTCAATAAACCTCCGGTAGTAACCGGTAATTCCCATGAAAGATCTAACGTCCGTCACATCTTTAGGTACTGGCCATTCTTCAATCGCCCGAATCTTTTCGGGATCCACTGAAATCCCTTCCTTAGTGACTACATGTCCTAAGTACTGGATTTCATCTTTGAAGAAGTCACATTTGCTAAATTTCGCAAAAAGTTGTTGTTCTCTTAGTTCTTGTAAAACGATACGTAAGTGTTCCTTGTGCTCCTCCTCGCTCTTAGAATAGACTAAAATGTCGTCGATAAATACAACCACAAATTTATCTAAGTACTTGTGCATTATGTTGTTCATTAAGCACATGAAAACCGCTGGGGCATTAGTAAGTCCAAATGGCATTACGACAAATTCGTAATGTCCGTACCTTGTTCTAAAGGCTGTTTTGAAAATGTCTTCTTCTTTAATTCTTACCTGATGATAACCCGATCTCAGATCGATCTTAGAGAATACCGTAGCGCCACGTAGTTGATCAAACAGATCATCAATACGAGGTAACGGATACCTGTTTTTGATCGTCATCTTGTTTAGTTGACGATAATCTATGCAAAGTCGCATAGTTCCGTCCTTCTTCTTAACGAAAATCACTGGTGCTCCCCAAGGGGATACACTGGGTCGGATATAGTTCTTATCTATTAACTCCTTCAACTGAGTTTTCAACTCGTTAAGCTCCAAGATATTCATACGATACGGGGCTTTTGAACTGGGAACAGCACCTGGTACCAGCTCAATGGTAAAGTCAAGCTCTCTCTTGGGAGGCAATTCTAGAATTTCCTCAGGAAAAACGTCAATAAATTCATTGACGACAGGAATGTTCTCTACTGTTTTCTGGTTGTTTTCAGATTTATTGGTCTCGTCTGTAATAGTTACAGCATAGGTCTTGCATCCTTTCCTGACTGCTCTTTTAAGTTGTAATGCAGAAATTTGCCTAACTACTGTTTTCCTAGGAATACCCCTAACAGTTACAGGCTGTCCACTACTGTTTATACACCTAAAAGTTTTGTCAAAACAGTTTAAAACGACCCTATGTTGTTCCAACCAGTCCATTCCGATAAGTATGTCATAAGAGCCAAGTGGTAAAACGTTCAGTTTAACTGTAGTTCTAAAATCAGTCATGTTTAAGATGCATTCTTTTACATAGCAGTTTACTTTCTTCTTAGCCCCAGTAGCTAATTGTACAGACCAAGAATTATCAAACCTTTCAACAGTCAAATTACATTTTTCTACCAGCTGAGGTGAAATATAACTAAGACTAGCACCGGGATCTATTAATATAGTAACTGGGGTTTTGTTAATCATACCTCCTACTTCCACCATGGAAGTTTGGTAGTCAGCCTGGCGGTTTTCCAACGCTGCATTGATTCGGGGCATAGTTCCTGCAAAATCTCCAACTGTCATTTCGTCTTGAACAGTATGAATATTGCTGACTTGTTTCTTTCTGTTTGGGCAGACTGAAGCATAATGTGGCCCATTACATTCCCAGCACTTGACAGGCTCTTTTCGCTCAAAATTTTTGATGTAGTTTCCATGGTTATTAGGAGTCTCTTTGCTATTTTTGTAATTGTTTGAATGGCTGACAGCTCCATTTTTGTTTCCTTGGAAACTTTTACTATTAAAGTGGTTCCCGTTTTTGCCATTCTTGAAATTTTTATGGGGAACAAATTCCTTTTTCTTGTACTCGATCAGATTGCTGTTCTTTTTGGCTTTCCAACTGGCTATCCCTTCTTTCTTTTTATTCTGTTCGTAACAGAAATTTGCCTTGCGCATAGCTTCTTCCAGTGTTTTGGGGTTGTCATATTCAATTCTGTCCTTGATATGATAAGGCAGGCAACTAAGAAACCGCTGTATTTTTGGTTTCTCTTCGACAAAATACGGTACATAACGCAACAGGCTTAAAAATTTACTGTTTAAGTCCTTCATCGTCATAGATCCGAGTTTTAGTTCATAAAATTCTTTAGCCCTTTCTTCATAATACTGCTCGGACAGGAATTTCTTCTTGAAATACCTTTTAAAGGTACTCCAATTAACTTCTCTTTCTTTGATCCCTTTGACCCTTTTCAGGTCTTGCCACCATATGTCCGCCTTTCCCGAGAGGTTGTAGATGGCCATTCTTGCCTTTAGCTGATTTGAGTAGTTATAGATCTGAAAATATTTTCTCATCCCGGATAACCAGGATTCTACCTCTTCTCCAGTTTCAGTTTCTCCATTGAAAGTTGGGGGCTTTATCTTCTTAAACTCCCCGGAAATCTCTTCATAAGGCCTGTACTTTTTCCTTCGGTTGTGCATCTCAGCTTCACTGCTGTCACTGCTAGTGTGATAACTGGGTTGTCCCTTTCTTTCTTCAGATGAGGAACTGCTGTCAGATTTAGTTGGTTTTGTCCTTTTTGACCCTCTTGGATGATTAACTTCTTCTGAGTCAGCTGGTTTGCTCCTTCCGTCAGTTTGAAATTTTTCTATCAATAGCTGATTTAGCTGTTCCTGAGTCTTTAGAATTCTTTCATTATCCTTCTTAACCGTTTCCATTTCTGTCTTTAATCCTCTTATAGTCTGCATCAGCTCAGTGGTGGGAGCAATTTCTTCTTCTGCCTCAAGTTCTTTTGACATCTGTCTTGTCCCAGCATTGGGAGATTCCTCCTCAGCATATTCTCCCAGTTTTTCCATATCTGTCTGAAAAATTCAGAAAAGAGAATTTTTCTGTACTGTACATGAAACCGAAATATATGTTAGTATTTTATAAATAAAACAAAATCTTCTTTTATGATCGCTGTTTGCGGAAGTTTAGTGGAGTCACATCCAGGCCTAGTGTCTGAACCTGGCTCTGATACCACATGTCAAGACCCGTTATTTCTGAAAAATTAAAAATTTTTATTCGTAACAATAAATGTTAATTAGGTAGTATTTCTGATATTGTTTTAATTTAAATAACTAACATAAACTGTTTAAAGACCCTGTTTTATTAAAGCTTTGATTTCGGTGATTGTAATTAATGACTGTTTTGTTTTGAACCGCAAGGGAAGAGCTAGTCGTAGTTGACTGGCTTACTTAGCTTACGAGCTAATGCATACGTCGTCTTTTGTTTCTAAGGTGCGCTAGTGAAGTAAGGATCACTGTATGTAAAACTTGGTGAGCATCAATACTCCCTATACTTCAAAACTTAATGATCGTCATGATATTTCTTATTCAGCTAGTATCGTCAAGTATTACGAAGATTTACATTGTCTCAGTTATAATTATGTTTTTATGATTATTATGCTATGTTACTGTTGTAACTAACAATGAAACAATTGTGATATCAGAATTTTTGGCTGTATAAAGTGTCTTTGCATCATGTGACCTGTTGTCAACTTAATACCGGTGACTACTGTTTTGTTCATGCATTGATAATGCGAGTTGAGAAGGTGACGCCTCTAGCGTTGTTTCGATATAATCCTATGCATCGAAGTCCAATGTCCACTTAGAGTTTAACTTATGTTACCTGACGGTGCCTTGATTTTAACTATCTTTACGATGTAAACCTGTAGATGAAGCTCTATTTCAACATCTTAATAATAGAGGTTTATTTTTCAAATTGTTACTGTTAACAATAGTATTGGTAGCAATTCTGATGATAGTATATAATGGCAATGTATATATATTGTCTTAAAGACTTGGTAACATTTCAAGTATTAAATAACGAGGCATTTTCATTTGAAGGTTGACTACCTTGGTACTTATATGAACATAGAAATGTAATATGACTATGGCATTAATCTATGGCTTGGTATTAATTTATATATATAATATAATGATTGTGCAATAATCATAATATTCCATACATTGGCAAACTTTATATTCAATATAGTGTTATGGTTGTATTTATCATACTAGGCCATAGAGAAAACTCTAGGGTTGAAGTTGACCACCACCTTGTGTAAAGTGATATGCTAATGACATTAACCTATGCCCTGGTTTCATTGTAAATGTGCATTAACTTGATTTTGTCATAGTCCTAATGTTTTTCCCTTACCATGGATAAGATTTATAACCAAAATATATTAGGTATTATCCACCCTATTAAGTTATGGAATAATCCATATGTGATGTTGACTAACTCTTATTTATATCATTGTAGTGATTATACATTCCAAGCGCTTGGGATTCTCGACGATTCATTTGCAAGGCATGCACTATATGCCAAATGATTATATATCATTTGTTATCTTATACGTTTGACTTATATATGAAATGATTTGGAATCGGTGTATAATGATTTGGATTGCGATTTGAACTATATAATCTCGACCCATATTACGTTGATGTATTTGTGTGCTACGTGGTTGAATCTCCTCCATGTGATGGGCGATATATAAGATGCTATCGAAACCCTACAGGTTATTGTAGTTGCCTTCGGGCTCGGGTCCTAAGGATGAAACCCTCCCTGTCTGAGTTTTGTAATGAAGGCACTGTAACAATGTGCAGAGTGTGGTGGTTATGGCCTCGTGGTTTCATTCGGCAATAGGGTATGTCCTCGGCTCTGGTGATAGCGTCTGCTATAGTTTTACTGCTTCGTGGTCTCGTTGCTCATTATAGGTTTAAGTCCCAGCTATTTACAGTTCGTCACTGTGCTGGTGTGGGTATGAGATAGGGTTTCGGTAATGTCTTTAGGTTATGAGAGGGTTGATGCAATTGGGCTTTGGGTTTGCTTCTTGACTGGTTCAATCCCAGCGTGAGGGTTTCGTTGGGAACTGTTACCTTGTCTCGGCTGTCAAGAATGTTATGATAGTTTCTTTTGCTCACCCATCTGATGAAGATGATGGGGCTTCTCTGTTTGTTCAGCTTGTAGCTACCGATTGTCCACTGTTAACTTCCTCCATGTCTCGGTAAGATAAATCACAGTCTTTTTTTTTTACAGTCTTTATGTTTTATAATCATTAATTATATTTACGTTTCTAATTCTATTCTCTGCATTCAAAGTGGTGACTAAAACCCTCGGCATTTGTTATTTAACAGGTCACGCGGCTCTTGATGGTGTACAGGACTTTGTCACCCACGCAGGCTCCTCCGGGTAAGCCTGGTTATCCACGGCTGTCTCTTCCTTTGCTGGTTTTAGTGGTTAGGGTTGTGTCTCGGAGGGCAACTCCTGTGTGTTGAGGTCATTATCGACCTGATGTTTGTAGGTGCAGTCATATGTATGAAGTTGTTTTGTTTGAATGAAATGGGGTTTGAAACCCTGTTAAGTTTATGGAGAGCCATTCACGGCCAAGACTTATGAGGCCAGGGTTTCGGTTGTTGTACTTTGTAATGGCTGAGCATGGGGTTTTTAACCTCGCCATATGATATTTATACTTAATATATACTGGGCCTGGTATGGTCGTGTTTATGTTTTGTTAAATTATTAGAATGTGTTTGGAATGTATGGATAGATGTATTCTTCAGTACGTGCAATGGATGATAACTCTGTTTATAAATGAAACCCTAAATTATCTCTCTGCGTTTTTATTCTTTTGGAAAAGTTAGATAGAACATGGTGAAAGTTTATCGACTGTGCCTGTAATAGTTATAATCATAGGGTTGTTCTGGTGAAAAGGGGTTCTGTTTTGTGTTCAACCTATATATGTGGAGTTTGTTAACTAGATAGCGACCGGGAATGAATTGTAACAAAGTTTATTTCGATTCTTGTATTGTTATTAAACAACACTGTGAGTAGAATAATATAAACATAGAACTATGTAATAAGATACTATAAGTCTGTCTACCATATAAGGCATCCTTCATTTATTTTTAAGTCTGTTGTAGAGTTATTGTATGGCTACGGCCGTGTAGGTTTTTGAGAAAACTCCAAGAGAGACATTTAAATTGATTAAATATTATTACTGTGTATAAATTAGGATGGTTTGTAACAGCCAATGATGGTTGCGTTCGTCGACTGTTTCTCTGTTGTATTAATATGTTTGATTTGTTTAAAAACAACTCTGTTATTTCTATTATAAAGACATGACTACTGTGTTCTAAAACTAGATAGAAGGAAAATAATAATCTACAGTTGCTAGTGTTTGTACTTGACTACTGTGTAAATGTTTGATATTATGTGGAAGCTGGTAACAATGAAATATTATCACAGTCGCCCCTTCAGTTAATCAACAACTGTAAACATGTTCTGAGTAAGAACAATACCTTAAGATAAGTGTTGTTTATCTGTTAACTCGATAAAAGAATGACATGAAACTAAAGTTAACTGAAATATGCAATATATATATATATATATATATACAGGTAGCTTACTCTAACAGGAAAATAACTCGAAGTAAAACTAAGATTTATCTAGATTTGTTCTTATGATTGTTAATAGCTATAAATCTGGAATATCTACTGTTTAACATTTCTGTCTATTATTTAACAAATAACAGAAATTCTAGAATATGCATAAACTTGGTATTGTTAACTGTAACAGTAACAACTAGGTTCTGTATAAGATAAATACTCCATTTAAATACAAATAGGAATTTTCTACAACATCTGCATTCTGAAATTTATACTAAAAGAAAGTACAGAGACTGATTTACTGAAGTTGAAAACAGTCAAAATATAGCTGTGCTAGAATATCTCATATGAAACTAAATTAAACCAACAACAGGAAGAGTGACAGAACCTGTAACTATGGTAGACAATAACAGCAATGGGAGGCTGTTCCTCCCTACCAATTCCTGGAGAGTGCCCAGACAGCACTTCTCAGGACCCCCGAGCTTGCTCTGGTCTAACTGGCTGGAATCTAAGTACGGTCAATAATTCCCTCAGCCAAAACAGCTATACTGGAACCAAGTTACTGCAACTTCCTGCTCAAAACACTTCCTTACTATTTTCCCACTTCCTCAATGGGACTCCTGAATAGCATTCACCTGAATGTATTCTCCCTCTAGAACAATTGTTGAACCCCCAGCTCAGTTCATTGAGTAGTATTTAAAAGATTGCCTAGGTCTTAGTTGGGCTAACTGTCATTAATGAGCCACCTGCTCAGATTCCACTTTCTTGGGGAATCATGACCCCAAAATATAGGGAAGTTGCCACCTGCAACTCAGGAAGTGTTTGAGGATGCTGCCACTTGTCTTTTGTCCTTCCACCTAATTCCATCCACCAGTTAGACCAGTAACCTCTTTTAACAGCTCTCCCATGCTGTTGTCTCCATAATTTATTTATTAATAATAATTATTCAGAATTTACATTCCTTTTTTGGAGACTCTGCTGAGTCATCCATTCCTACTTAGCATTAAATTTAACATAATGTTCTCAGGAATATTAAAAATAATTACATATTTTTAATAAAATTGGGGTATGTGACAGATGACCAGCAATATACAAAGATGTAACTCTGAGCATAAGCTCCTCCTTCTCCATAGCAGACCTCTCCTCCACAAGTGCGCCACTCTCAAGTGAGTGAGTGTGTGTGTTAAATGAGGAATACACCTCCTCTATTTATACACTACTCCAACTTGTCTTTTACACAAGACATGTAGGCTCGTATTTAACCAATGGGTTAAATACCCCACTACAACTAACTAGGCCGACCCCTCTAGGGTGGTCTAATAACCCTTTGACCCACATAACACATACAAGGCCGACCCCCACTAGGGAAGTCTAATAACCCAAGTTACCACATTTCGACGGAGGAATAAACATCTTCGGATATACAATAAGAACTTCACGGAGGAATGAATCATCTCCGAAATAATAAAGTACAAATATAATATTCTTTGAAGTTACAATATCTCAACAATTGGAAGGCATCTAGAAAGTTACGGGATATGGATAAATGTTGTATTGAAGCATTGACTAAGATAATTGCATGACTGTATGACATATTTCTTTATGTGTAAGAATTTGTTTTCAAAAACTATGAGATGTTTTCTAATCATGCAATTTAACTTGTTGTGTAGGAAAGATCGTATACCATCACCTACAAAAGAATGACTACAACACTTGTTCAACAACATAGTTATCTATTGAAAATATTGAAGATGTTTGGGATGCAGTCCCAAGACCTGAAGGGTAGTCTGTAGTGACTTCCAAGAGGATCTACAAGATCAGGCATGCTGCAGGTGGTAGCATAGATAATTTTGCTCCTATAGCCAGATACACTTCCATCAGATCAGTACTTGCTCTGGCTGCAGTGATGAAGTGGAAGATACACCAGATGGATTTCAAGACAGCTTTCTTGAATGGTGTAGTTGAAGAAGAAGTGTATGTGGAGCAACCACTTGGTTCTGAGACACATGACAGGGAGTCATATACATGCAGAACTTGGGGATGATGCACTATTTCCCTTTTGGCATGGGGTTGTGGCAGAGTGCAGATGGAATCTTCCTTGGACAAGGTAAGTATGCAGTAGAGATCTTGTAGAGGTTCGGGATGATGGACTGCAAGGCTATGGCCACATCTATGGCATCAAACCTGTAGCTTCTGTGTGATGTTTCATCTGATCCGGTTGATGTCACTATGTATCGTTAGATGATTGGGTCCTTGATGTACCTGATGAACACGAGACCAGATATTTATTTTGCGGTGAACACATTGAGCCAGTTCCTGACGGATCCAAGAGATGTTCACCTGGTTGTTGTAAAGCATTTTCTGAGGTACCTGAAGGGTACAGTTGATTATGGGCTCAAGTATGATGTGAATCAAAATTTTAACCTGCAGGGTTATGTTGATTCAGATTGGGTAGGAAGTGCTGCAGATAGGAAGAGCAATTATGGATGTTGCTTCAGTATGGGATTAGGCGTGATCTCTTGGTTTAGTAGGAAGCAGTCCTACGTAGCACTGAGTATAGCCAAAGCAGAGTATGTTGCAATGGATGAGAAGGTTGCAGATGTATTGACCAAGCTATTGGACAGAGTGGATTTTGAGTACTTCAGAGAGAGGCTTGGTGCACTTCAGATCGAGGTTCCTTCCAAAGGGAAGTGATGAGTCCAGAAGATGCAGATGCACATGAGCTTTTCTGACATGGTTGATGTGTTCTCCCTTGGTCGTGATATAATTGCTGAGTCATTTTTCACATGGTGGTAGATGTGTTCTCCCATGGTGAAAAAGTAAGTGCTAGAGCCTTCCCCGAATGGTGGTAGATGTGTTCTCCCATGTCGGTGGTGTAAGTATTGGATGATGTGCATTTGGGCTGTGCTTCATGGACGATGAGATGATCTTAAGAGGACGATGCTATGATGATCAGGAGGATCATGGATGATGAACATCAGGATGATGCTCCAGTTACTACTCTGTATATGCATCAGGATGATGCTGGATATGATCAGTTGGATCATTTGTATGTATTTTGTATATGCATCATGTTGGATACTTGGAACATGTATCTGTATATGTATCATGTGGATACATTGTATGATTAGGTAGATCATGTATGTTGATATGTAACAGATATGATCAGGTGGATCATGTATTTATATCAGGTGGATACACTGTATGATCAGGTGGATCATGTATGATGATATGCATCAGGTAGATACTTGGTATGCATCAGGTGGATGCATTGTATGATCAGGATGATCATGATGATGAGCTTTAGGATGTTGCTTCAGATGATATGTATCAGGATAGTACAGTGATGATGATCAGTGTGATCATGAGCATCAGGATGATGCTTTGTGCGATGATGATCCGTGGGATCATGAGTATCAGGTTGATACTTGGAGGTTACAGATGATATGTGGCAGGTTGTGCAAATAGCATGTAATCAGTCCTGGGAGATCTTGCCAGTCGTGCTGCAACACATAAATGTTCCTCGGATACTCTTTCCGGTATTGCTATGTAGTATGTAATTAGTCCTCAGATATCCGATAGGATGAGCTGTGTGCTCGTAATCAGTCCTGGGATGAGGTATTACTATGGAGACATGTAATCAGTCCTGGAGATCCGAGAGGTTGAGCTATGTTCTTGTAATTAGTCCTGGGATGCTCTTTAGAGATCTTGCCGGTCGTGCTGTGGCACATAAATGTTCCTGGGATGCTCTTTAAAGGTTTTGTCTATCCACATGTAATAAGTCTTGGAGATCCGAGAGGTTGAGCTGTGTGCTCGTAATAAGTCCTGGGATGCTCTTTAGAGATCTTGTCGGTCTTGTTGCAGCACATAAATGTTCCCAGGATGCTCTTTAAAGGTATTGTGGAGGAGATGCATGTAATCAGTCCTGGGAGATCTTTCCGGTCGTGCTTAGGCACATAAATGTTCCTAGGATACTCTTTCCAGTATTGCATCCGTACATAAAATTAGTCCTGAGAGGCCACCTCTATCAGACCGTTCGCACATATGATGAAGACCTGCAGGTGGTGGGCCTACATCGAGTATGAAAAAGGACTGGCTCTGTAGAACTTCCTATGATGAGTAGATTCAGAAATTGATTGAGATAGTAGCAGCAATGACGATGATGATGACTCGATGACGATTATCCAGTGATGATGATCCAGAGAAGATGACTTGTGCTATAAGACCTGTGTCGAGAAATACCTTCCTAGTTAAGAGGGAGTGTTGATGTATATGTAACTTTAGAATGTATTTCACATATATGTATATTGTATTCCTATAGAGATGTTATTATTCCTCTATACGGAAGTGTCATCATTTATATTGTAAGTGTCGTAACTTATACTTGATGGGTTATTAGACCACCTTGTTGGGGTCGGCCCTGTATAAGTCATGTAGGTTGAAGGGTTATTAGACCACCCTAGTGGGGGTCGGCCATGTGGCTCAAAGGGTTATTAGACCACCATATTGGATGTCGGCCCAGTCAGCATTGTGTTATGTGGTTACGTTAAGGCCTACTGAGTAAAGGTCAAGTCAAGTTAGTGTATAAATAGAGAGTGTGTCTCTCTCATTTTACACATTCTATTCTCTTACTCACACTTGGGAGAGCAGCGCACTTGTGAAGGAGGAGGCTCTGCTGCTAAGAGAAGACTATCTCTTGTATTCTGGTTGTATCATTGCTCTATCTATCTCTGAGGAAGTTATTTTGGTTTTTCACCTTTACGGTTTTCCCCAAGTAAACTCTGTGTCTCTTGTGTGCTTGCATTATTGTGTCCATGATTAATATGTTGTACATGTTGTTCTCTTAGTTAAGATCCTAGATCAGATTGAAGTAAATTCTGAAAATTTAACACTTTTTGCTTGACCAGCAAATAGGCCCAGTTCCAATCATGAAAACATACCCGGAAGTGGAATTCCAATCAATACTATCACCCGCCCAATATGAATCAGTGTACTCAACCAAATCTAGCTCAGAATCTACAGCCTAGTGTATGCCAAACTATCTAGTACCCTGCACATAGTGCAAGATCCTTTTGGATTCCCACCATTGGAGCTCATGGGGTTGTTGCATATATCTTGATACAACACTCACGGCATAAGATATATCAGGTCTTGAGTGTGTCAAGTAGATAAGGCTACCAATGAATTGTCGATACAATATAGAATCTGCAAGCAGTGTAGAATTTCCCTCCTCAAGACTGATTCTTGAGAGGAATGGGAATGGGGCTGCCTTACAATATGACATATTGAATTTTTTTAATAGGTATGAAACATATTTTTGCTGAGATATGGTGATCCCATCAAAATTTTGATCAATCTTAAGCCCCATAAATTGCTTTAGCAAGCCCAAATCGCTCATGTCAAATGCTAGATTTAAAGCAGTTTTTAACTTGTCGATTGAAGCAAGAGTGCTTCCAGTTATTAAAATATCATCAACATAAAGAACTATAATCAACAAATTACCTTCAGTTTGCTGTAGGTACACATTTGGATCTAATTTTCAACTTTCGAAATTTTGTGAAAGAAGGAAGGAGTCCATCTTTGCATAACAAGCTCTTGGGGCCTGTTTGAAGCCATATAATGACTTCTTCAATCTGCACACTAATGTTCGATCTGATATATATCCTTCTGGATGCTTCATGTAAATCTCTTCTTTTAGATCTCCATGAAGGAATGCACTCTTCACATCCATATGGTGCACTTCCCAGTGCTTTGATGCGGCAATGGCCAAAACTAGACGAATAGAATCCATCTTTGCAACGGGTGCAAAGGTCTCAGTGTAGTCCACTCCTTGGACTTGGGAGAAACCTTTTGCAACCAAACGAGCTTTGTATTTTTAGGTTGATCCACCAGAAGAAAGCTTTGTGTGGTAGACCCATTCAAATTGGACTAATTTCCTCCCAGGTGGAAGAGAAACTAGCTCCCATGTAGCATTCTTTTGAAGAGAACTGTACTCTTAATCCATGGCGGTTTTCCATCTCGGATCTCGGTGGGCATGATAATATGATTTAGGATCTGAACCTATCATCAAAAAAAATTTCTTAGATAGAAAAGGATCAAAACATGAAAGAGCCATACCTGCTCTTTGAAAGTCTGCTCGAGTTCTCCTTGGATCGACAGGATTTCCAATGTTTGAACCAGCAGAATTGAGTGTATTTTGGGCCCACTTTGGAAAGTGTTGGGGCACATATAGATTAGATATTGAACCTGATATTTCATGTTCATCAAAGTATGATAAAATATCAGAAATATTATAACCATAACTTTCATCATATTCTCCGAAATCGTTTTCTTGTAGAGGTGGTAAATCAACAATTTCTTCCTCGACTAGCTCTAGATTTTGAAGTGGTTCTTCAAATATGACACTTCGCTCAATGAATATGTTTTTGGATCTGATATCCATGAGTTTGTAGCCTTTTTATTCTTCAACATATCCCAATAGGATGCATTCAACACTTTGCAGATCCAAAGATTTTCTCTTTTCAGTCGGAATTCTAGCCCAAGCGGTTGAGCCAAAAACCCTGAGATTGGACACATCAGGTTTGTGACCAATGTAGGCTTCGAAAGGAGTAGTATTTGTCAAAGATGAATGTGTAACTCTATTTTGAATTTATGCAGAAACACTCATGGCCTCATCCCAAATATTTGCATTCAAACCTTTTGATTCAATCATACAGGTTGCCATCTCTTTCAGTGATCGGTTCTTCCTTTCCGTTACACCGTTCTGCTGAGGTGTGTAGGGAACTGTGTGCTGGATTTGAATGTCGCTTTCAGAACAAAGTTGCAGCTGATCTGATTTGATATATTCACCTCCATTATCAGATCTAATATATTTGATATTGCTCTCGGTAGCAGTCTCAACGGAAGCCTTGAAAATCTTGAATTTTCCTAGCACTTCTGACTTGTTTTTCAGAAAGAATACCCATGTAAATCTGGAGAAGTCATTGATAAATGTCAGAACATACCTTATCCATTCATGGAGGTATGTGGCAGCAAACCACTGATATCAGAATGTATCAGCCCCAAAGTACATGAAGCCTTGCTAGCTTTTCCTCAGTCAAATTTGGGATTGGGGTGCTTCCCAATGATGCAACCTTTGCATATTCTCTTCAAGGATTTGATCATCAGAAGGCCATCGACCATGGAATTTTTCTGTAGAAGCTACAAATATTTACAATTTAGATGTCCAAACCTCTCATTCCATAGCCCACTATCCTCATTAACATGAGTTAGAAGAGCAGTGGGCTTGTCATGCGGCATAAAGTGTGAAAATTCATATGCTTTTGAAGCATGATTGGCTTTTCCCACCGCAATAATTTTTCCACTTTGAATATCAAAAATTTCAACTTTATTAGGGACGAATACAAATTTATTTGGTGAACCATTGTGTATCATCTGATAAATGGAAAGAAGATTCGAAGCTAAGGAAGGAACATAGAGAACATTGTGAAAATTGCCATGCTCTAAATGAATGGTTCCTTTTCCCTTTGAAGAGATCTGAGAGTCATCTCCCATGTGGATGGAGATGGTGTTGTTAGGATCATATGATGATAGAGAATCTTTATTTGTAGCCATGTGGTTTGAAGATCAAGAATCAATGAGTAGAGTAGTGGAATTCGAAACAGTTGCCATGAGTGCATGACCTCTCTCAAGATGATCATTTTTCTCCTTCTTCCTTGCACCGCTAGGAAGGGTTATGTTGTTTTTCTCTAAAAGAAGGGCCATCTGATCTATGGTTTTATTCATGCATGAACTTTTAGGATGAAATCCCTTGATGCAATAAGAACATTTAGATTTCTCTTTGCCCTCTTTCCTTTTTTGCTTGTTTCTTGAACCAAATAGCTCATCCGATTGCTTTGTCTTCTCCCTTTGCTTGGACGGATCAAAATTTGGCTTCTCTTTCTTTTGCTTCCCTTTTCCATTCGTAGCTTTGGATCCTCCAACAAATAAGGATTTATATTTGGAGCATATGGTACCCATTTGAATGAGTTTATCATGCTCCTTTATGACAGATTCAATGAAGGCACTTAAGGTAGGCATTTTCCAATTGGGAATTGTGAGCTTTCCCGTATTGAAAATTGAAACAAAAACTGAATAATATTTCCCAAGTTTTGAAAGAATGCATAGGATCAATTGTTTATCTTCTTTTTCCACTCCACATTGCTTCAATAGCGTAACCAAGATTTTAAGCTTAGTGAAGAATTCATTGATGGTCTCAAAATTTTCAAGATTGAGGGCAATCAACTCATTCTCTAGCTGATAAGATCTCATATCATCCTGATTGCCAAAGAGGGTGGCGAGTTTCTCCCATACCTCTTTCGGATTAGTCAATCCACTGAGATGGAAAAGAAGATCCTTAGAGATGCTAAGACAAAGGAAACCATAAGTTTCATCAAGCTTATTGAAATATTTATCCTTCTCTACTATTGATGTAGCTTCGACTTATATGCCCATGGTAACTCTGTAGAAACCTTTAGAGTGCAATAATATACCCATATCATCCTTCCACTGAAAATAGTTGAGGGGAGTGAGAAGATTTGATGAAGAAGTGTCCATCTTTGAAGAGGAACGAGTGCAATAGGGGGAGAAGAATAACCTACAAATCACAAGAAAACAAGAACCATAAGGTCGAACAATCCACCCTTTTCAAGTTGCATCACACCCGGCATAAGACAATCAATCAAGCTTGAAGATCCAATGACTTGAATCCGAGAATTATGTGGAAAACTCTCGGCTTCTGGAGTGGATTGGAAGAGAATTTTTGGTACTGCATGATCAGGAGCAAGTGCACAAGAGAGAATGCATGCCACTGCTACAATATTTTTGTGATCAAATTCACTCAATCTTCATGAATAATACATGCATAAAATAATTCTTGTCCCTTCCATGGCTATGATACCATGTGAAATTGAAACACAACAGATCTAATGAACAAGTAAATCAATTACAACAGATGCATAAATAATAATATGTGTAAACTGTGCAAGAGAATTGCAACAGTGCTCTATTGAACTCAGAAGTAGAATACAATACAATACAATAACAATGACTGAAGGATTCAAATTAACCAGGGATGTCATTCGAATATGTTGCATGGAATAGCTTGGATCCACTAGGAGTCCTCATCATCAGACCAGTGAAGTCATCAATGCACTAGTAACAGTCAACCAGGTGTCAAACTGAGTCTAACTGAGTGTGGTAGGTGTAACTGGAACATGGAGGCACTAATGTAGGGAAGGAGGCTCAGTGGAGGGCACATGGGGAGATGACTGGAGTCAAAATAGGCAATCTAGTCTCACTGGGGGTCCAACGAAGTGTTTCAGTCAGTTAACTAGTCAATTAGTCCTTAAATCAAGGAAAGATCCACAAGTCAAGCTAAGCAACTGATGTGTAACTGAGAGGTAGGTGAGGGAGGCACATATGTCAAGATGGAGGCTCAATAATGGCACATCATGGACTAGGAGGGATGGTACTAAGCAGAAAGAAGCTCCTGGGGCTAGCAGACTAGGGACTAGGTGTTGGAGGACACCTCATTGATGACTGGGATGCATGCAAAATTGCATGATATGCATGACTGCATGATATGCATGATATGCATTATATGCATGACTGCATGACTGGATGATGATAATATCCTAACATGCTTCAACCTTCTTTCTTGTTGTTGATTGGTTGGAAGAATCATGACATCCTCTACAACCCAAATTGGTTGAATGTCCACAGAATATCTTCGATTGGTCATGCCATTTCTTCTTGTTTTTCTAATTTCTTCAATGATATCTTCGTGTAGCTTCTTCCATGAGTATTTTATTTTTCAATTGCGTATATTTCCCATGACCACAATGGTCAATGATATATGGTTCTCTTCATTTGGAGATTATCCAAGATTAGTTTTTGTCTTACCCAATTGTGTTATACTCCACCACAATGATCAATGAGAAAAAATGTCCTTAATACAAATCAATGGTGGAGATGGTTTATGGTGCTTCTCAATTGGATATTATTCAAGTTAAGTATTTTTCTTGCTCAATAGTTTCTACACTCCACCTCAATGATCAATGAGATGATTCTTTTGATGCTCCTCAATTATAATACCATCAATGGTGGGGATGGTCTATGGTACTCCTCAATATGACATTCTCTAACCTTGGTTTTTTTGTTGCTAAAATGAATCTATTCTCCACCATAATTGTCAATGAAATATTGCATTTGATGTTCATAAATTGTAAGAAATTTAATCGTCGAAAATTGGAGATGGTTTTTGTATTCGACTCTTGAAACTTGTCTAATGTCTTTTTCGCCTCCAAGCAATCCTCGTAGCACTTGTGATGGAGATGGTCTCAATGAAATACTCAATTTTTGTTCAAACTTTCTTGCTATGATGAGTTGTATGTTGTGTATACAATCTGAATTTGCGCATGATATATTGTTTTTTCATGAGCCTGTTAGAGTGTCTCTCAAACAACGACGCACATTGTCTATACAGGCTCAAAATGTGTACGCATTGTGCTTGTAAAAACAAGTGCATGTTTTGTAGTTATATAATGTGTACATGTTTTTTTCTACTAACGATCAACAACATTTAAGAAGGTAGTTCCATGGCTAACATTTCATTGAACATTTCCCACACTCCCTAATACCCACCACCTCCATGCCTTAACCCCCTAACACCACCCCCCCAACTTTTAAGTTAGTTCCCCCTCTCTCTCTTTACATTCAACATATTTCCTAACCCTCACCCCTCTACACACACACACATCCTTATGAATCCCCATACCACTAACACCCCCCTCCTCTCTCCCCCTCCCCTCCCCCCATATTCCCCCTAAATATTACTAACCCCCTCTCCCACTCTCTCCCACTCCCCTACTCCTCCTACACATAACCCCGACCCCACCCCCACTCCCTCTCTCCCCTCCACTCCATAAACCTTACTAACACCTTCTCTATATCTCTTTCTCCCCTCCAAGATTACCCTCTCCTCTCCCTACGAGGGATAATGAGAGTGAGAGAAGGGTTTAGTAAGGGTTAGGAATATAGCGAGTAGAGAGAGAGGAGAGGTCATGGTTAGGTGTAGGTGGATTAGTAGGGGAGTGAGAGAGATTGGGATTATTAAGGGGATAGAGGTAGAGGTGGAGGGGGATTGTTAAGGGGTTAGAGGTAGAGACAAAGGGGGGTGTTATAATATTGGGGTTAAGTAAGAGTTAGTGGGAGAGAGGGATATGGAGGTTAGTAAGAGTTAGAGAGAGAGAGGGATAGAGATATTGGTGATGGTAAATGGTAGAGAGAGAGAGAGAGAGAGAAAGAGAGAAGGCTAAGGGTTTGGGGATGACAAGGGGTATTAGGGAGAAAGGGGGATAAAGGTGAGTAGCATGGGTGTTTCAGCTAGAGAGAGAGAGAGAGAGAGAGAGAGAGGTAAAGGGAGAGACTTTAGAGCGTGGTCAAGGATTAGAAGTAGAGATAGAGGGGGGTTTTTAAGGGGTTGGAGATAGAGACAGAGGAGGGTGTTAGGAGGGGGTAAGTAAGGGTTAGGGGGAGAGAGAGATATAGGATGTTAGTAAGAGTTAGAGAGAGAGAGATTAGGGGGTGGAAAGGGGTAGAGAGATTGGGAGGTGGAAAGGGGTAGAGAGAGAGACAGAGAAGGATAGGGGTTTTTGGATGAGGAGGATTAGGGAGAAAGGGGTATATGTTAATTTTTTAGCATTAATTCAATATAATCTAAGATCTTTACTAAGAGAATAACATGTACAACATATCAATAATATCAATCACAACAAGAAATCACATGAGACAATAGACACATAGAGTTTCACTGGGGAAAACCATAAAGGTGAAAAACCCCACAACCTCCTCAAAGATAGAAACATAAATTATTCAACCCAAGTACAAGAGATAGTCCTCCTAGCAGCTACTCCTCCTTCCTCACTTGTGTGCCACTTTGTGGAGAGTGTAGAAGTGAATAATGAAGTGATCAAATAGAGTGCCTCCCGCACTCTATTTATACATGACCTGACATGCCTAATAAACTAGCAGGGTTGACTTGTCTAACTTAGTCTAATAACCCATGGTAATACTAATCAGGGCCGACCCCACACTTAATGGTCTAATAACCCATCACATGCAAGTTGCGACACTTGCGACACTTGTCAATACAAATTATGACACTTCCATATAGAGGAATAATAACATCTCTATAGAAGTACAATATACATAGGTGAAATACATTTTGAAGTTACAATTACATCAACACTCCCTCTTAACTAGGAAGGTATTTCTTGACACAGATCTGCTAGCACAAGTCTTCTTCTCTAGATCATTGTTACTAGATCATCCTCATCATATCATCGTCATCGTCACTGCTGCTGCTATCTCAATCAATATTCAATGTACTTGTCATAGGATGTTCCACAAAGATAGTCCTTTTTCATACTGGATGTAGGCCCACCACTTGTAGGTCTTTATCATCACTGGCCATACTGTGGAATCCTCAGGACTTATTACGTGCATCACAAAACCTTGCAAGAGCATCCCAGGACTGATTACGAGCATACTACTCAACCTATCGGATCTCCCAGGATCTTTTACATGTAACTACACAACCTATCCATGGCCACATAGTATCATCCTGATACTCATGATCATACTAATCATCTCATCGTCTACGAAGCACAATCCAGATGCACACAATACAAGACTTACACTCACCGGCATGGGAAGACACACTTCAACCATCCGTGAAAGGCTTAGCACTAACATCAACGCACATGGGAGAACACATCTACCACCATCTCAAAAATGCTTTGCACTTACATCAATGCACATGGGAGAACACATCTACCACCAGGTCAGAAAGGCTCTGTACTTACATCAACACATATGGGAGAACACATCTACCACCATGTCGGAAAGTATCTACACTTACATCAATGCACATGGGAGAACACATCTACCACCATGTCAGAAAGGCTCTACACTTACATCAACGCACATGGGAGAACACATCTACCACCATGTCGGAAAGGCTCTGCACTTACATCAACGCACAAGGGAGAACACATCTACCACCATGTTGGAAAGGCTATGTGCATCTGTGTCTTCAGACTCATCACTCATGATCCACCTGATCATGTTAAGACATCCTCTTGATGCATGTCATCATAGTATGATCATCCTGATCATCAATGCATCCACCTGATGCATATCATGTATCTACCTGATACGTATCATCATACATGATCCTCCTGATCATACAATGTATCCACTTGATACACATACAAATACATGATCCAACTGATCATACAATGTATCCACCTGATACATATAAATACATGATCCAACTAATCATATCCAACATCCAAAATGATGCATATACATATAAATGATCCAACTGATCATATCCCGCATCCAACATGATGCATATACATATACATGATCCAACTGATCATATCTAGCATCCAACATGATGCATATACATATACATGATCCAACTAATCATATCCAACATCCAACATGATGCATATACATATACATGATCCCAATGATCATATCCAGCATCCAACATGATGCATATACATATACAGTAACTGGAGCATCGTCCTGATGCTCATCATCCAATGCTTACATCCATAGCCATGGGAAGG
Source organism: Larix kaempferi (assembly GCA_027924585.1). Classification (NCBI taxonomy): domain Eukaryota; kingdom Viridiplantae; phylum Streptophyta; class Pinopsida; order Pinales; family Pinaceae; genus Larix; species Larix kaempferi. Next base: position 5,839,302 of record BSBM01001404.1, on the reverse strand, counting down.
ATCCTCCTCTCACCATGCTTGGAATGGCTCCAGCAAATGTGTCCATCAATTCTTCCTCGAAGTGTCGTCAATCTGAAGAACACTAAGCCTCTCTCTGAAGTACTCAAAATTCACTCTAGCTAGTGGTTTCATCAATACATCTGCAACCTGCTCATCCATCGCAACATACAGGAGCTTCACTGCTCCTCTCTGCACCATATCCCTGATATAGTGATATTTGATCTCAATGTGGTTCGACCTTTCGTGGAACACTGTATTCTCAAACAGCTTCACACAACTCTAGTTATCACAGAAGATACTAGTAGCATCTAGCGAGAGATCAAATAACTTAGATAGTAGCTTCTAGAGCCATACTACCTCACAACTAGCCAAAGAAGCTGGAACATACTTTGCTTCGGCTGTACTCAGTGCTACGCAGGATTGCTTCCTGCTAAACCAAGAGATCACACCTGATCCCATAATGAAGCAACACCCATAAGTGCTCTTCCTATCTGCAGCATTGCCTGCCCAGTCCGAATCAACATTACCCTGTAGGTTAAACTTTTGATTCACATCATACCTGAGCCCATAATCAATTGTACCCTTCAAGTACCTCAGAATATGCTTTACAGCAACCAGGCGAACACCTCCGGGTTCCGTCAGGAACTGGCTCAATCTGTTCACCGCAAAGCAAATATATGGTCTAGTGTTCATCAGGTACATCAAGGACCCAATCATTTGACGATACATAGTGACATCAACCGGATTAGATGAAGCATCACACAGAGGCTTCAAGTCCGATCCCATAGGTGTGGCCATGGCATTGCAGTCCATCATCCCGAACTTCTTCAGGATTTCTACTACATACTTCCCTTGTCCAAGGAAGATTCCATCTACACTTTGACACACCTCCATGCCTAGAAAATAGTGCATCATCCCCAAGTCCTTCATCTCAAACTCAGTAGCAAGATTCCTCTTGGTATCGGAAATCAATCCATCCTCACCTGTAACAAACAAGTCATCCACATACAAAAGTAGCATCACAGTATTTCCTTCCTCAACCTTGTAGTGAAGGTTGGAATATGCTTTACTCTTAGTAAAGCCCAAACTGGATAGAAAGTTGTCTATCCTACCATACCAAGTCCTAGGAGCTTGCTTCAAGCCATATAAGGATTTCTTCAACCTGCACACATATGACTCCCTGTCATGTGTCTCAAAACCAAGTGGTTGCTCCACATACACTTCCTCCTCGACTACACCATTCAAGAAAGTTGTCTTGACATCCATCTGGTGTATCTTCCATTTCATCACTGTAGCCAAGGCAAGTACTGATCTGATCGAAGTGTACCTGGCTACAGGAGAAAAAGTTTCTTCATAGTCTATTCTCTCTTTCTGGGAGAATCCACGAGCTACAAATCTCGCTTTGTACTTTTCTATGCTGCCGTCTGCAGCATGCTTGATCTTGTAGATCCATTTGGAAGTCACAACAGACTTCCCTTCAAGTCTTGGGACTACATCCTAAACATCATTATTCATGATCGATTGGTATTCCTCGACCATGGCATCCTTCCATTCTTTCTTTTCCGTTGTTTTTTCATAACTGGAAGGTTCTTTGTTCATAATATCATAGAGGAGGGAAACATAGCTGGTATGAGATCTAGTCTTCTTCCTTTCTCTGTGTTCTTCTTCTGAAATGCCATACCTTTCTGCATCTTGAATGATCTCTCTATCCCATGTAGGTTTCCTCTTGTGAGAGTTCTTCTCACGGGGTGGATCTACAGGTTCTTATGGATCTTCTATTTCACAATCTACATTTGGAATTGCTTCAGTCATAGTGGTGTCTTGAAATCTGGTTTCCTTTGGTTCTTCATGATCTTCAACAAGTGTCTTCCTTGACTTGATGAAGGCTGAGTCTTCATCAAATGTTACATCCCTGTTGACATCAATCTTCTTGAAACTTGGAAAGTATATTCTATAAGCTTTCAAGCTTTCATTGTACCCTACAAAGATGCCTTTCTTTCCTGAAGGATCTAGTTTTGTTCTCTTTTCCTTTGGAACATGTGTATATACTAGACAACCAAATATTCTGAGATGGCTGACTTCAGGTTTCTTACCAGAAAATACCTCTTCTGGTGTCTTATTGTCCAATATCTTGTGAGGTGTTCTGTTTTGCACATATACAACTGTCCTAGCTGCTTCTGCCCATAGATGCTTAGGAAGATCCTAGTCATGCAGCATTGCCCATGCTGCTTCCATGATTGTTCTATTCTTTCTTTCTACAACCCCATTTTGTTGTGGATTGTAGGGAGCAGTCAACTCCCTTTTAATCCCTGAGTCACGGCATAAGTTCTTGAAATAACCTGAAGTGAATTCTCCGCCATTGTTGGATCTGAATGTCTTGATCTTCTTATCAGTTTGATTTTGCATCAAGGCTTTGAATTCCTTGAACTTATCAAACACTTCATCTTTGTTCTTCAAGAAATAAACCCAATTCTTCCTAGAGAAATCATCAATGAAAGAGACATAGTATACATACCCACTCAGAGAGATGGATGACATTGGACTGCATACATAGGAGTGGATAATTTCCAAGATTCCTTTAGCTTTGCTTTCATTGCTTGGAAATGCCTTCTTAATGTTCTTTCCTTTTGCACATCCTTTGTAAACCCCTTCATGCTTTGTCTTGATTTCAGGAAGACCCTCTACGGCTTTACTTGCAATTGGTAGTGCCCTATAGTCTACATGAGCAAGCCTTCTATGCCAAAGTTCACTTGGATCCATGGATTCATGTATCATGGCATGTTCAGGTTGTTCCTTCAGTTTTTAAAATCCTCCCTCTTGCTCTCCAATCACTACTGCATCATCTATAGTTTTACCCTTTGGCCACATTAGGACTTGGCCATCTACAAATGCAACGCTCATACCTTTTGCATCCAATGCAGATATGGAGAGTAGGTTCTTCTTGAGCCCAGGTACATATAGAACATCTTTCATCTTCAAAAACTTCCAAGAGTCTAGGTTTTAGGAGGCTTCACCACTTCCTTTGATAGGATATTGATAGTCATCCCCAAGTTTCACCTTATGGGGGGACTCATGTTCAGATAGATTTGCAAAATATTCTTTAAACCCAGTCATGTGTTTGGAAGCCCCACTATCAATAAGCCAATCATTACAACCATGAGAGAGCAGAGATTAGAACATATTCATCTTCACTAGATGAGTCATCACTTTCTGCTCTAGCCTTCTTCTTGGGAGGTTCATCATCCTTAGCAGCATGAGCATGATATCTCCTTTTGTTGTTCTTCTTCTTGTTGTTGAATTTGTAGTTGGGTCTTTCTTCTTCTTGGGGAAATCTACAACAAAGTGTCCCTTCTCATTACATGTGAAGCAACTGAGATCTTTCTTATCTTTATGTTGATGATGGTGTGAAGATTTTTTGGCATGAGAATGCTCCCTCTTTGACCTTCCTTTCTTGGTGTGTGTTGTGAGAGCTTGATATTCATTTCCCATCTTTTCTTCTCGAGCCACAAGACTTGCTTCTTCCTGTGAGCATTCCTCCTATAGTCTACTAAATGAGATCAACTTTCTTCTTGCACAGATTCCTTGGATGAAGGAGTCCTATGACCTAGGTAGGCCATTTAATGTGGTCATAACAACTTCACCATTATCCACTACTTCATCCACAGCTTCAAGTTGTTCCTTGATCTGAGAGACCTTAGAAAAATAGGATTGAATGGTCTCTCCATTCTGAAACTTTACCCCTTTCAATTGGTTTCGCAGATTCATCTTCCGATTTATGTTCTTTCCTTCAAATAGCTTGGTCAGGGAGTCAAACATCTCCTTGGGTGTCTTTAGAGATGACACATGTGGTATGAGATGGTCTTTGATAGAGTCAGCAATGATTCTCTTTGACTTGACCAAGTTCTTCTTATGTAATGCCTTAGCCTCTTCTTCCTCTAGGATAGGGACCTCATAACTTATGTAGGTGTCCAATTCATTTTCTTCCAGTATTAACCCAATCCTATACTTCCATGCTCGGAAGTTATCATCCCCTTCAAGCTTATCCTCAAGCTTGGTGTGGTGAGACATCTTAAAGAGTACTTCAAATGAAAATAGAAAATATTTAGGTCTTACCGCTTCATTTCCAGAAATGTGGATCTCTTGCTGGATTAGGGTTTGTCAGAGAAACCCTAAAAATTCAAAATGTGAATTTCAACTTTCTGAAAGGATAGAAAGATGCGTCTTGATGAGCTGATCAGCCTGGTATACTTAGAATTTGAAAAATGCAAAGTTTCACCCTTCCGAAATGCTTTTCAATCTCTCGGATTCACTAGGGAGGACCCTGAATTAGGGTTTGAGTTTCCCAGAGCTTCACCCAACCAAAAAGTTCGATCCAAAGCTCTAAACTTCGATTTTTCCAAGGAGTTTCCAGCTATGGTCTCAGAATTCAGAAATTCCTATTTTTGTGGAAACCATATTTTTAGGGCCAAAAATGAAAGTGCCCAGAATTAAATTCTGATTGGACAGAAAGATGCGCCTTGCTGAGGAGAGTCAAAATACCCTACTTCCTTTCAAGATTTGTGGAGAGAAACCCTATTTTTCGCAACTGCACAGTGTCTTCTTCTCAGGTTAGCTCTGATACCATGTTAATTTTTTAGCATTAATTCAATATACTTTAGGATATTTACTGAGAGAATAACATGTACATAATATCAAGCATATCAATCACAACAAGCAATCACATGAGACAATAGACACATAGAGTTTCACTAGGGAAAACCATAAAGGTGAAAAACCCCACAACTTCCTCAGAGATAGAAAGAGCAATGATACAACCCAAGTACAAGAGATAGTCCTGCTAACAGCTACTCCTCCTTCCTCACTTGTGTGCCACTTTCTAGAGAGTGTATCTAAGTGAATAATAAAGTGATCAAATAGAGTGCCTCCCGCACTCTATTTATACATGACTTGACCTGCGTAATAAACTAGAAGGGCCAACTTGTCTAACTCAGTCTAATAACCCATGGTAATACTAATCAGGGCCGACCTCACACTTGGTGGTCTAATAACCCATCACATGCAAGTTGCGACACTTGCAACACTTGTCAATACAAATGATGACATTTCTGTATAGAGGAATAATAACATCTTTATAGAAGTACAATATACATAGGTGAAACACATTCTGAAGTTACAATTACATCAACAGTATATAGGTGAGGAGCATGAGTGTTAGGGTTAGAGAGAGATATAGAGGTAAAGGGAGAGACTTTAGGGGGTGGCAAGGGGTTAGAGGTAGACACAGAGGGGGATTGTCAAGGGGTTAGAGGTAGCGACAGAGGGGGGTGTTAGGATATTGGGGGTAAGTAATAGTCAGGGGGAGAGAGAGATATAGGGGTTTAGTAAGAGTGTGTGTGTGTGTGTGTGAGAGAGAGAGAGAGAGAAGGCTAGGGGTTTGGGTATTAGAAGGGGGATTAGGGATAAAGGGGCATATCGGTGAGGAACATGAGTGTTTGGGTTAGAGAGAGAGAGAGAGGTAAAGGGAGAGAATTTAGGGGGTGGTAAGGGGTTAGAGGTAGACACGTGGGGGGATTATTAAGGGGTTAGAGGTAGAGACAGAGGGGTGTGTTAAGAGATTGGGGGAAAGTAAGAGTTAGGGGGAGAGAGAGATATAGGGGCTTAGTAAAAGTTAGGGAGAGAGAGAGAGAGATATAGAGATATATATTGGGGGGTGGCAAGGGGTAGAGAGAGAGAGAGAGAGAGAGAGAGAATGCTAGGGGTTTGGGGATGAGAAGGGGGATTAGGGAGAAAGAGGTATATAGGTGAAGAGCAAGAGTGTTTGGGTCAAAGAGAGAGATAGAGGTAAAGGGAGAGACTTTAGGGGGTGGGAAGGGGTTATATGTAGAGATAGAGGGGGATTACCCCCTTCTCTTTCTACAGGGGAGAAAGAGTGTGAGAGAATAGGTTATTAAGGGTTATGGAAAGGAGGGGAGAGATATATATAAGGGGGTCGTTGGATTTTTAAGGGTTAGAGATAGTGATGGAGGGGGATTGTTAAGGGGTTAGAGGTAGAGACAGAGGGGGGTTTTAGGAGATTGGGGGTAATTGGAGCGAGGGAAAAAGAGTGAGAGGAGGAGTTAATAAGGTTTAAGGAGTGGAGGGGAGAGAGAGAGAGAGATAGAGAGAGAGAGGAGGGGGATCAGTGGTAGGGGGATGCATATGGATGCATGTGTGTGTGCGTGAGAGAGAGAGAGAAGGGGTGCTAGTGGGTTGGGGCGTGTTTATACATGAATGTGGGGATATTTGGGATTTGTAGGGGGGTGCATTAGTGGGTTTGGGGGGATAGGAGCGTAGGTAAACATAACGCATGCACGTTTCTATTAAAAAAAATGTGCACACATTGTTTTTTTACATAATGTGCACACGTTTTATGTTAACCAAAATGTCTACACAATATGGAACATCATAATTATTCCACGATATTTAACATTACAATTTTGTCACAATATTTAACATTACACTTTTATCACTATATTTAACCTTACAACTATATTGTTTGGTTTAGTGGAAAATATATTCAAAGGAATTGGGGGGTGGTAAGGGCTTAGAGGTAGAACTAGAGGAGGGGAGATAAAGGGTTAGAGGTAGAGACATAGGGGGGTTAGTAAGAGTTAGAGAGAGGGGTTAAAGTTTAGGGGTTAGTAAGGGTTACGGAGAGGAGTAAGATAAATATATTGGGGTGGTGGGGGTTAGGTTGTATTTTAGAATTTGTTTCCCACCCTTATCACTTTTCGTAGATTTATCTCGACGACATTGTTTGGAGGGATTTAAATCACCCTTCAAGGGATAAATTCCACATCCATTTTTTGTTAGATTGTGTGGTTCAAATTAGAAAAATTATAGTCTTTCAAAGCATGGGAAACAACACGAAGATTGAATTTTGGGGGAAATAGCTCTGGAATATCTACTACATCAAGGTGTCTTCAAAAGAATGGAACCAAATCATGAATTGAATACATCAAACCTCCTGCACAAGGTTGTAATGTAAGGTGATCTTCAGAAAGGGTTTAAAATCCCATAATAGTCCAGGGATTCATTTCCATTAACTTGCCCAAATACTTGTGGATGTAGCCATAAAAAAACTTGGAGAGCCTTTTTCCCTACTGATATTCCCACATTCAACTACGAGGACAATAAATTCTAGTGTAGATGGAAACATCTAATACACTTTCCAAATCTGTGTTGTTGGAAGAAATTACATACTTCAACAAAGGAGCATTTTGTAGGTGACTCAAAAGTCCCTTTCAATTTTCAGCAAATAAATAAAAAAGTTCAATGTACATATTTTTAGCTAGGCCTTTCAACCAACTAAATGACCAAACACAAGGAGAATACCATTTATGTGGAAAGAAAAACATAGAATTCTCTCAGCCTCCATATTTCCTCTTGTAAGTCATTCACCCACTCGAAAAGCTAATGTAATAGCCCATTTTTCAACATCTTTCCTCTACTCAACCCTACACTCGTCTTCCATAGGAAATTGCTGCCTCCACATGTAATAACAAGATTGTGTTGTCGTAAATTGATCTTCTACTAACAAATGCAGAGTGAAGGATTCATTGACATTGCTCTAAGAAGTTCTAAGGTCAGTTTCTCGTAAAACAAATATTGTATAAATCCTGTTAAGATCCATATGTTCTAGCTCACGAACGGAGAGCTTATTTAGCTTAGACATAAACACAAGAACTTCGGGATGAATACTAGAGAGTTGTTTCTTTACAACTTCAACCTTATCAAGGAGTATGAGTATAACTATAACAATATTGGGAAGCTGGCATACATAAATTTATTTGATTTGCATTATGCATGGCCTATATTCTATTCATTCCAGAATAATATATCAAATATTCACATTGAGGGGGGGTTCATTGAATATTATCGTATATCCATTTCTGAAAATGCAAGGTTGGCTTGCAACTAAGAAAACACTCTTAATTAAATCTAATACATTCAATGAAAACAATAATTTTCCATTCAAAACAGGAAAGAAAATTAGAGAGCTATATATTTGCAATAATATCTAATTTAAGAAAAAGGCCAACACACATATTATTTTGGTTGTATTTTAAAATTTGTTTCCCACCCTTATCTGATTTCCTGGATTTGTGCTGACGACATTGTTTGGACAGAGTTATCCCACCCTTCCAGTGATAAACTCCTCCCTTTAACCCTTTAACACCCCGCCGACTTTTCTTTACCTTTAACCCCTTACCACCAATCACCCCCACTTTCTCTACCTCTAACCCTTTACAACCTCCTAGACCCTTTTTGCTACCTCTAACCCCTTACAACCAAGAATTATTCTTAATGTTATAATTAGCACAAAATAAAAATATATTGTTACAAAACGCACACGCGTTATTGCACCGAGAGGCGCTATACATCCTAGTATGAGGGAGATCTTCTAACGTGTGTGATGTAGTGTTACATCTAATAAAATGTAAAAATCTAGCATTATATGTAATAAAACGTAAAAAGCGATTGCATGTAACGTGATGTAACATTGGTAACATTAAAGTAAAAATAAGTAAAGTAATAGTGATAGTGAATATTATGGGAGAGATCATGTAACGTGATGTAACATGAGTAACATTTGTAACATTAAAGTAAAAAGAAGTAAGTAAAGTAAAGTAAAGTAAAGTAAAGTAAGTATGGGGGAGATGTTGTAATGTTTGTTACTAACAAAATAATTAAAAAAATTCATGTCCGCTCATAATTTTTTTTTAATGGAAGGTATTTAAAAAAAATCCACGTTGGTTCATAAAATAAAATATTATGAAAAATAATTAAAAAATAAATGTTCATTTATAAAATAAAAACTTAAAACTTAAACCCGTATCTCTCAATCAAGAGAGATCAAATTTCTTGAGTTTAAATTTAAGAAAAGAAATACACCTCAAGAAATTGGATCCCTCTCGATGCTTAATAGGTACGGGTTTTAGATGGATCTATGCTGGCGTAACTTCGAAATGCGCACGCGCTATGTAAATATAAAACGGGTGCGTGTTCTGTTTTGGTGGGCTCTAAATTTTAAATTTAAATGAAACACGAGCACGTTACTTAGAACTATGCCCGAACCTCCACACGAACTAGCGTGGCATTCCTATGCCTATGTGTATTCTTTGGACTATGCTTCGGATTTATCATTCATGTGCCTTGGAATATGATATACCATGGCTAATTGAGCATTATATCCAATTTTTTAAGTGTTCTCATGTTTAGCTGATGGTTATAGTATGCTACACATCATCATTTTTTATGAAATTTTAGAGAAGATATAATTTTTTTGTAGATTCCAAATATGTAATTTTTAAAAAGATTTTTTTTTTTTTTCTTCTATTTTTTTCTTATGTCATGAATCCTTGACTTAGAAAACACATTGTTATGGTTTCGTTCATAACTCTTCCGTTTCTCAACCATTTTGAACAAAAAAATTATGGTGCACTAAAGGACATCGACCTCTAAATGCTATAAAAAAACCGCTTCAAAATAGTTGCATTAAGACCTTCAAAGGCTGCACCCACAATTGGCATATGGTTTTCGAGGTTCGATCACTTAGATAATTAAAAAAAATTATTTTTTTTTTTTTTTTTTGGGGGGGGGGGATAGCGATGCACTAGTACTATATGTTCTCTATATGTCTACAAGTTTTCGTAAGTTGATTCTATCATTTGGGAACTCAAAGGTTGCACCCACAAAAACATATACCTTGTAATTTTTCCAACAGATAAAAACCTATTGTTGCAAATGATCAAACTTTGGATAGTTAGAACATTTTCAATAGAAAAAAAATTATATATTCGAAAACGCCATTCAATTTCCTACATTTCATTTTTTTTGTTCATTGCAAGATTCATTGTGTATGTGTCTCAAAAAATCCATATAAGTTGATGTATGTCTGATTTTTCAGTTTTCTATTTCATCTAACATGTCAGAAGAGATCCTCATTAGCTTGCACACACCCTTTAGTATATGTCTTTTTCTCTATATATAAGGATATTTATATTAAATATACATTCCAAATTCCACTCTCTTAAGAAGATATATAACTTTTAGTTTAAGTTTATATATATATTTGATTAACATATAATATTACATTATTATTTTTATATCTCATTCATATGTCACTATTATTAAATTTTGATAATATAATGATGAATGGATTATAGATTTCTTTTTTAATTCATATTATTTTATAATGATAAATATCTTGGTAATTTTTATTAATTCCTAAAATCGTAATAATAAGTCTAACCTTTTTTGTTTCTTTGTGGACTTTAGGAAATCTTTTGATACAGTGCGTAGAAATAACCTGTAGAATAGGCTAGAGGAGATTAATGTTCCTTTTGAGTTGAGAGCTGTTGCAATAAGGTTATATAAAAAGGTCATTTCCAAATTTAAGAATAATGAGGGTTGGTCAACGGATATAAACTGTAATATTGAATTTAAGCAAGGTTTCCCCCTCTCCCCTACCATTCTTGGAATTTACATCAATAAACTAGAAAGACGTTTAGAAGAATAAGGTTGTGTCAGCACGATCTTAGCTATGATAGTTATCATCCGCCTTCTTTATGCTAATGCTATTGTTCTTATGGCAATGTGTCCCTTTGATCTCGATAAACAATTAAGAATTCTTAAATATTTTTTCTCTAACATGGGTATGACTGTTAACACCGACAAGACAAAAGTTATGATTATAAAATCTAAGAATGACACCTACGCAAATTTTATTTATGATAAAAGTAAACTGGAGGAAGTGACTTCTTACAAATATATTGGAATTGGCATTCATCACAAGCTCAATTGGAACCATAGCATTGATAAAAGGATTAATGGAGGATGAAAAGTTTATTTTGGTCTTGAAAATAATTGTAAATCAGTCAACCTGGTCATGTATGATAAAAAAAAGTTTATCTTTGAAACTCTTGTCATCCATGTTATCTTATACAGTTGTGAAGTATGGGGGTGCAACATTTCTAGAGAATCTTGGAGAAAGATTGAGCAAATCCAAAAGCAATTTATAACTTATAACCTCAAAATTAAAAGCAATACGCCTAATCCTATTCTCTTCATAGAAGTGGGTCTTTCCCCATCAAGAGCATGGATATGACTAGGTACATGATGTACAAGCACAAGATAAATAACATGGGAAACGAGATACTTCCTAAAATTTATTTAAATTCAAGTCAAAACCAACTATGCCTCAAGCGGAGTTGGTGTAAAGATACGATGGATTGGTTAGACCATTGGGGCATTGATGAAAATGACACTTTACAAAATATTGATAATGTTAAAAATATTATTACCTTTAAGTTCAAATAGAAATTGTGGTGCAAGGAAAATTTAGTGGTTAAGATAAAACTAAGATACTATAAGGAGGTCAATAAGCCTAATTTGGAAGATCAGAAATATCTCTCGATAGTAAGTAGTTCAAAGAAGAAAATTAATATAGCCAAGATTAGAACGAACTCCCATGAGCTTCATAGTGAAACAGAGCACTGGTCTATTCCCAAAACTCTATGGACGAAAGGGTTTGCCATCTTTGTGAGCCAATGAGCGTTGAGGATGAAAATCACTTTCCCTTAAATTTCCCTGCTTATACCCATATTAGATTAGAGTTTCGTAGTATTTGCTACAATACAAACCTTGCTAATCTCCTTACTTGCCAAAACTATAGTGAGCTTGGAATGCTTCTTACCAAACTGTTTGAGCATAGGAACAAAAGTTTAAAGTAAACCAATTAATAACCTTCTTAAAATCCGATAGACCAAAATTGATAGTTGGTCTTAATAAAGGTTAATCATCATCATTATCATCATAAATAAAATAGTTAATTTATTATTTATAAATAAAAATATATATGCATTTATAAAAGTTATTAAACTTAAAAAAATTACCACTCTAAAAATGGACATTCTTATTATCATGATATGGTACAAATCATATCAACCAATTTGATCAAAGATAGAATGATGGTCGATAATCATATATATATATATATACACCATTATAAATATTAAACCATTTGAAACAAATAAAATATGTCATATTGTATTAATATTAAACTATTTGAACCAAGTCTAATGATTATATTTAAACCAATTTTATCATAGGATAGAATGATGGTCGATAATCATATATATATATAAACACCATTATAAATATTAAACCATTTGAAGCAAATAAAATATGTCATATTGTATTAATATTAAACTATTTGAACCAAGTCTAATGATTATATTTAATTAGATAACCAATTTTTAGCACAATGTTTTTGGGTTAGCCCTAACACATAACCTATCATGTAAAACTTGTAGTAAAAAATAAAAATAAAATTGTAATGAACAATCAACTAATTTTTTATTGTTTAATTTTTATACATCAAACTTAATTTTAATAAAACTTAATAACCAATGACCATTATCATCATAAAACATCGAAATTTAATTATACTTTTCATTAAACACATGCTTTTATAATTATTATGATATAAAGAAATCAGCAAAAAAATAATGAAAAGCGGAAAGTTGCATTTTCTTGTATTCTTTAAATTTATTGCCTTGCATGTTTTCACTGGAAGGCTCGCAACTTTCTTTCCTCAATTCGGAACACAAGACGACAGCGCACTGACTTTCTAAGCATCCGACTGTCTGGGGAAGAGAAAGCGACATGGGTTTGGCGATCTCATTAAAAAATGGACTAAATGGGTTTGGCGATCTTTCCAACTGTGAAAGATAAGTGTGGAAATCTTCCCCAGTTCTGGAAATGACATCGAAAAAGAAGGATGGTGTTGCATAACTGTTTGGCGGATATTTAAAAAAAAAAAAAAAAAACGTTTTCTCATAATGGCTTTCCTTCACTCCCTTTTACATGAGATAATCACAAAAATGTAAACAAAAACAGCTACGAAATATGTCCATTTCGAGTGGACACTCTACCCATCTTTAAAGTAATCATAATAACAAAAAGAGCAATGAAATATATCCTTATGTCTGTCCCATCAACTATATAAAACATAGATGGGATCATTTTATGTATTTTTTCATTTAAGGGTTTCAATTTTAACAATTCCACAATATACCATTATCTCTTTAAGGTGTAGTCTATATATTTAAGGTGTAGTCTATATATTTTAATATATTTTAAGTTTTCAATTTTTTTTATTATATTTTCAGTCTTGTTTTGTTGAAGTCTAGTTGAAATTTTTTAAAAATTCTTAGAATTACATATATTAATTATGAAACCTACCATAAAATCCAAAACTTAGAATAAATAGATTACTTCATTCTTTAATAACAAAACAGATCATGTACATCCAAAATTCCCTAAGTGGGATAAGTTATGAGTAGCTAAACGTTCGACTATTTGGAAAATACAGGGTGAAATCGTCAAATTAAATATCCTTCTGGCGGTTTAGATCGTTTTAAATCGCCAAAACCTTGTTTAAAACTAGTCGGACGGGCAAAATCGTCAAAATTAAATATCCTTACCTTCCACCAGAAAAAAATGAGCATACAACGCTGGTGGACGTAACCTGGGATTTTTATTCATTTTATACCTCAATATTCTGATTGAATTTTCAAGGCAGCTGTCGTGTACAATTCGGACGGATCCACGATGAGCTGTTTCAAAACTTTGCCTATAATCACGCAAACATGGACTGAATAAGTATTCTCCTCTCCCTCCAAGATTGTCATCGCTTGGAATCTCATAACTTCTTATTGCAATTTCTGAGAGCTGGATGCAGGTGAAGTCTCGTATTTTCTTACAAACATCCCCCCAGCTTTTCATTTTTTTCTTCGTGGATTTATTCTCAATACCGGGCTCTTCGTCTTCTCTGCTCTTGAATCGATCTACGAAGTTCTGCGAACATGGCTCAATGCTGTTTGCAAGATGGGTTAATTATGGAACCCCACGGACTGTTTACTTGCATTCCATGCAAAAAATCAAGTTCCATTGAACTAATCATTTCCATTTCGTAGAGATGAATCCAGTCATTCACTAAATATGCTGACTGTTGGTAATCCTAATTCTACTTTCGGGTGATTCCATGAAGATGGGTAACTATTTTTGGCCAAATATGAGGGTGAAAAACGGAAATTTTACCCATGTATTAAATTGAAGCCCTTGAAATTCATACTTGCTACATGAATTTTGACATGCAATTGAAAAATGAAATGTCGATAATTATGTTGGCTTTGCAATGATATTTTTTTCGAATATACCAATGCCATATATTATGTCAAATTTTCATTTAATGAAACGTGTGTACAAAAAAATTTGAAGAGCAATTAACAAGTAGTTTGTGTGCGTGCACAATAAATTAATATTAAGGTAATAATTTTAAAAATTGAAATATGTGAACATGATCTAGATAGAGTGCACTCGGGCTTATATATTTTTCTTTTAATTTTTCTCAAAAAATTATATTTATTATTATTTTTGGAAACTTACCAATGAATATTTAAGTCGCATTTTGCATACATGTGTGTGCGTGCACGAAATCTTTTGATTTTTTACATAATTTGCAAAACTAAAAATACCCTTTTAAAGAGGAAGTGTTAGGGCAAGTTTTAGTAGAAATTTAAAAACAAAAGACATATGAAGATAAAAATTCGTAAATTTTATATATCTAGATAGAGGATTCATTGATGAATCCAATGGTATCAAGTCCGCTCATTAATGAGTATTTAATGACATGGTTTATATATGTGGAAGGCAGTCAAAACTTTCATTCTGCAGTGAAAATGGCTCTCGACTTGTTTTTTAAGCCCTCGATCGAGCTATCTGCTCGATCCAGGGTTTTAAAATACCTCGATCCAGGGTTTTAACATACCTCGATCGAGGGTTTAACAACACCTTGATCAAGGGTTTAACAACATCTTGATCGAGCTATTTTAAAACCCTCGATCGAGGTATTTGCTCGATCGAGGGCGTAAAACGAGCCTTTTTATGTTTTTGAAAAGCTGGATCTAGCTTTTCAAAAGCTCGATCGAGCTTTTGAAAAGCTAGATTGAGCTTTTCAAAAGCTAGATCGATCTTTTGAAAAGCTAGATCGAGCTTTTCAAAAGCTAGGTCAAGCTTTTCAAAAGCTAGATCGAGGTCTTGTTTCAACTCTCGATCGAGGTTTTTTAAAACCCTCGATCGAGGTATTTTAGAGCACTCGATCAAGCTTTTAAAACCCTCAATCGAGCTTTTAAAACCTCGAACAAGGGCTCTAAAATACCTCGATCGAGGGTCCGAAAAATAATTTTTTTCGATTCCATCCACAAAAAATGGTGAACCACCTTCGTGGAATCATCCTTTCCCAAATAGTTTAGAGCAGGTAGCATATAAGATCCTTGGGAACACAGCTTCATCTACTGCTCTGAGTTTGGAGCCTCGTCATCTTGTTCATCTGATGATGATTTATCAAATTCATTAGTCTTTCAACGCCAATTGATTAATACTTCAATGCCACTGACTTTGAGTACTAATCTGTTATCTGAAGAATATCATGCTACATCAAAAATGTGCGGCAACGACGAGACGATTATAACAAATGCTTTTGCAATTCATTATTTAATGGTGCGCGGTTAGATTTTCTTTGAATTGATAGATCATATTAAGTTTATATATTAGCAGCAGTATTAAATACTATGGTACAACATTAAATACTCTGTTGGAAATATCATAATTAATGATATTTCAGTCACCCTGTCAGCCATTTTGTGTCAGTGTAGAGAGTCTGCAGTGTCAATATGTCAGCAAGTTTGCAGCCAATCGGGCTCATGGCAAGTTAGTATTTAAGTAGTCGCATTTGTATTCTGCAAGATCATATTTCTTAGGTAGAAATTAATTACAGTCTTTAATGAAACCCTGTAGCTTCCAAGTGAAGCGATCTTGAGTCAGTTGATATGAAACTCTATAAATGTAAATCACTCACAGAAGATTAGGTAAGAGATGAAGAGAGGGAGCCCAAGCTCTGTAAGAAGTGTGAAAGAAGAAGAAGTGAAACTCATGAAGTATTTCAAGATCATATTTCAAGAGCCCTAGTTCTGTGTGAATGTAAAATATTGAAGTAAAATCTCATCTCTCTGTAGTGTGGCAATGTTGCGCAGTTTACTGTGGTAAATATATATAAGTCTATTGTTTTATGAACTTATTCTCAAGAATGTTTGTTTAACACATCTATTTCATATTGACTTATGTAAATGTTGTTTACATTTACTCGCAGTAAAAGAAATCAAGATTCCTAAATATTTCATGGTGGTGAATGCCCTAGTTTAACGTGCAGTAACTTCTACATATATTAGATAGGTATACTAAGTTAACCGCACAGTTAA
This sequence comes from Larix kaempferi, assembly GCA_027924585.1. Classification (NCBI taxonomy): domain Eukaryota; kingdom Viridiplantae; phylum Streptophyta; class Pinopsida; order Pinales; family Pinaceae; genus Larix; species Larix kaempferi. The sequence goes on along the minus strand of BSBM01001404.1, from coordinate 5,822,938 downwards.
TCTTAGTAAATTAATTTCATGCAAAGTAAAATATTCCGCAAAGTTAAGATTTGCACATTTGCGCAAGGTTCAATTGCGCAGTAGAAAGTTGAAACGCGTTAATCTGTGCAGTAAATTGGTGAAGGTGAATTGTGCAGTTAGTCTTCGCGCAATTAATTTGCGAAGTAAAGTTAAAAGTGGAAGAAAAATTTAGAGAAAGTATTTTCTAGGATAGCAATTAATTTGGAAGTAAAGTAAAAAGTGGAAGAAAAATTTAGAGAAAGTATTTGCTAGGATAGCACAGTCCTTAGCAAAAGAAAAATAAATATTCATCATCTACGCAGTTAAATCTTTTTAACTGCATGGTGCCCCTTTTCCCTTGATCTGGTATCAGAGCCTGGTTTTAGAGAAAGTATTTGCTAGGATAGCAATTAATTTGTGAAGTAAAGTAAAAAGTGGAAGAAAAATTTAGAGAAGGTATTTGCTAGGATAGCGCAGTCCTTAGCAAAAGAAAAATAAATATTCATCATCTGTGCAATTAAATATTTTTAACTACACGGTGCCCCTTTTCCCTTGATCTAGTATCAGAGCCTAGTTTTAGAGAAAGTATTTGCTAATTTGTGAAGTAAAGTAAAAAGTGGAAGAAAAATTTAGAGAAATTATTTGCTAGGATAGCGTAGTCCTTAGCAAAATAAAAAGAAATATTCGTCATCTGCGTAGTTAAATCTTTTTAACTGCACGGTGCCCCTTTTCCCTTGATCTAGTATCAGAGCCTGGTTTATGGAAAGTAGAATTTGTATTACATAAGGGAAAAGTGATTAAGAATGGCTTCCACTTCGGGTAATTTGCAAGCACCAATATTTTGTGGAAAAAATTATGAATATTGGTCTCTAACTATGAAAGCCTTGCTTAGAGGTCAAGATGTATGGGAAATAGTCCAGCATGGTTATGCAGAACCAGCAGATCTAGCAGCATACAACAATATCACACAAGCTGAGAAGGACATCTTAAGAGAACAAAGATTTCCCCATTTTTCATTTGGTCGACCGACCGAACCGAGGTACATGTGCGTTGATGGCGCATGCGCATCACTAACATGAACGCCCAGAGGAGACGCGCACACGCCCCTTTTAAAAATATATTAAAAAAAACAGTCGACAATTTCCCCATTTTTCATTTGGCCGGCCGAGCGCGTCCTCTTCCTCCGCGTACGCGTCCATTCAAATAGCAACAGAGACCAAATCCACTCCAAAACCACCCAACAACACCCACAAACTCGTCACCACTTTGATTAATAGGTAAATATCACATTTTTCTTCAATTTTATTCATTGTTTGTGTCAATTTTTGTATTTTTTTTATTTACGTAATTGTAAATAATTCCCAAATTTTAAAAACAATGAACCAATTTTCAACTGTAGATTGCAACTGAAACAATGAGTGAATAAGATGTCCACCCTGAGTCTGGTGGAACACAATAAAACCCAAACCTTGGACCCAATGCCGAAGAAAATCGTGAACACAATCCAAATGCCGAACAAAACCAAAACCCACAACCTAATTTTGAACAAGATGGCCTTAACCACTATGTAAATGAAATACGAGTGCACACTCGCGAACTTAGAAACTCGGGTGAACCATCTCGATTGTCTCTTGCCACGTCAATTGAGAACTCAATCAACTCCCTCATACATGCACACCAGCAATTGACCGACATGACTCAATTTAGAGCTAGGACGTGGGAGTACTACTCCACGGGCATTTCCAAGGAAGCAATAAAAGATTTGAACATTACGAAAGCCCAATTAGATAGTATGTTCACTGATTCGAAAACAGGCCAACCACTGAACATTACAAAGCCACGTGTCTGCATGGATTGGTGTCATTACCAATTGTGGAGGGACAATTGGATGTAGAGGTGGTTCATGGTGTACGATAAGCCTCCCTGCAATAATAGGGAGGTTCCACAGTACTTCCTTTGCCAACTGTAGGCTAAGTTTTGCCTCGGTTTACATGTCAACTATTTTGACATAACTGAGTTCCAGGGTGTTGGGCGTGGCTCTGCCTAAGATCGACCTACTACCAGGAGGAACCCACTGAGAGGGCCACCATCTTTGAGGCACGAACCCAACCCCTCTCCCCAGCCACCTCCGTTTCCCCATAAGCTTGATCAGATTGAGGTGGCAATGAGGAATGTTGCACGTGGTCTCCTCAGACACACCTCCTTTGTAGCAGTGACTACAGTGGAGAGGTTGGGTGACCTTGATAGAGATCTAGGTGCAGGGCCTTCATGACAGGGCCAGGATAGACCCATGACAGATGGTAGGCATGCTGGGAATTCCAGTTCCACGAGGACAATGCCACATCTTTGTCCCCATTGCGAGCACACTTGCCCTAGCCCAATCGAGGGTTGTTATATGGATTAGGTTAGCATTTTTTTTAATGTGTTTTCAATCATCACTTTATAACTTGTAAAGTATTTTGAAAGTATTTTTGTTTGACCTAAACAATTATTTCAATGTACAGTTATTCAGAGCTGATACACCGATATGGGAGAACGTAGAATTTCCCAACCTAGATGCAGCAATGGCAGCTACAACTGAAATTGCAACACCGCACATGGAGGTATTTTTAGTACATGACACAATTTTGTTATTACTTATGTCATTTATATTACTCAAGTATTTATATTTATGGCATACACGTTGGTAGTTCGTACAATGTTTTTGAATATATTGATTTCCTAGATAATGACTTGTTTAACATGTTCATAACATGATGCATTTTGTTGTCCACAGGTGTTTCGTGACTATGGTGATCAGCCACCCTCGCCAGGGATTGGCACATCACTATATACAAAGGTACAATGTGTAGTTATAAGCATGCTTTTAATTTGATTTGTTACGACTTACTATGGTTTAATTTATTGTTTGTTTACTAAATTGTGATATTACAAATATATATGTAGGTTCCACCAACAGCTGTGTCTTCGCATTTTAGTCCTGTGTATCCACCCTCTCCCATGAGTCCCCCCCCTCGCTTTCATCTAGACCCCTCCCTACATCCACCCCCTCCCTTCCATCCAGACCCTCCTCTCCGACCATACTCCCCCCTCCATCCATCCTCCCACACTCGCCCACCCCCCTACGTCCATACATCCCCCCCAATCTATCCACACCCCCATGTCTATCCATCCTCCCCCATTCGTCCACACCCCCCCTTATTTCCACCTTCCCCTCTTCGTCCACAACCTCCCATTTGTCCATCCTCCTCCCTCCATGCAGGATTTCCCTCCCATGCACCATCCCTCAACACCGTCCGTATCCCTTTCCATTCGATACCCTCTATCGTACAACCGGAAGGGGTTCATAGGCCACATGGTCCTCCTCCACCCGATAACACCATGTCTTATCCCACCATATCATCCCCACTTCCCGCCACTATTGTGGCATCTACTCTTCCAATATCCTCATCAGTATCTCCAGTGGTTGCACCTGTAGTGGCTGCCACTACATCTGCTCCCCCCCTCATCACTGCATCGGAGTTGGTTGTTTGGCCATCTTCTCCACTTGCTAGCCCAAAAGGCCAGCCATGTCCATCGTTGGAGGTGTTCACGGTGAGAATCAAGTTAATTTATGAAAATATTTTGATGCATTAACAAAAATTAATTTAAGCAATTATGACTTTTCTATGAAATGATTGTTTTAAATGTTGTAGGATGGAATTGCTGAGAGGCTCCATGGATCCAGGACACCTCCCCAATGTTTCCCACTCATGTCAGAGGTGATTTATTTAATATTCAAATTCTACATTTGTTTTATAAATGTGGTAAATGTTGCGAATGCTTGAAAATGACGGTATCTTATATCATTTGTTCCAAAGCCCGGAGAGACGATCTACTCCTAGACGGACCAAGAGGCACCGGTAGCTCGAAGAGTAGGAAGATCGACTTTGGATCTGCACCTGGGAGTGACGGTGGTGGTCACAATGCTTGACATGCCATGTGTTATGTACATTAGCCATGATGTGGCACTTTTGTGCACCATTTTTGATGTACTTTCTATCTACGGCACGAGTTGCCATGTATTTTGTATCTACGGCATGAGTTGTCGCATTTTGTGTAGGGAAAGAGTTGCCATTGTACGTACATTGGGAACCATGTTCCACTATTCTCCAGAAATTGTATATGTTTGGATGAGTTTTGTAGCCTCGATGTACATGGATTTTCAGTTATGTGATTTATATATCTCGTTGTCTAATGTGGTTGTCTCATGTTGTGTGCATCATGATGTGATGTTGTGTAAATTTTGGTTTTACCTAGATCTTATAAGAGAAGTTGGATATCGTAGTTCAGCTTGGTTTATCTTTCCACATGTAAAAGCTTCTAATGGTATCTATGTTAAGAGAACATTGTAAACATATGATAACTCAAACAAAATCATGTGTGAGAATTAATCTAAAAACAAACGGAATACATGGATGGACAAATCACACCTCATGGCACATAAGATATATATTGGGAACTTGAGTACTAGGAAAAGAACACTTAAAAATAGAAAATGTCCATTGTTGTCAAAAGTTTAAAATGAGATCCAACATGATTTTTAATAGCTCTACATAATGAGATCCAAAAAGGCCATATCTACATAATGAAATGTCATCACTAGTATTTATTTTGACCATTATGTCCACTTAAGATCATGCAACAAATTAATCACCATCACCATGACCATCAACTTCACCACCATCACCATCATCATCAACTTCACCATCTTCATCATCATCACCATCTTCATCATCATCACCATCTCCATCTTTTGGATGCGAGAAAGAACCATCACCATCTTCATCATCACCATCACCATCACCATCAACCTCACCACCATCACTATCATCATCAACATCACCATCTTCATCATCATCACCATCTTCATCACCATCACCATCTTCATATTTTGGATGCGAGATGGAACCATCACCATCTCCATCATCACCATCACAATCACCATCACCATCAACCTCACCACCATCACCATCATCATCACCATCACCATCTTCATCATCATCACCATCTTCATCACCATCACCATCTCCATCTTTTGGATGCAAGACAGAACCATCACCATCTCCATCATCACCATCACCATCACCATCAACCTCACCACCATCACCATAATCATCAACGTAACCATCTTCATCATCATCACCATCTTCATCACCATCACCATCTCCATCTTTTGGATGCGAGACGGAACCATCACCATCTCCATCATCACCATCAACCTCACCACCATCACCATCATCATCAACATCACCATCTTCATCATCATCACCATCCTTTTCAGCATCACCATCTCCATCTTTTAGATGCAAAACAGAACCATCACCATCTCCGTCATCACCATCACCATCACCATCAACCTCACCAACATCACCATCATCATCAACGTCACCATGTTCATCATCATCACCATCCTCGTCATCATCACCATCTCCATCTTTTGGATGCGAGACGAAACCATCACCATCTTCATCATCACCATCACCATCACCACCAACCTCACCACCATCACCATCATCATCAACGTCAACATCTTCATCATCATCACCATCTTCATCACCATCACCATCTCCATCTTTTGGATGTGATACGGAACCATCACCATCACCATCAACCTCACCACCATCATGATCATCATCAACATCACCATCTTCATCATCATCACCATCCTCGTCATCATCACCATCTCCATCTTCTGGATGCGAGACAGAACCATCACCATCACCATCAACCTCACCACCATCACCACCATCACCATCTTCATTATCATCACCATCTTCGTCATCATCACCATCTCCATCTTTTGGATGCGAGACAGAACCATCACCATCTCCATCATCACCATCACCATCAACATCAACCTCACCACCATCACCATCATCATCACCATCACCATCACCATCACCATCACCATCACCATCACCATCACCATCAACCTCACCCAAAACCTAGCCCTAACCCTCACCCAAACCCTAGCACTAAGCCATCTTCTCCATCCTCACCATCACCATCACTGTCACCACTAACGTCTTCATCATCACCACCATCTCCATCATAATCATTGACTCTACCTCTAACCCTAATTCAATTTCCTTCTATAACCCTAGCCCTAACCCTCACCCAAACCCTAGCACTAAGCCATCTTCTCCATCCTCACCATCACCATCACCGTCACCATCAACGTCTTCATCATCACCACCATCTCCATCATCATCATTGACTCTACCTCTAACCCTAATTCAATTTCCTTCTATAACCCAAGCCCTAACCCTCACCTAAACCCTATCACTAAGCCATCTTCTCCATCCTCACCATCACCATCAACGTCTTCATCATCACCACCATCTCCATCATCATCATTGACTCTACCTCTAACCCTAACTCTAACTCCATGTTCCTCATCAAAGCCTCCATCATCATCATCTTCATGACCATCGCCATCGCCATCACCATCACCATCACCGTCAACCTCTTCATCATCAACTCCATCATCATCATCATACATGCCCAGTGGAAGATTTTCCAGAGTTGACCCCAATGTGCAAGAATTGCACACTCCCTCACTGAGCAAAACCCTAGTTTCCAAGATGGACGTACAAGATGATGGTGGTGCCACTGGGCTAGAGGGGAGGGGCACCCCTAGCACTATCCCGGTGGGCTGAATCCAATGGAGTCGACGGTTCGTCGATCCGAGCCATGGTATTCATTCTATGGCTCGTCCTGTCTCGCATCCAGAAGGCCTTTAGGGACACCTGCTGGATACCTGCTGGGGGCGTAGAACTCCAACCGTGCAACAAAAATGGGTTCTGGGGAGTCTTGCAGGTGTGTCTTGTTAGGTTCCGGCTGAGAACGCTAGCAACAAGTGCCCGGTGGATGATTTTCTAGAGTTGAACCCCGTGTGCAAAAATTGCACACTCCCTCACTGAGCAAAACCCTAGTTTCCAAGATGGACATACAAGATGAGGGCAGGGCCACCAGGCCGGAGGGGAGGGGCACCCCTAGCACTATCCCAGCATGCTGAATCCAACGGAGTCGATAGTTCGTCAATCCGAGCCAAGGTATTCATTCTATGGCTCATCCCGTCTTGCTTCCAGAAGGCCTTTAGGGACACCTGTTGGATACCTATCGGGGGCGTAGAACTCCAACCGTGCAACAAAATTGAGTTCCAAGGAGTCCTGCAGGTGTGTCTAGGTAGATTCAAGCCGGGAACGCTAGCCACAAGTGCCCGGTGGATGATTTTCTAGAGTTGAACCCCATGTGCAAAAATTGCACACTCCCTCACTGAGCAAAACCATAGTTTCCAAGATGGACGTACAAGATGAGGGACGGGCCATCGGTCCAGAGGGGAGGGGCACCCCTAGCACTATCAAGGCATGGTGAATCCAACGCAGTTGACGGTTCGTCGATCTGAGCCACGGTCTTCATTCTATGGCTTGTCCCATCTCGCATCCAGAAGGCCTTCAGGGACACTTGCTGGATACCTGCCGGGGGCGTAGAACTCCAATCATGCAACAAAACTAGGTTTTGAGGAGTCTTGCAGGTGTGTCTAGGCAGGTTCCAGCCATTAATGCTAGCCACAAGTGCCCGGTGGAAGATTTTCCAGAGTTGACACCCATGTGCAAAAATTGCACCTTCCCTCACTAAGCAAAACCCTAGTTTCCAAGATGGACATACAAGATGAGGGCGGGGCCACCAAGCTGGAGGGGAGGGGCACCCCTAGCACTATCCCGGCGTGCTGAATCCAACGGATTTGATGGTTCATTGATCCGAGCCATGGTCTTCATTCTATGGCTCATCCCGTCTTGCATCCAGAAGGCCTTCAGGGACACCTGCTGGATACCTATTGAGGGCGTAGAACTCCAACCGTGCAACAAAACCAGGTTCTGGGGAGTCCTGCAGGTGTGTCTAGGCAAGTTCCGATCGGGAACGCTAGCCCTAAGTGCCTGGTGGAATATTTTCTAGAGTTGACCCCAGTGTGAAGGTCATGCCAAATTAACTAAAGGGGGCCATTTCTCGACTGGAGGCCCCCGGGCGTGGGTGGCCACCGTGGACAGGTCTGCAATGGCACGGTGGACCTGTGGGAGGCGACATAATCCAAGTCCTCTCACCGGTTTGGGATCCGTGGCCCCGGGTCAAATCCTCCGAGTGTCCCTAAACGGCCCCGGGGTTCCCGACTAGAATGCCTGTAGCACCCGAACCGTGGCTCAGTTGGCAAATTCATCTATTCCGGTGGGTCTGGAGCGGTGGGTTTTAGCTAGGGGACCCCCCACAGCGTTCCCTGAATACCTAGAAGCGGTGCCAACGGACCATCTCCCGAGCTAGGGTTTTGCTCAGTGAAGGCCATGCCAAATTCACTAAAGGGGGCCATTTCTCGTCCGGAGGCCCCCGGGTGTGCATGGCCACCATGGACAGGTCCACAATGGCCACGTGGACCTATGGGAGCCGACGGAATACAAGTCCGCTCGCCGGTTTAGGTTCCGTGGCCCTGGAGCAAATCCCCATCACTGAGAAAAACCCTAGCTCCAGAGATGCCCCATTGGCACCGCTTCTGGGTCTTCGGGGGATGCTGTGGGGGGTCCCTAGCTAAAACCCGTCGTCCCAGACCCACCAGAATCAACAGATTTGCAAACTGAGCCACGGTTCAGGTGCTACGGGCATTCTAGTCATGCACCCCGGGGCCGTTCAGGGACACTTGGAGGATTTGACTCGGGGCCACAGAACCCAAACCGGTGATAGGACTTGGATTACATCGCCTCCCATAGGTCCACTTGGCCATTGCGGACCTGTCCACGGTGGCCACACATGCCCAGGGGCCTCCGGTCGAGAAATGGCCCCCTTTAGCGAATTTGGCATGGCCTTCACACTGGGGTCAACTCTGGAAAATCTTCCACCGAGCAATTAGGGCTAGCATTCTCGGCCGAAACCTGCCTAGACACACTTACAGGACTCCCCGAAACCCGATTTTGTTGTACGGTTGGAGTTTTACGCCCCCGCTAGGTATCCAGCAGGTGTCCCTAAAGGCCTTCTGGATGTGAGATGGGATGATCCAGAGAATGAATACCATGGCTCGGATTGATGAACCATTGACTCTGTTGGATTCAGCACACTCGGAAGTGCTAGGGGTGCCCCTCCCTCTCCGGCCTAGTGGCCCCGCCCTCATCTTCTACGTCCATCTTGGAAACTAGGGTTTTGCTCAGTGAGGGAGTGTGCAATTTTTGCACACAAGGGTCAACTTTGGAAAATCTTCCACCGAGAACTTGTGCCTAGCGTTCCCGACCGGAACTTTCCTAGAGACACCTGCAGGACTCCACGAAACCCGATTTTGTTGCATGGTTGGAGTTCTATTCCCTCGGCAGGTATCCAGCAAGTGTCCATGAAGGCCTTCTAGATGCGAGATGGGATGAGCCATAGAATGAAGACCATGGCTCAGATCAACAAACCATTGAATCCGTTGGATTCAGCACGTCGAGATAGTGCTAGGGGTGCCCCTCCCCTCTAGCCCAATGGCCCCGCCCTCATCTTGTATGTCCATCTTGGAAACTAGGGTTTTGCTTAGTGAGGGAGTGTGCAATTTTTGCACATGGGGGTCAACTCTGGAAAATCATCCACCGGGCACTTGTTGCTAGAGTTTCCAGTTGGAACCTGCCTAGACACACCTGCAGGACTCCCCGGAACCCAGTTTTGTTGCATGGTTGGAGTTCTACGCCCACGGTAGGTATCCAGCAGGTGTCCCTAAAGGCCTTCTGGATGCGAGACAGGATGAGCCATAGAATGAATACTGTAGCTCGGATCAACGAACCATCGACTCCATTGGATTTAGTACGCCAGGTTAGTGCTAGGGGTGCCCCTCCCCTCTGTCCCGGTGGCCCCGCCCTAATCTTGTACATCCATCTTGGAAACTAGGGTTTTGCGCAGTGAGGGAGTGTGCAATTTTTGCACACGGGGGTCAACTCTGGAAAATATTCCACTGGGCACTTATGGCTAGCGTTCTCAGTCGGAACCTACCTAGATACACCTGAAGGACTCCCCGAAACCCGGTTTTGTTGCACAGTTGGAGTTCTACACCCTCGGCAGGTATCCAGCATGTGTCCCTGAAGGCCTTCTGGCAGCGAGACAGGATGAGCCATAGAATGAAGACTGTGTCTCGGATCGACAAACCGTCGACTCCGTTGGATTCAGCACACCGGGATAGTGCTAGGGGTGCCCCTTCCCTCCATCCTGGTAGCCCCGCCCTCATCTTGTACGTCCATCTTGGAAACTAGGGTTTTGCTCAGTGAGGGAGTGTGCAATTTTTGCACACGGGGGTCAACTCTGGAAAATATTCCACCGGGCACGTATGATGATGATGATGATAATGATGATGAAGAGGTTGACGGTGATGGTCATGGAAATGGTGATGGTCATGAAGATGATGATGATGGAGGCTTTGATGAGGAACATGGAGTTAGAGTTAGGGTTGGAGTTAGAGTCAGGGTTAGAGGTAGAGTCAATGATGATGATGGAGATGGTGGTGATGATGAAGACATTGATGGTGATGGTGAGGATGGAGAAGATGGCTTAGTGCTAGGGTTTGGGTGAGGGTTTGGGATATGGTTATAGAAGGAAATTGAATTAGGGTTAGATTTAGAATCAATGATGATGATGGAGATGGTTATGGCGATGGTGATGGTGATGATGAAGGAGATGGTTTAGTGCTAGGGTTTGGGTGAGGTTTGATAATGCAATATTTTCAAATATATTTGGTGTATGCTAATGGATGAGGATACAAGTGCAAATATGAAGAATTTTGCATATGTATACTATGACCTATTACTTCATGGTTATTATGAGTGATTGACCTACTAGATTAGGTAAGGTGTTATATGATAGGTTCACATATGGTTGAAGTTTGTGCACATAACTTAAGTGGATGTATACATGAGGTATCACAGGGTAGATGTGGTTGTTATGAGCCTAACTAAGTGGATGTTGATATAATTGAGATATTCTCTCAGCTAAGTATGTGTTAGGTGAGTATTTTTTTGAATAATTTTTATAATATCTTTGTGTTTAGGTTGAGTGTTAAGTTATTAAGAGATTTTCTCTCAACTTCTCTTTTTGTTAAGGAAGTAGTTACATGTCCTTAATGTACATATACATGTAATAAGTGTGCAATTGCATTGAATTTTGTTGAAAAACATCTCCCTATATTTTCTAATAAATTTGACAAGAGAACCAGAAGCAACAAAATATTGGGAAGTTTCATTTGTAGGATAGGAGGATTAACATATAATAAAGTATATTTTTCATTGATAATTATGTTACATATTGTGTTTCTATGTTCTATGGTTTTTCTATGATGTCATTGGTTCTATGTTTTTTGGAGGTTATTTGTTGCAAAATAGTAGTCATTGTCTATTGGTTTGATGCAATGCACCGTATAATGAGAAAATATTCTACAAGATGCTACTAATATTATGTTTTATGAAAGAATTATCATGGAAAAGTTGCAAATAAGTACTAATAATAATGTGATTGAGTTGAATGTGATTCCCAATTATTATGTCATTGTTGGGATTTTGTAGCTGTGAAGAATAACTGTAATAGATGGGGGGGTTGAAGATATGAATCAACAATATTTTGTACCAAGGAAGGCTTGGTCTCATTTTATTTTTACTTATGCGACATCACGATGGATTGAGTAGTCATGATTGATCATATGTGTTTATGAATTATTAGACAATTGCTATGATTATTAAGACCGTAGTGCATAAAGCATGGAGACGGAGCTACATAAGAAATATAGGTCATAGAGGTTGTGTGAAGGCAATGTTGAATGTTGTTGCTAGCTCTTGCATGTATTGTAAGGAGAATCATGCTTGATTGAATCATGCATGGTGGAGATCACTGATTAAGCATTGACCTAAAGGCTTTGGCATGTTTATTTTGTACATGATGCATGGTTTTTGTGTATGTGGCTCTTGGTGAGATCATGATGAGAAAAAACCCTTTGAGTTGGTGGACTATTCCACATTTACAAGTCAAGTAGAAAAATTCAAAAGAGGTGTAAATGAGAGGAAGCAAATGAATCGCATTGATGCCAATTACACTTGCAAAATCAGAGCAATCAAAGCTCTCAATATCACCGATACCACTCTGTCCCTGAAGAAGATTTCCCTATAAAGTACCTAAATCATGACCAAAGGAAGTGACTACTCCCAATCCAATGACAACTACCCTCCTCTGATTAGTAGCACTTAGTTTTCTTCTTGCGCAGCCTTCATAGGATGCAAAGCAATGGTCGTTGCTATGCCTAGAGGTTAATTAGAGTGTGTAAGATAAAGTATTCTCCCAGCCAGATTTTTTGGCATTTGATTAGCAGCATATAGGCTATATAAGACTGGAAATGACTCAATGTGACTTGGGCCCTTAATAGATTGGGTAACAAACCCTTCTAATAGTGATCCTATCCAACTTGGAGTCCAAATACCCCCTATTGACGGTACGTGTGGTGGGTCATGGATTCTAGGGCTAGATTAGGTTAATAGGGCTACATTAGGTTTCTAGGATTCTAGATTAGTTTATGAGGGTTAGATTAGTGTTTCTAGGGTTAGTTTAGCTTTCTAGGATTTCTAGGGCTAGATTATGTTTCTAGGATTCTAGATTAGTTTCTGAGGGTTAGATTAGTGTTTCTAGGGTTAGTTTAGCTTTCTAGGATTTCTAGGGCTAGATTATGTTTCTAGGATTCTAGATTATTTTCTGAGGGTTAGATTAGTGTTTCTAGGGTTAGTTTAGCTTTCTAGCATTTCTAGGGCTAGATTATGTTTATAGGGTTATATTAGTGCTTCTAGGGTTAATCATACATGAATAAACAATCACATGGCTATAAATCATAACTTAATCATAACTCAGACATCAAATAAACAATATAAGATAACGATATCAAATAAACCATCTAACATGAATAACATTAACCGTGCATGAATAAACAATCACATGGCTATACTATGCACCTCAGTCAATTAGGCCTTCTGGATCCTCTCAGTTTTTTATTGTCTCGAACAACCTCTCATGCTCCGCATGAGGTAGTAAGTAGCGTACCTTGTTTGATGACTTCGTTGACATTGTCTGTAGTTGGATGTTTGTACCCACAATCAAGTGCGTAAAGTGATACACCCGTGACCCTGGTCTATAATCTATGTATGTGTAGCCATTGCTCTTTGGTCCCTTTCCATCCACTGTAATATATTCCCCCTGAAAAACCATCAAGCTAGTCGGAAAGGTAATTCCTTCACTATCTGTTAATGATGCGAGGAGGGTTTGCTCCCTTGGATGCATCATGCCAACCAATAATTCGTCCCAATTGCACTGTCTGTCGGAGCGACAACTGTGTAGATGTGTTCTGCAAAAATGCATTTTAAGGTCATATTCCAACAAGCAATGGTTTGATAACTTGGATAATTACAAAAACAAGGAGGGAACCGGTATATGCATGCATAAATGTTTACCTAGTTGTACAAGATCAGATATATGATCATATTCATTCGAAATAGAGGATTGGCCTTCCTCTAACTGGATTGTTTCAGCAACTGCACGTTGGTCTACTGCAAGTGATACATGATCCCATTCATCAACCCAATCCATTGATTCACACTCATCCCACTCACAACTATTGCAAGACCCACAAAAGCAAGCAAGTTTTTCGCATCGATATTTCAAATAAAGGATTGTTTGAGCTTCGAACCGAATGAAATCCATGAGTTCCTTGCACAGTACTACAACTATAAGAATGCAATTGATCTATATCAACTACATTCTAGAAATTTTTGACAACATGTCCTCTACCTATTGGTATGTGTTGCTCCATGATTCGATCTAACATTTTTTCTTTGCACCATCGAACTGTGGATTCGGCATTCCCAATATGAGGGCCTCCCATGCACCTCATCTCCTCCCTTCATAGGGAAGTTTTGAGACCTGCTCCAGCCCCATCGTGCTCTCCCTTTCCATGCCCGATCTCAAAATAGTTCCATACATGCAGCACATCATAAGTCTTGTGCAACATACTCAACCACTAGAAAACACGTGCATTTTTTAATTGGCCTGCACAACCATCTGACCATATCCAATGCTGATCCATATGTATCCCTCTCTCCTTCAGCTGATCATAGAAAATTTTGAAGCAATGCCGCACATAATGCAAATCATGGCACCTGTCGTCACTAATGTAGAAGGTGGTCTCTTTCAATATCATCCTCATGGCGTTGCTGCTCTCTGGCGCATGCCTGTACGTGATATGGACCATTATGCTAACTTGGTCTAAATGGTAGTATTGACTTTGAATCTCATTCTGTGGCTGTAGGGTATAGTTTTCCGCAAAGTCCACAACCAACAATATTGTGCCCTTGGGAAAGGTGTCCCTGCACTGTCTGTACTGTTCATCCTGCCATCGTGCTACATGGACGTGCTGTACATAATGCTCGGTCTTTTGGTAGAATTCCTTCATGAAATCACAAATTTGTACCTGGTGCCACAAAAACAAGGGCATTAATACAACGTGACATTTTCAATCTGAATATATATGTACAAATTCAACATGTACAGTATGAAAGCATGCAAACTTAGATTACCTGTGACTTCAGCAATGTAATTTTTTTGCTTTCCTTCGAACTATCTACTTGATATGTTATGTACTGGAAGTTCTGCATTTCTACTGACATCCTCCCAAATTTGTGCTCTGCAGTTGCATGGATGCAGTGGCTCAATAATGCAAAACCACTGCAACTGGAACACGTCCCATATAAACATGATATTTTATAATCTTTTTGTCCTTCGGGCCTTCTACACATTATGCTATGTATAAATTCTATGGATGCATTTGGTGGTTGTAACGAAGGGCAATCCTGCACAATGTTAGTATGCAAACCAAAAAATATATGTCTATACGTATCATAATAGTACTCAAATTCTACATGGTATCTACAACAACATGTACTATGATCAATGCAAATTCTAACATACCAGGGTTTGCATTTTTTGAAGGACCTTTGGCCCAAGTTAAATTGTGTGTGCTCATTCTTGAACCTCTCATAGAGTTCTGTTTGTATGGTGTCAAGGAAGTGCTTAACATGGGGTTCACCCGCCCTAACACCTTTTCTCAACTTTAAAACATCTCTTTGATTCGATGACGATCTAGTGTTATCATGCCAAAACTTTTGGACTAGTTCTTTAACAACATCAATGAGCTTCATGTCTGAACGAGGTAACCTACCAACAAAGGCCCAACAATCTTTTTGGCTTGGGGTCTCAAGTTTTTCTCTAATTGCAGAATAATTTTGAAGAGTCGTTCTATCTACTTTAAAGATTTTACATGTGTGTGATAGTAGGCGATGTTGCCTTGTGGATTTGTCTACAATCGATTTTGACAGTACACGACGGGCCGCATTAAAATCTTTTGTCCGAGAAGTTTTTCCAATCAAATTAAATGCAGATTGTAGATTTCTAACAACATGATTGTTGGCCTCTGAACTTCTAACTACCTTTATGCACAAAATTCTCCTAACATGAGCTAGACAATGTGATTTTAACAAAGCAAGAAACAATTGACATTTTGCTGCATCGGTTTTGGATTAAAAAAAATCTTTGATTATCTTGTTACAATGGAAATCAATAGTGTGTTTGGACATCTTACCTTCAAGTCCTGAAAATGAACTTTCATCCACATGAATATGTCTGCGAGTTCTTCGTCGTCCAGTTGATAGTTGAGGCAAGGGAGTTGGCAAGGAAGTACGAGTCTCGTCAATGGTTTGTTGTGGCCCTTCGTTCAGTAATTGGTCCTGCAATGGAGTGTGTTCACCAAGTGGGTGCTCTTCTTGGGTTGGTTGCCAGTTAAGAACTTGTTCAACATCCATCCCTTCATACTCGACATCAGGAAAGATTTGATTGACTTCAACCACTTCGTTATTTCTTGTTGATGGATCTAAGGCACTAACATTTTGATTTCTACGGTTTTGCATGTACAACCTAGCCTTTTCTCTTATCTCATGGGCCTTTTCAGGGGGCAGCGGCCTCCTTCTAGAATTTCTTTGATTATTACGTCTGTTTCCCATATTCAATGTGCTTTTGGAAAAACGAAAATATGACCCCTGCAAGAATGAACAACAAACAAGATATTAAAACTCGATGTGCATGATTATTAAAGCTCGATGTAGCAATTGATTATGTACAACAACATCTAGTGATAATGTTTTCATATAATCTTAAAAGCTATTGGGAATGCCCTACATATAAAGTTACAACATCACATCTAGGAACTCAGTAGGATGGTATTGAATGGTGGTATGGGATGTTAGTAGTCTAGCAAATTCCCTACAAGGGAGAAGCTCATATTGACTTCATTTTCATGGTATGGATGAGGGAAAATAACCCCAAAAGACTAAGAGTTTTCAATTGTTTAGGTGTTTGTGTGAGTTGTTGTAGTGAAACCATGAGGAATTCAACAAATGTTTGTCTACTAGATGGAGGAATGTGATTATGAAATGTTATTGGTGGTGATGCAAGTAATTTTTTTTTACTATCTTCATGAAAGGTTGAAAGCATTGCTTGGTGCATGTTGTAATTTTTTTTTGGTAGGATTTTTTTATTGTCTATGTTGAAGATTAAGAAGACTAAAATAGATCTATCATACAATTCATGAGGAAAACCAAAATAGATGCCATTCAAACAAGTGAATGAAGACTAAATTACATTTAACAAGATCAAATTTTCACCATACCTCAAGGATTATGATTGCTCTTTGTTTCAAATGTCAAATGCTCTTTTGATGTGTCCACTAAATTTAAGAATACTCCATGTGTATCCAAGTAGCATGAGAATTCAATCCAAGGTGCCAAATAGAGTCCAACTGTTTTGTATTCACTCAATTGATCCAAATAGAGCTCAATAGGTGTGTATTCAATACAAAGAGCCAAATAGAGCCCCAAATATTGTGTATTTTATCCAAATGGTGTATGAATTCAATCTACCATGAAAATGCTTATTGGAATGTGTGTGAAACCAGTGAACAGAATGCGATGAATGAGGAAAAAAATGCAGGAGAAAGAACGTAGGTGATTTTCTAAATTTTATGTTCAACAGGGATGCACACGCGCCTTTGGCGCGTGTGCATCCTTGCTGAACGTTGCAATGGTTGGTGGTTAACGTTCATTGTATTTATTTCCAAACATATATAAATGTGTCGTGTTATGCTTAGAGCCCCTTCTCATAAAGAGCCCCTCCCCCATAAAGGCCTTTAGGACCTCTTCTAACCCATAATCCCTAAGTGCATTTAAGTGCTTCTAGGTGTTTGGGGGTTTAAGGGTATATTTACAAATTTGTGTATTTTGATTCTAAAACATTAATTTAATTTTCAGTTAGAAACATATGTATTACATCAAGAATAATTAAATACATAGTAGATATATATTAATGTTGTATAAAGACTGCTCGGAGGTGCGATTATTGTGAGATCACAGTATGTCAGATTTGTTCATAATTACCATCAGATTTTATTCTCTTAAGGCAATGCAGATGTGACAAAATGCACTTTGATGGTTAGTTTTATTTGCTGGGAAATATTTGCCCGGTTAATTTATGGGGAAGGATAACAATCTTGATACTCCCACCCCTATGGAAGGCTGGAAAACCATAGCATAGAAGGTATAAGCTTGGCTTCATGTAATATGCAGAGCACTGACGAGCTCTTTAATTCTCTTTTAATTAAATCGAAAACAGAAAGCTGTGCATAAATTATCAACCCAGGGCTACAAGAGCTTATGAGCTACCAAGCAAAATATATGCCAGACACTGTAACTTGGAAGATCTTGATGCAGAGAAAATTAATGAATCATTCAAGCAGAATTAGGATGTAATCTTTTAGTGAATGGACTCCTAAGAAATTGCTAACTACCTGAAGAATATTGCAACCTAATAGAAGCTCCTAATTATCAATAGCATTCAGCTAAACTACAAAAAAGATCTTATGCACTAATGAAAGCATCTAACTCTCAACACCATTCAGCTTACTACAGAAAGAGATCACTACCACAACCCTCTGTCGAATTACAGGAAGCAATTGAATTCCTATTTTAATTAACAAACTGGAAATTTCATAATGAAAATAATTCACTGAATCGCAGCTGAAAAATGTTGAGTAACTAATTGAATTCCACAATCTGTCTTTGCCTACACGCACTCACAACAGAAATTGGAAAGAATCTAAGTGCATCCATTCACTGCAGGATTAATACTAATTGGATATTTATCATTCATAAATTCCTTTGTGATCAATAATGAAAATAATGTTGTAATTCAATCACACCATTCATTAAGAATTCACACACAACAAGATCAACACACCAATTCTATGTATTAATTAATCACATCAACCACACCATGTTAATAATTAAGCTACCAAACTGAACACACATGCATAAAGGAAATAAATCCTATCTATAACAAGACCTATCACAGAAGGGGGCCCTGCCTTCGGCAACAGGAGCTGAACAACCTCTCAATCACACGAAATGGATCAACACATCGAATCAGATAAAAAACAGGAGTTTCTTACATATAAAACTGATACAGCGTTCAATAATTCTTATGCAATTGAGGCTAACCCTTCTGAAGAGTCCCCATGTCTTTTATACATCAACGCTTATGAGAGGATAAATGAGGAATCGCATAGTTACAACGAATTCCCCAATAAAGCCTATCTACAGATATTTAATAAGATATTTCAGGGATATACAACGTGGAAAGTGGAGGAAGATCCCAGGGATGTCAGGGATGGTCAACTATGAGTCATCATAGACCCATAATACCAAATTAAACATGAAACCTCCATCTCCTTGGATCGACTGCAGCATCATCTGATTGTTGCATAGGTAACAAAAATAATGTAGCAGAATACATCAAGCTTGATACCTCGGTGTAATAGCTCCAAACTGAAATGCATATCTTCCAGCTTGCATAGTCCTTCATTTTGCAACCTGTAGATAAACTGATACCGAACCTGAAACATATCTCTTCAGTAGGCAATAATGGCAGCATAGCGCTATCTATCACAAGCAATTGACAAATAATAGAAGGGACAAGATCAATTCTTACCAAGGCCAAAATGTGCAAAATGCAACCAAAAGAGCCAGTAGTAATACAAGAGTATGTCAAAAAGGAGTCAAAAACAAAGTAGAAAGGAGGAACAAAAAGGGTCATATGCACAGCCCGTCATCTCCCCCCAACCAAAGGGTTTGCATGTCCCTATGCAAACTAAGACTGTGATCCACTGACACGGGTACTTGGAGAGCTGCTTAGGCATTCATCACTCCACTTATAGGAGGAATGGCCACCTTCTGTTATGCTGTAAAAACCTTTCTGTTCTCCCATAATTCTAAAAAACTCACTGTCTTCCCCATCCACTATAGGGCACCAAATTATAGGGAAGTGAAATCGAAGCCCAATCTAGTTGGCTCTCTGTGTGCTCAGGCAATCATAGTAGACTTTTATTTTGTCCAGGGCTCACTCAAACATCCTAACAGAGAAGGGATCTTGCCTTCTTAAATCCATGCTTAGAGCATTAATCCTTCTTCGTAGACATAGCATCACTTCCAACCTATGGAAATGAATCCAACTCCTACATTCATGAACAACTTTAGATTGAGCAGACTCCAGGAGAGTAACAAATGATGAATCTTACATAACCTGGTTCCTGGCCATAAATAATTTTTCACCTGAGGGGGAACCTCTCACCCAAAGGGCATCTTCCCATTCAATATTTTCTACAGCAGTGGCAACATTGTTCCATCTCAAATGATTTCTCATGAAGGACATGAATGCCCTCAGTTGTACTTCCCCAACATGAGGGTTTGGATCCCAATCTTCATAGTCGGTCATAACTAGGTTGTGCATATATACTTCACACAGAAAATCTTGTTCTTCATCATTACTCCTAGCAAAGGCATCAACAAACTCGACTTCTGTCTCAATATGATCATTATAACCCATAGTTACCATTGACAACTTAAAAGATATAAGTTGTTCTTTTGAAAACACAGAATACAAATTCGAAGGGGGTCTTAGATTCCTCATGGAATGAGCCAGAAAATTCATATATTCTTTTTCAAATTTTAATTTTTCCACTTGTTGACCAAGCCTTCTTGTAGCCATGGCGTAATTTTGTCTCTGCGGCTGTTCTGTAATTGTCTCCTGTTCTTTCCCTTTTTTATGATCTCTGGCCAATTTTAATTGTCCCTCCAGATCTCCTTTTGCCGCCTGTAACTGAACTACCATTTCTTCTAGATATTTTATTCGGGCTTCATTGGAAGGGTTTTCTTCATGTAGCTCTTGGTCTCCTGGACTTTCTATTACCAAATCTTTTAATTCTTTTGCTTCAAAATCTTCCTTCGGCTTCATATTTATTGCTTGCATGCTGTCCTCTGTTTCTTCATCTTTGTAATTTTCATTTTGTTCATTTTCCCATGCTACAGCCTCCAATAAGGAGTCCATCTTATATCTCTCCATCTTCTGAACTTGCTCCTGTAAAGACGCCACTTCTTCTATTTTTTTCTGATAGGAGATTTTCAAATTCTTGTGGTCTTTCTTCAATTCTCCATATGCCTTACGATACTTGCATAACAGGAAATATTGGAATCTCCTAATTCTGCTACCTTTTGATTTTCTGAACAAAGCCGGCCATCGTTTATCTTCCTTCTACTGTTTCTCCATGTTCTGCAACCCTAATTGATTTTCCTTGTCTTTACTGGTACTTCCTGTTATAATGAATACTTCCTGTTATTCCTCTATTTCCTTATTCTGGCCCAGCAATTCTTTTTGATTTTGTCGCCCTCCCTGAGCTCTGGATCTTGTCCGAGTATGAGGTCCTTCTATTAAGCAAGTTGGGGTTTCGGCTTGAAGCCTTCTCATTGGGACTACCGGGATCGATTTCTCCTGTTGGATTTCTGGGGTAATTTCCAGTATTTTCTTCTTCTTTCTCCTTGTCTGAACAACACTCGAGGATGTACCCACAAACGATTACCAGGTCTGGTCCTGTTTCTGTAGGGAATCTTCTACCAATAACCTGATCAACCCGTGATGTGCCAGGCTTGTGTCTGGATTATTACTATTTTTGACCATTTTGCTCATTAATTCTAGGGACTTACACAGAAAGTATGGCATGTCAATGTATTTCTGATGCCTTAAGTGGTTCAAGATTTTAAAGTGATAGGAAAAACTTAAGCTGAACCGACCTTCACAAGTGATAAATTTAATTACACAAAGTGCCACCTCACTCCAAGGAACCGGTAATGAAGTTCGCTTTGTCCCCTTTTCCATCCTTGCAGCAATTCACCAGGTTTCACAAATGCATCAATCAGAGGTTTTATCGACACCCATCTTTCAAACCACTTCTCGCCTATCTGTGGTAATCCAAAAACCCTCGCAACTATCATGTCATCCACTGGAATTCTCAATCCCCGCACTTCTGCCACTTTACCATCATATGTGAGTGCAAACTCCATAGCAATTCCAGCGTCTCCTTTCTTCATTCTGTCAAAATATGCCAGCCATCCGACCTGCTGGAAAATCGTTTTTACCTCTTTGTTCCCATAAACCATATCCAGGCTTCCTGGTTCGCTCCGAGTTGCCCCTTTCATTGCGTTTCTCTTCTTATTTCCCCCCAAATGCTTACAATTTCTCAAATCCCTGCCGCTTCCAGGAGAAAATTGGATTTTGGGCTAAGCAGGGATGGATTATTAATATGGATCTAGATAAGAGTTCATAAGAGGTGGAATTATCAGACACTAACTGGTTTTACCAAATTTTTAAAGGTGCCTCCCATTCTCCCCCCCAACTAACTCAACACACGTCCTCGTGTGGCACTAACTAGCATGATAGAATGACCCGTCCTTCTGTACTTATCAAATGCCAATGAAAGATGGGTACGTACCTGCCTTACTTGAGAAGAGATGAGTAGAGTACAAATCTAGTTGGTTGCGATAATTGGACTGAATGGTGAATTGAAGGTTCTCCAGTTGTAGCGTTGATGGTCTTCTGTGAGGCTGACGAACTGTGATGATCTTCCTAGTAGCGGTCCTGTCAAATAGAATTGGATATGAATTCAGTTTGGTTGCTGAAAAGGATCCATAATGCCGTAGATCAACTGATGAGTGTTGCAGTTTTATTTGCCGCCGACATCGAGTGATGATGGGCCCGTACAGATAAATGAGATGCCACCATATGGATGTGGCATGGAAGGTGGCTGAAAGTATGACTGTTGGAGTGCTGGAAAAGTCAGAAAGGAGCCGATACATTTTGAGAAATGATTCCACGGTATCTCGGAATGTGTGGAAACTAAATGGGGGTTATGTACCGAGACAGAAAGATTTTGGTCATGGAACGGAAAGGGTATTGGTAATAGAACGGAACATGTTCTGTGTGTTGTAGTGGGGCGGAAGGGTGTTTTGGTAACGGAACGGAAAGGTTCTGTAATGCAGTGGAAAGGTTTTGGTGACAGAACGGAAAGGTTCTGTAATGCAATGGAACAGGTTCCGTAATAAAGTGGAAAAGGTTCTGCTATGGAGCGGAAAGGTTCTGTAATGCAGCGGGACAGGTTCCGTAATAAAGTAGAAAAGGTTTTGTAATGGGTGGTTTTATCCCAGAAAGCAAGGCCATCCAAAAGAGAGCAGAAGAGAGATGGAATAAAGAAGGGAAAGTAGGATAGAATGTCCCTGCAACAGATAAATAGATCGATTTATTAGAATCCAAAAATTTATTTTATTGAATTTTTAGGCTGCATCCAAATAGGATTTTCATAGTCCATTCTGTTCTTTTTTTTTTTGGATGGCTGCGTTCGAGAAGGATTTTCACAATCATTTTCTTTTTTCTTTTTTTAAAAGGGCTGTGTCCCAAAAGGATTTTCACAGTCCATTTGTTTTTATTTTATTTTATTTTATTCTTCTTCAGAGATTGAGCTAATGATCTGGAAATCATTGGTGCACCAACAGGCAACAATGTTGTGGATGAACGCCTCTTTGGACAATGGTTTCTTATATGGTCTTAGTCTGTGACCATTGGCCATAAGAGAGGTACCTTCACCATCAATGGTTCTGAGTCATATTGTACCATTATCAAAAACTGTTTCAATCTCATATGGTCCCAGCCATCTAGTGTGAAGTTTCCCTTTGAACTTTTTAAATCTGGAGTCGTAGAGAAGAGCCCAATCACCCTCTTGAAAATGCTTAGTTTTGATGAATTCATCATGCCACCTAGTTCTTTTTTGTTGCACAATGGTTGTACGTTCTATGGTATCCAGGCGTAATTCATCAAGCTCATTAAGCTGCTGTAGGCGAGTATGTTGAGCCTGTGATAAATCCATGCCTAATTGAAATGCAGTTCTTAATGTCTTAATCTCAACTTCTATTGGTAGGGTGACTTGTTTTCCATAAACTAATTGATAAGGACTCAAACCTGTTGTGCTTCTCCATGTTGTTCTGTAGGCCCATAAGGCTTCAAGCAGCCTATCAGCCTAGTCTCTTTGATGAAGTTGGACAGTCTTTGTGAGCACAGCTTCTAGAATTATGTTTGTGCCTTCTACTTTCCCATTGGCCTGAGGGTGATACGGTGAGGTTACCCTATGCTTGATATGGTATTTTGTTGTTAGAGCTTTGATAAGTTTAGATGTGAATTGAGGGCCTCCATTAGTAACAATCTCCCTCAGCACTCCAAACCTTGTGAAAATCTCTGCATATAGAAAGTTTGAGACTGCCTGCTCTGTTGCCCTTGGAAGTGCCTTTGCCTCTACCCATTTAGTTACATAATCTGTGCATACTAAAATTTATGAGTTCTACATGGATGGAAGTTTAATAGGGCCAACAAAATCTAATGCCCACTTTTCAAATGGTTCCACCACAAGCTGAGTTTGAAGTGGCATTTCATCGGATTGAAGTGGCTACCCCATCCTTTGGAAACTATCACAACTCTGGACATATTCCTAGGTGTCTTTGAATATTGTGGGCCAGTAATATCCCAGTTGTAAAATCTTATGGGGTGTCCGTTTATTAGCAAAGTGTCCTCCACATGGACCATCATGACAGGTTCTCAGGATTGGATATATTTCATCTTCACAAACACATCGACGGATCACCAAGTCTGGTCCTGTATAAAACAAATAGCCATCAATCCATGAAAATCTGTTGCTGCATTGCACGATCCTCTTCTTTCCTTTTGATGTCATATGCCCCGGAAGTATTCCTGCAACCAAATAATTTGCTACATCTACAAACCAAGGAACATTAGTGGAAATAGAAAACAAATATTCGTCTGGAGAAGCATCATCCACCGATTGAGATTCTTCATCATTAGTTTTTCGTGAAAGAAAATCAGCAACCACATTAGTTTTACCAGGTCTGTCCATTATCGAAATATCAAACTCTTGTAGCAACAAAAGCCACCTCGTGACTGTGCCATTTGTGATGGATTTATTCATGAGATATTTAATGGCAGAGTGGTTGGTATGGGAAGTTACTGGGTATCCTGTAATGTAATGGCAAAATTTGTTTATGGCATAAATGACAGCCAGGAACTCTTTCTCAGTCACAGTGTAATTAAGTTCGGCGGCAGTCATATTTTTACTAATAAAATATATAGCATAGGGATTCTGATCTTCTTGTTGGCCCAAGACTCCTCCTATGGTGGTATTAGAGGAATCTATAGAGATTAAAAAGGGTAATGACCAATTTGGTCATCGTAGGATAGGTGCAGTAGAGACTTTCTGTTTTAAAGTTTCCCAGGCTACTTGGCAATCTTTTGTCCATTCAAATTGTTTATTTTTAGACATAAGTAGAAATAAAGGACTGGCAATCTTTGAAAAGTTTTGCACAAATCTTCTATAATAACCTGCATATCCAATAAAATTGCGTACCTCTTTTTGTGTGGATGGAACTGATAAATTACTAATTACCTAGATTTTTGCTGGGTCTACTCGAATGCCCTCATGAGATATAAGGTAACCCAAAACAACACCTTGGGTAAGCATCATTCTTCATTTCTCACTACTGAGATAGAGGTTCACCTCTTTGCATCGTGTAAGTAATTTATCCAAATTATTCAAGGGTTGCTGCAAAATCTTCACCATGGGAGGTGAACTCATCAATGAAAACTTCCATAGTGTCATGAATCAGATCAGAAAAGATGCTGAGAACGGCCTGCTGAAATGTAGCAAGGGCATTGCATAACCCGAAAGGTAGCACTTTGTATGAAAAGGTGCCCCATGGGCATCTGAATGTCATTTTTTCTTAGTCCTCTGGTGCTATCCTGATCTGGTTATACACACTGAAGCCGTCTAGAAAAGAAAAATACTTTCTTCCTGCCAGTGTTTCCAACACCTGATCGATGAAGAGTAACGGGAAATGGTCCTTATGCGTGGCTTTGTTTAATTCCCTATAATCGACGCAGATATGCCACTTCCCATTCTTCTTAGGCACCATGAAGAGTGGAGACATCCACTTGCTATAAAAAATGGGATAAATAAAATTTGCCGCCAACAATTTGTGTAATTCCTCTTTCACCACCTCTATGAGTGCCGAATTCATCCTGCGCTGAGGTTGTCTGATGGGTCTAGAATCCTCCTTCGTATATATATGGTGTGTGCACAGGTCAGTATGTAGACCTTTCATGTCACTATAATCCCAGGCATATGCAGACTTATGTTTCCTTAATACTGCAGTCAGCTATTCTGTTTCCTTCTTTGACAATGTAGAGCTAATCTTCAGAAACTTGCCCAGTTCAATTTCCACTTCGATAATTTCAGACTCCTTATCATGGATAGCAACATTATTAGATGAACTCGGAGTACTGTTAATTTGTTGAGTGGTGCAAACTATAGTAAACAATTCCACAAAGTCTCCCGAGGGATTAGAAGAAATGAATTGACTGAGCAGATCATCCTCAGTTAATTGTTTTGCTGCCATTGTTTGTTCGATAATGTACAGATGTAGGGTTTCATCTGCTTGCTCAATTTCTTCTTCATCCGACCAAACAGGAAGTTCGGGTTGGATTATCGGCTTCGCAGGAGGATACAAAGTAAGTTCCTTAACAACCTGTCCATGAGATATGCGCATGTTTCCTGACCGACAGCCAATATAAGTGTTTTTCGTGGCCAACCGTGGTCGCCCCAGAATTAGGGGGTAGCCTCCCAAATTTGATTTTGTTTGTAGAACCATGAAGTCTACTGGGTACTCCCATGAGTTAACTAAAATAACAAGATCTTCTATAATGCCTTCTGATTTCACAGGAGATTGGTCAGCCAACTGTAAGATAGTAGAAGTTTGTCTAAGTTTTGTAATGCCCAATCTGTCCATTGTTCTTTTAGTCATGACATTAATAGCTGCTCCCAAGTCTATCAGTGTATTAGAGATAGGAATGCCATTGATTTGCAATTTAACCACAGGACTACTGGGGTCAGAGTACTTAGCAGTATGTGATGAACCTACAATAATTAATTAATGCAAATACACGAGATATCAGAAATAATAGAACAGAATCACTTTTATATTGATCATGGGCCACTTCGAGGGGGCAACCTCCTTTGAGCAAGCTCAATACAATTAACTTCACGGTTCCTTCATAGGTCTCAACACACACTTATATACTAAGTCTAGGCGCCAATACTTTGGGTCAAAACCATGGGCCACTACAAACTATGGATCAACAATACTACAGGGGACTTACAAAGCATATGCGCCAACAACAATAACATAAACTATTGATCAACAAATACTATGGGACGACTTACAAAGCATATGTGTCCAACAGCAATATACTAACAAAGTAAAGACATGGGTTCCTAACATCCCCTCCACCTTAAAAAAAAGTTTTTTCCTCAAAGCTTTAGATGTGGAAATTGTTGTTGAATCTGAAGGAGTGGTTTCCATGTAGCATCCTTTGGTTGCATGCCGTGCCACTGAATTAAGACCTCTGTGATAGAGTGAGAGCGAAGCTGACGAGTGCGTCGATTGAGGATGGCCTCCGGCTCCAAAAGGATGGATACTTCATTATCCAGTTTAGGTAAAATCGTTTGTCCATTGATGTTGGTGCCAAGAACTTTCTTCAGACAAGAGACATGAAAGACTGGATGAATGCAGGAAGAAGGAGGAAGTTCCAATTTATAAGCAACGGACCCAATCTTCTGAAGAATCCGATATGGCCCATAGAACTTTGGAGCGAGCTTATGGTGCCCTTTGAGTTTTAGGGAAGACTGCTTGTATGGTTGGAGACGAAGAAAAACCATATCGCCGACTTGAAAAGTGCGCTCAAAACGGTGTTGATCAGCTTGTTGCTTCATGCAATTTCATGCCATGTGAAGATTGTCCGGCAAAATGCGAAGAATCTGATCACGGTTTCGAAGGACCGTGTCAACTTCCTGAACTGGTGAACTGGTGGGGGTGTATGGAAGAAGAACTGGAGGTTCCTGACCATAGACTGCTTCATATGGGGTCATTTTAGAGGCAGTGTGGTAATAGGTATTGTACCACCATTCAATGAGAGGGAGCCACTTTGCCCACTGATGTTGTTGTTCAGAGGTGAAGCAACGAAGATAAGTTTCCAAGCATTTATTGATAATTTCAGTCTAACCATCTGTTTGTGGGTGATACCCTGAACTCATCTTCAGTTTGGTGCCAGTGTGGCGAAATAGTTCAGTCCAAAAATGACTGGTGAAAGTCGCATCACGATCTGAGACAATGGAAGAAGGGATGCCATGAAGACGAAAGATCTGGTCCAGGAAAATTTGAGTGACTGAAGAGGTTGTATAGGGATGGTTGAGAGCACAAAAATGACTATATTTGGAGAGATGATCAACCACAATGAGAATCACTGTCTTCCCACCAGATTTAGGGAGCCCTTCAATGAAATCATAGAAATATCTGTCCAAATCCGTGTAGGTATGGGCAAGGGTTCGAGCAATCCTGGAAGGAGTGTTGTTTCACCCTTATTGCACTGGAAGGTATCACATTTGGCCACCATCTGTTGAATTGTCCTTTTCATGCCATGCCAAAAGAAGTTATGTCGTGCCCGTTCATACATTTTGAGGAACCCAGAGTGCCCTGCTGATGGAGAAGCATGGAGTTCATAGAAGACAGCCTGTTGAAGATCTGTGCTCTGGGGAAGCACCAGACGACCCTTGTATCTCAGAGAAGCACCATCCCAAGAGTAATGTGGTACAGCAGAAGGGTTGTTGGTCAAGCGTTGGATAATTTGAGATAAGGAAGAGTCATTGACATAGCCTTGTTGAACAGATTGCAACCAATTTGGAATAGGCATAGAAATAGCTGAAAGAGAACCTTGGGCATCAAATGTGCGAGAAAGAGCATCTGCCACAATATTGTCTTTACCCTTCTTGTAAGTGATCTCATAGTCATAACCCATGAGTTTGCTAACCCATTTCTGTTGTGCCGGGGAGGAGACATGCTGTTCCAAGAAATATTTCAGACTCTGGTGATCAGTCTTGATGCAGAAATGATTCCCTAATAGGTATGGGCACCACTTCTGTACTGCATGCAAAATAGCCATCATTTCCTTCTCATAGGTAGAGGCAGCTAAATTCTTACCTAAAAGGGCTTTGCTGGTGAACGCAATGGGGTGTTCATCTTGAAGGAGAGCAACACCAAGTCCATTGCCGCAAGCATCACTCTTAATAGTGAAGGGCTTGGAAAAATCGGGCATAGCTAGAGCATGTGTAGTACACATAGCTTGTTTTAGTTTGTCAAATGTACACTGAGCAGCATGTGTCCATGTAAAAGCATCCTTTTTCAATACAACAATTAATGGAGCTGCAATATTCCCATAATCCTTGAAAAACTTGCGGTAGTAGCTAGTCAACCCCAAAAAACCACGAAGGCTCTTGAGTGTCTGAGGATGCGACCAATTGTTCATGGCATCAATTTTGGCAGGATCCACGTGAACCCCTTGTGCTGAGATAATGTGCCTGAGATACTCAACTTCCTTTTGTCCAAAAACACATTTAGACTGCTTGGCATGGAGATGATGGTCAGAGAAAAGTTGCATGACAAGATCCAGATGCTGGAGATGTTCATCCCATGTTTTACTGTAGATGAGGATATCATCAAAGAATACCAGAATGAATTTCCGCAAGTAGGGTCGAAATATTTTATTCATTAATGCCTGGAATATGGAAGGAGCATTAGTGAGGCCAAAGGGCATGACCAAAAACTCATAATGGCCATCATGTGTGCGGAAAGCTGTTTTAGGGATATCATCCTCGTGAACCTGAATTTGATGATAGCCAGAACGAAGATCCAACTTGGAGAAAAAGTGAACCCCATGAAGCTCATCAAGAAGCTCATCAACAACAGGAATTGAAAACTTATCCTTGATGGTGAGGTGATTAAGTGCTCGGAAGTCAATGCAGAGGCGCCATGACCCATCTTTTTTGCGAACAAGAATAACTAGAGAAGAAAATGAACTAGTGCTTGGGTGAATAATACCTTGCTTTAATAAGTCCCGGATGAGCATTTCAATCTCCATTTTTTGGTGAAATGGGTAGCGATAGGGCCTGATGTTGGGAGGAACGTTGCCAGGAAGAAGCTGAATACGATGGTCTTCTGGCCTGGAAGGTGGCAATCCCACTGGTTCAGCAAAAACACTTGTATATCGATCCAGAATTTGTTGTAGATCCAAAGGAGTAGTGGAGATCGCTGAAGGTTGCATCTGAATGGAATGGAGCTGAGCGATGACACCATGTGAATTCTTCTTGAGGAGTTTTTCCATGCGATGTGAACTAATGATGCTGAGAGAACCTAGTTGTAATCCTGTCAAGGTGTGTTTTTGGCCATTGAGGGAAAACTGCATCCAAAGTTCAGCAAAATCGCATAAGATACGGCCAAGTGTTCATAGCCATTGAGCGCCCAAAACCACATCACATCCACCTAAGGTCAAGGCAAACATGTCAGAGTGCAAGGTATAATCTTCCTGAGAGATATGCACATTTCGACACTTCCCTTTGTAAGGTAAGGTGCGCCCATTGGCAACCATGACTTCAAAGTTGGAGCAAGGATGGATAAAACAATCATCTTGTTTGGCGATCCGAGGGTCAATGAAATTATGAGTGCTACCAGAATCAATGAGTATTGTAAGAGAAAGCTTCTTGAAGTAACCCCTGACCTACATTGTTTGGGGGGTGGTGATTCCAGCTAAATCATGGAGAGATATCTTTGGTTGGTCATCCTGAGACGGAGGGTCAATAGGCGGTTCCTGAATGTCGACCAGAGCATCTAGTGCTTCTGGATCTTCGTCACCAATTTCAGAGGCAGACAGAGAATCCACATCCAAGAGATAGAGCTTTTTCTGAACACATCTATGTCCCCGAGTGAATTTCTCATCACAATTATAGCAAAGCCCCTTTTCTCTGTGGGCTTGCATCTCTGTTTCAGACAAACGCTTGATAGGAGTTAGTCGAGGAGCCTGCGGTGTAGGTGGTCGTTGAGAACCCATATTTCAGAAGGGAACAAAAGTGGGCTTGGAGCGTTATTGGGCTGCAATCTTGTCTTCTGCCAACTTAGCCAACCCTAGGGCTTCCATCATTGTGTTGGGACAGAACATTTTGACCTCAGAGCGGATGGCATCCTTTAGACCACTGATAAAACAACTCCGGTAAAAGTCATCAGACAATCCTTCGGTGTGGTTGGCTAGATTCTCAAATTCGGTTTGATACTCTCTCACAGTGCCAATTTGGCGAAGTTTAGTGAGGGCTCCTATGAATTCATCAAAAGCACTAGGACCAAATCGTTGCAAAAGGAGCTGGCAAAAGTCTGGCCATTTGGGCTTTGGATGAGCCTTGATGTACCAATGGTACCATTGAAGAGCGTCCTGTTCCAAATGAAAGGATGCCAATGGAACTTTGTTGACATCAAAAGTATTATGCAAACTGAAATATTGTTCTGCATGATAGATCCATCCAGTTGGATCGGTACCATTAACGCGAGGAAAATCAAGCTTCGGACCACGGAAATTGCTGGAAGAAGAGAACCCATTGTCTGATGAAGACTCGGACTGTCGTTTGTTGTTCATAGCTGAATGTTCAAGATGGAGGCCGAGAAATTTTTCATCCAGATCCTGGAGTTTGTCTTGGATGGATGCAAGTGCGTACTCCATGGTTTTTGCTCCTGCACAGGTGACAACCATAACCAGGAGTTTTTTTTTTTTTTCTCTCGGTTGACTGGGTAGGAAAACAAAAACAGAAACTACTTCAGTAAAGGAAAATCTGGACTTGGGAAAAAATCTGAAGGGTAATTGGGGTTTGACTAGGTTTTGGACACTATTGAATAGACAGGGAAGCAAAAATGAGGATTTCAGAAGCGGGGTGAAAGAATGGAAAAATTTGGCAGAGGGGAACAAAGAAGCAGAATTCAGAAAGGAACTCTGTGGTAAAATCTGAAGGTGATTGGGTGAAATCTGAGGAAGTTATGGAAAACCCTAAAAATAGACAAATGTGGGATTTCAGGCTTTGGGAAGGGGAATTGGGCATAGGGTCCTCAGGAATGAAATATGCAGAATGGGATGACAGGGGTTCCCCGAAAATTTCAAGGGAAATAGAGTGAAAACAAGGTAGATATGGAGAAATTTATTTATTTTTATTTATTTATTATTATTATTATTATTTTTATTTTTATTTTTTTTTAGAATGGAGCGGCTACGGCTCAGAAGGGATTTGAAACGGCGCCGAATGGATTGAAAATGGCTGGATCTGGAACGGCTTGCAAAATGGATCTGAACGGCGCAGCAATGATCAACAACAGTTCAGCTGAAAATCGATATGGACGCCAGGTATGTGCGGCTTCCTAACAGTTCAAGGGTTTCATTCGGCCACCAATGCTGTCTGATGGCTTGTGTATTGGGGCAGTACCCCTCATTCCATGGCTCAGGTAAAACTGATAACCGCTTTGCCACAGATGACAGCTCTTGGTTTACGTCACGGGTGGGAACTAGTCAATCAGGTAGGGGTCGTTGCCCTTTTCACTGGCAGGTCCTCTCAATGGGCCAGCTACTTCGAGTTTCCTATGGTACTCCTCACAATGAGTTTTAGGGCTTATGCCCAAGTACTTCCCACAGTTAAGCGGATAGGGATTATTCCCAAATCCGATCCTGCAATAGATGCGAAATTTTTTTTTGCCAGAAATTTCACCCAGCGAGCCCAAGAAAGTGCTCTGATACGAGATGTGATGCACCTGCAACAATTAATTAATAAAAATATGCAAAATTGCAGAAATGACAGAAATCAGAATCACTTTTATATTGATCACAAGCCACTTCGAGGGGGCAACCTCATATGAACAAGCTCAATACAAATAACTTCATGGTGCCTTCATAGGTCTCAACACACACTTATATACTAAGTCTAGGTGCCAATACTATGGGTCAAAACCATGGGCCACTACAAACTATGGATCAACAATACTACGGGCGACTTACAAAGCATATGCGCCAACAACAATAACATAAACTATTTATCAACAACTACTATGGGACGACTTACAAAGCATATGCATCCAACAACAATATACTAACAAAGTAAAGACATGGGTTCCTAACATAGTAAGGGTATTACCCATCATCAATTCAGCCAAGTCGCCTATCACATGGACTCTTGGGGGGTCTTTTCTTTTTCTGCCTGGTTTTTTCAAACACAACTCTTTGACAACTTTGGAGTAAATGGGGATGTCTTTGATAGCTTGAAATAGTGAAATTTTGACACAGACATTTCGTAATTCTCCAAGGAGATCAAATTCTGACTGTGGCATCAACTTCTCTATGGCTAAGTGTTCAGGATATGGTGGTGGTTGTTTTTGCTTGATTGGAGGTGATTTCCTGGGTGGGATGGGTGGGAAATTATCTTCAGATCGCACTGGTATTTCTTTGGATTGGACTGGTAAATTTTCTGGTGTTTCTTCCTCCTCCTCCTCTGAAATTATAGGAGAGGTGGTTTTATTAATTTGCCTGCCAGAGCGTAATTGAATGTCATGGCAGTCCACCGTGGAGATGGAATAGGATGGATAATTGGGTATTTCAGCAGCCATTACAGGTTGTCCAACCTTATTATTAGGGTTAGGAGTGGGTTGTGCAAGAAGAA
Organism: Larix kaempferi; assembly: GCA_027924585.1. Lineage (NCBI taxonomy): Eukaryota > Viridiplantae > Streptophyta > Pinopsida > Pinales > Pinaceae > Larix > Larix kaempferi. The sequence continues at coordinate 5,789,745 of BSBM01001404.1, read as the reverse complement.
GTGGTTTTGGAGGTGGATTGTTCATTGCCAAGGTTAACTAGGGTTGTAGGAGGGGTTGCATTAATGGTTGTACTGGTGCAAATGGGAATTGCGTATCCTGTAATTGTGGGGCTAAATGCTGAATCTGTTGATTGTTCCCAAAATTTTAATTCCTCCAATTTGATTGCCAAGGGTTACTTTGGGGATAGGAAGGTGCCCAAGTTTGTTGAGGCAAAGGTGGGTACCATGGCTGAGAGTTTTGTTCGACTTGTGGAACTTGTGACTGATGCAATTGAGTATTGTTCCAATAAGTATTAAATGATTACATAGGATCTAGTACTGTACCTGAAGGTCGAGGTTTCCATGGATGTTTTTGAGATATAAAACAGACTGGTTCTACATCCATCCCTGCTTCTTCATATATAGCTTTAAGCCCTAGAAGCGAAGGACATTCTTTTGTAGGGTGCTCCAGCTCGCATAGAAGACAAATCTCCACTTTGTCCAATGGGCATCTTTTGAGAGGATGTCTCTTTCTGCATTTAGGACAGAAGATAGCCAAAGCTCGATCCTCCTCCTCTTGCCTTTTCTTTGCTTGAAGTGCATCTAACTGAGAACTCAGGGAACTAAGTATATCAATCTTTAAATCCTCCAAGAGGTTCCCAATTTCAACCCTTGAAACTCCTTCTCTTGAGGTCTTCGTGGTTCTGTTTACTGCATCCCAGATTCCTCTTCCTAATATGGAGGCATTCCTTGAATACCTTCTGTAGAGATCACATATTTCTACATATTTTAGTAGGGACACATCCCTTGCACCCATCAAATTTAGTGGATCAATGCAATCATCTCTAATCCGTCGTAAGAGGAGAATCTTCAATGTGTCATCATTCAACCCATTCTGTCTTGATCTTTGCAAATTATATTGAAATCTCTCCACATAGTCCTGTAAATTATCCTCCTCCTGCTGAGTCATCTTAAAAATGGCTTCCTTCCAGTCCTTGTCCTTGCAGTATTCTTGATATTTATCCAGAAAATATTTCTTCATTTGAGCCCAAGTTGTTATACTATCTCCTCCCAGGCCCATGAACCATCTCAGAGCCTAGCTTTTCAAAGTGGCTGGAAAAAGCTTGAGTTTCTGGTGATCTGTAACATAGTCATAGCTTCTGCATAGGACATCAAATTCAAATAGGAATGTATCCAAGTCTTCACTTGCCATACCATGGAAGCTAGGCAATGCTGAGTGTGGAATGTTCTTCATCTAGTTTGTAAGTGTAGATTCAGAATTCCTGATTGGGAATTCGAAGGTAACCGTTCCTGTACTAGATTCTCCAATTGTGTTTCCTCGATTTGTCTCTTCCCCACGGGGAATGTGTTCTCCCTCACCATCCATACCTACCATTAGATCTTCTAGAGTAGTTGACCCGATGGACCACAAGAATTCAGCAACCAGTTGTTCCTCTTCTCCTTGATTATCAACACTGAATTGTTCAGGAAACCCTTCTTCTTGAACCAACTCTTTTTCTAGAACAAATTCTGCCTTAGGATTGCCGAGAGACAGTGACTTTCCCTGAACACATCCTCCTTTTATTGAACTTCCTGCACGATTAGTATCTAGGGGAGGGGTATCATATGCATATACCAGTCTACTTGTACTATCTCTTACTCTATGCATGAATACTTTGCATGTTCTAGGATCATAGGGATTTGCGGTAGGAAATATTCTAAATGAATATGTCGGTGCGTCTTACTTGACCCTCCTCTGAAATCATACCAGACTTTTCCAAAATTTTCACACACACAATCCACTCAAAGGGAAATAAGAAAAGAAATCACAACTAGAACCAAAATAATCAATCAAACTACAATGTCCTTGGCGGCACCCCGGCAACGGTGCCAAAATGACGAGCTCTTTAATTCTCTTTTAATTAAATCGAAAACAGAAAGCTGTGCATAAATTATCAACCTAGGGCTACAAGAGCTTATGAGCTACCAAGCAAAATATATGCCAGACATTGTAACTTGGAAGATCTTGACGCAGAGAAAATTAATGAATCATTCAAGCAGAATTAGGATGTAATCTTTTAGTGAATGGACTCCTAAGAAATTGCTAACTACCTGAAGAATCTTGCAACCTAATAGAAGCTCCTAATTATCAATAGTGTTCAGCTAAACTACAGAAAAGATCTTATGCATTAATGAAAGCATCTAACTCTCAACACCATTCAGCTTACTACAGAAAGAGATCACTACCAAAACCCTCTGTCGAATT